>CASBPP010000005.1:170000-190000 GCA_949126865.1 Montipora capitata | reverse complement strand
ACCGCATGCGGTCAATTCTAGTAGCGGCATCCGAGGAATTGGAAGATTATGAGATAAGGGGAAAAAAGAACGGAATAAAATACCCACATTATTGACACAATCTATCTTTTAGCACGTGCTTACGTGCTTACATATCTTAAAGGTTACAAGAACTCATTAGAAATAGTTTAGGCTATCATCATCAGTGCAATACATATCATGGCCAAGTAACGTCTAACCATGCGGTTCTGGATACGTGTACACGTAAATGTTCAACTGGTCTTCCTTTAGACAATAAAAACATTTTTTTTAGTGTTATTAGTAACATCTACTCTGAAACATCAATGCGTGTATACACGCCAAGCCTGTCATATTAGCCTGATACAGAGTAATATTTTATTTTAGAAAGTGCAGGTCTAAACGCATAATCGTTTGGCATATTTCAGGGAAACAACAACATAAGGTCTTGCAGCAAAGCTTTAACAAAACAAAATTTGACTTTTATAAATCACCTGACCTCAGTGCTTAGTCGGGTGTTTATGTAATGCATATCTTACAGATACTAGTTTGAAGGAACGCAAATAACTCTTTATAGAATATATATACATCAAGCAGAAATCGTCTCGAAGATTTCTGTGTATTGTAAAGGGCTTGAATCTTTAAGAAAAAGCAATGGACTTCTCAACAGACGAGATCTTTAGCACTAGGCGAAGGCGTTTAATTAACTTACATTATGGCGTGTTTATAGGTGACCCTTGTGCATAGCTGTTGCCAATTAATGATATATTAACTAACAAAAAGACAGGGTTTTCAATTTTCCTACATGGTCACATCCACAATGATTTTGGCGGCCAAAATACATGATATTTTTGACATTTTCTTTCGAATTTTACGCAAGCCTGTTTTTTTTTTCTCTCTTTATTTCTCTTTTTTTAATAATGCGCTTTTCTTGCTCTCGCTAAATGCTGCATTGTTTAGCCTCTCACGACATCCCGGAAATGCTAGACACATACGTTAGATTACCTTGTTTTTATCGGTTATAACACGCGAAAAACCTCTCTGTTATACATAAAAAGAAACATCTTTAAGGGCAATTATGTTTCATGATATTTCCGAATTTGTTTTTTATTTCCTTTTATTATTGCTGTTTGAGTGAGTGTGCCCTTTCTGTTTTACATGTCGCCCTTTGGCAAAACTTAGAATTGACAACTAAGTGTCAAGCTAAATGCGATTTCAGCAGAGAAAATAAAAATAAAAACAGCTAACAGGAAAATTCTTTCACTTGTTATTGGATACGCCAAATTCTGAACCTAGCGGAAAAAGACATAAAGTTAGGCGTTTCACAGAAGAGGCATTATAACAAAGTGGTGCTCATACGAGGAGGTGGACACCATGGACCGCATTAGAGGAATTTTCCTCCTTTGGCTGAGCGTTTTCTTCTTGATAATCCATAGCATCCAAGGTAACTATGATTTTCCTTACTTTAACCAGCCCGGTGAAATAGAGCACCGACAAATATATATGTAGTTGGCTTAACTGGGCTACTCTTTTTTGGTTAAAGATACGTGAAATTCATGTTACAGTATCTTGAAATATCGATCATTGTGTGACGATTTTATGAGAAAAAAAAATCATTGAACTTTATGGAACAACTTCAACAGTTCAGGTCCCTTACAAGCCTAAATTATTTTTGAAGCTTGTTCATGACTCTTTTTAGCTAATCCTGTGGAAAGAGCTTGAATGGGAGTTTAAAGTCGACTGTAGAGATTGCGAGGGTTAATGAAAGCTTGTATAACGCTTTGGAGGAATACTTAAAAACATGTACACTTTAACACCACTTAGACAAATGAGAACCTTGACGTTTTTTATTTGGAGTCTCAAAAACATTCATTTGGTAATTTTTCCTCAATTTAAGGTCTGCGACGTTTTGGTATATCTACATTTATGGCAGTTTTTTTTAGGATAGTTACAAGTTGCATCACGAAAATACCGCTACGTCTAAAAAAAAATAATAATAATAATCTCTTCTTTAGTTGCAAAATTGTTTGTGTCTTTTTGCTTGTATTATTAGAGACTGTCGTTCTTGAACGATGGCAACTCGCACTGCCTGTGAACTTTTGCTTTGAGAGAAGAGTAGGGCTTTTTTTGAGTTGGTGCTCTTAGTGTACAGGATTTCATGAATATGAAATTATTAATTAACCAGCACTTGCCCAATGTAATGGAAGAACACATTCCCTCCACTGAACTCAAATTCGTTGAATTTCAGACAGAGACACACCCCTTTTCACAAACAGCACGCTTTACATTTCTTCACCAACACCAAATGATAGTTATAACTGAGCATGATTCTGTCAAAAGGAAAATGACGGTGTTCGAAACCTGTGAGGGTCAACTAATTTCCTTTCAAGTAGGGTGTTTTAATTAAATAGTATCCAAATCCATATCAAACTCTTTAGATGCTATTATTTAACTTGTCTTTTAATTCTATGTTCATAATGCAATTCGCCTCTACACGTTCTCTTACTATTGTTGTTAAAAGGGGGTGGGGTTGGGAAGGGTATTATTGTCAGCTCGATGATTGGCCAGTTGGAGTTGTTATCCTTACGTGATGAAGATGGTAGGATTTCATTAAGGCACAAAGAAAACACTTCATAATGTTTGCCTTAAAAGGGCATTCCGTGTATTTCCATGCCTAAGCCATCTACTGGATTGGCAATAACAACAAAAAAAAGTTCTTTAGCAACTTCTTATCTTCTTATGTCTTGAAAGTCGCTCTTTTGTCGGCCGTCCCCCATGTACGACCTACAATTGACACGCATGGGCTAATATTTAACAGTTAACCCCTGAAATCGCGGGGAACATCGCCTGACACTTAGCTTACGTATATCGCAGGAAATCTGTTGAATACTCGCGACTAATATTGAGCGCGCTATGACCATATTTGGACATTGCCACAATGTTTTTAATAATAAAAATTGATATAAAGCTGCCTTGTTAGTCTACCGAATTTCATGGACATGAAATAATGCATTGACACACTTGGCAAATGCCACGGAAGGAAATAATTCCCCGCAGAACACAAATCCATTGGGTTTCACAGGCACGCCCCTGTTGACAAACAGCACGCCTTGAATTTCATAGAAAACACCAAATGATGCTTGCAACCGAAGCATAGTTCTGTCAAAAGGAAGAAAAACGGCGTTTGAAAGCTGTTAGGGCCAATTAATTTGCTAGTCAGTAGGGTATTTTAATTAAATATATATAGTATCCAAATCGCTTTTTCCTTTGGGGCTGTCTAGAGTTTTCAGGTGTTTATCCGAGACAGTTGGTTCCATTGTCCAGATAAGTGCAAAGATCAATTATTATTTACGTCAAAAAGTCTAGTGAGTTAAATTAAAGGGGGCGTTGATTGGACAGTTGGCAATTCTATTGCCGTGTGCATCTTAAGACTGTATCGATTATTTCTATGTTGATCAATGAGAATATTTTGAGTCCCTCTTTTTCACTTTGCTTCCTCTCCTTTTTTCGTCTCCGCCCTCTTTCCAGCGGAAAATACAGGGACCGGTCGAGAGATCACTTTTATTAATGGCACGAATTAACATGACTTTATGCACGGTTTAAAACTATCCGGAGAAAGTAGATCTTAGTAAGTACCCTTAGTATCCAAAAAGAAAATTGGGGGTAACCACGAGTTTTTGAGAGATAATTAAGCTTCAATTTGAGAAAGAACGCCATACATTGCTTTGTATGTTAAAACTTTTTACAAATATTATTCAAGAATTATCTTTGAAAGATGCGTGGCTACCCCTAATTTTCCTGTTGGATTTTGTTAGCACTTGTTAAGATCTATGTTTCCTGCATAATCATCAACCGGGGCAAAAATATCTTTGAATTAGTAGGCACCGTCCTTAAGCGAACAAATCCTCGCAAGAAGCCAAGGAAGGGTGACCAACGTTTTCAAGTTGACATTCATTTTAATCTTGGCTACGCGCAACCACAAACACGTAAGAATAGTTTCTGTCAGCTAAAGTAGCCTGATCAGTATGTTCCATAATTGGATCTTAGATACGGATGGAAATGGCGTAGCTGTAAGATCTATATTGTTTGACTACCGAAACGCGTAAACTTTGTAGTCTGGCCATTCCAACCAGTGTAATCAATTGGGTCATAAATCTCCTGAGTGATAGACTGCAAAGCGTCAATTTAGCAAATGACTGCTATTCAGACTGGGGTTCTGTCCCATCAGGTGTACCTCAGGGCACCAAATTAGGTCCCTGACTCTTTGCATTAATGATAATAATAATAATAATAATAATAATAATAATAATAATAATAATAATAATAATAATAATAATAATAATAAATAGATTTATATAGCGCCATATCCTAACTGCTCTATGGCGCTTTACAATACTGTATTAAAAAGATAATGACTACATTAATTAAAAAACATTAAAAGATAATTAAGACAAAAATCACATGAAATCACAAAATATTTGAAAAAAAGCGTTTTTGAAAAGGTAAGTCTTCAGACATTTCTTAAAAGTAGCTAAAGAAAAACCAGGCTGTCTCATATGAATGGGCAGAGCATTCCACAACCGTGGGGCAGCCACTGCGAAAGCTTTGTCACCATAAGACTTTTGAATAAACCTTGGGACAACCAGAAGAGACTGATTGGATGACCTGAGACCACGACTGGGGATATATGGTGTTAGCAAATCACTAATATAAGAAGGGACTAAATTATTCAGAGATTTAAAAACGAACAACAAGATCTTAAAAACAATGCGATGTTCCACTGGTAACCAATGGAGCTCAGAAAGTAATGGTAAAGTATGACCAAATTTAGGATAACGCTTAACAAGACGAGCGGCGCAGTTCTGTACAGACTGTAGCCTCTGACTCTGGTATTTTGGTAGTCCGTATAAAAAGGCATTCCCATTGTCTAACCTGCAAGTTATAAAAGCATGTATAAGCGCTATTGTAGACTCCGATAAACGATTTGAAGAATGGTGCTCCGTCATACTGGAAATTCGTAGATGATACGACTGCATCTGAAATCGTACCTAAAGGTGGTGTAAGTGAAGCACAGGGTATAGTTAATGAGGTTACTACTTGGTCCAATAAGAACAGTCCAGTTACATCCTGATAAGTGTAAGGAGCTAAGAATAACCTTTTCCAAGTAGTAACATCAGGAGGGGTTGGCGCAGTGGGGAGATCTCTGCCTTCCAGCCCTAAGGTCCCGGGTTCCATTCCCGGTTCTGCCGAGAGTGGAATATTTGGCGACCTTCTTTCCCGCTAAAGTTCACTCAGCTTTCCATCCTTCCGAGGTCGGTAAAATGAGTACCAGCATATATGGACAGCTTAGAAGCGGCTGCTATTTGCGCCTGTATACGCTTCCAGTCAGCTGGGGGTAAATTGATCATTGTAAAGCGCCTTTGAGACGTTTGTGATAAAGGCGCTATATAAATGCACCACTTTACATTTTTACTTTATTAGCGAAATTACTTGGCGTTACCATGAGTAACGATTTGACATGGAACGAACATGTTGATAATGTAATCAAGAAAGTTAACAAACGAATCTAGTTCCTAATTCAGTTTAAGAGTGCTAAGGTGCCTCTAAAAGATCTTTCTCTTTTTTATGTGACTTGCATTAGATCAGTAATGGACTATGGGGTTGTGAGTTATTTAATTCTTTACCTAAGTACCTTAAGTACGAATTTACACGAGTTGAAAAGAGAGTCATTTCAGTTATATTGCCCGGATATGATCATATAGGAGGATTAGATAAGTTAGGACTGTCAACTGTAGAACTACACCATCAACAATTGTGTGAACGATTTTTCCAAGCAATAGAAACAAACAAGAGCCATAAATTAAGGCAATTACTACCTATGGAAAATATCGATAAATATAATGTTAGGAATAAGCACAGATATAAAGACCCGGTCTCTCGCACCAACCGGGCAAAGAATTCGTTCATCCTGTCCATGTGTGGATGATATAGTATCCACCAACATGGCCAGTGGGGACGTCTTCTTTGTCCCGGTTGGTGTTAGTGAACATTTTGAATACCTTATGTTTTCTTTTTTAATTGTATTTATTGTAATAATAGATAGTCATGATATATATATATATATATATATATATATATATATATATATATATATATATATATTTTTTTTTTTTTTTTTTTTAAAAAGAAATTATGTAATTCAGCCAGTTGGCTGCAAATAATTTTTAATAAACTACTGCTGCTACTACTACTACTACTACTGCTACTACTACTACTACTACTACTACTACTACTACTACTACTACTACTACTACTACTACTACTACTACTATTACTACTACTACTTAAACAACATTTGGCCATTAATTTTTGTTTGCCATCGGTAAACAGGTATCCTTTGCTTTACAGATTTTTACTAATGTGCAATCCATGGCACTATACCCCTTTAAGATAGAGTGCCAGGTACATGTCTGAAAAGTTTCTATTTCCAAGAAGCGAGATGAGTATTGTCGCCCCCCTTTTACGGTGATGGTGTTGCCTTTATTCTTCAGGGACCAAGAATGGAAAAATTTCTATGCAGCTGGCAGGCAACGATAATTATCAGTGCCAGTACGCGTATTTCAGTCGACCTTTCCCTAACGGTTACCTTCCTGTCCGCGTGTTTACGTCAGTTAATCACGGAAACAATTCAGCTCAAGTCCACGATTCCGTTCTGGTATGGGTCGAAGAGGTTTCCACAACCCGTTTCAAGGCGTGTATTGTGGCAGGCGGGCAAGGATCCGGTGCAAACAGCACCATCGATTGGTACGCTTTTCAAGGCTACCAGCCAGGTGTCCAACATGGACAAGCGAGATTCGCCCTTTTTACAACCGGAACAAAATGCACCCGAGTGACCTTTTCTCAGGTAAACTGTGAAGGATGTGCTTTAATCAAATTTCAACTAAATTCTGTGTTAAAACTGTATTCCTTAGCTTGAAGTTGCAGTTTGTAGTGACCCGTTCCTTAGCCTGGTATTAAGTTCTCATTCCAAATTTCTCGATAGTGAAAATTCCCTTAAGATAAAGATGCTTGTTGGTGGAATTTGTTTAGCGACATTTCCACGCGATTATTATTATTATTATTATTATTATTATTATTATTATTATTATTATTATTATTATTATTATTATTATTGAGAATTAATTTCAGAAAAGCAGCATAGCACACCTTCAGCCCGTCGGAGTCTGCCTTTTACAGGCCTGGTCACTAAACTCGAAGCAGCGAAATGGCCTATTTGCACAAACGTATTCATTTTTTTTTCTCTACAGGTTTTTTCAACGAAACCTGAAATCCAAGCTACTATTCAACATGGAAACCTTAATCAAAGAAAGGATGCAATGAACGTTTGGATCGAAAGTATTTCCAGGACGCACTTTGTGGTTTGCTTAAGAGAGTCAAGAACATTTGATGGGCCTCATAGCAATCTGATTGTGGTATGTAAAGAGTTATTCAAACATTAATAAAAACTCAGAGGAGAGGAAGATAAAGTGACAGTACAAATTTTAACGAGATTTCAAGTCCATATTAAGCTAAGGCCGCTTTCCTTTTGTCAGAACTGGCCGGCCAGACCAGTCAGTTTGAAAAGAAAATGCAATAATTTGAATGATGACACTTGCATGATAATCCCTCGCATTCTTCCGGTGTAGTATATACATGGATCATCCTCGAAGTGGGTGAATTTGAAGGCGTTGTAGAGTTAGTCTTTCCAAATGCCTGGGCTGGCCAGTCAGTTCTGTCAAATGGAAAGCGCCCCTAAGAGTTATGGGCCTGCTTGATTTCCTGGGCAAGCTGTGCAATGAATTATTAGATGGGACCTGTCTCTTTAGTCACGTAATAGAATTTTACGTTTTTAGATGAAAAGATGAAACAATCTTAATTATTTTTTTATAATTATGCAACCAAAGAAGAAAACGTAACTTACCGAAAACGATCACGACAGGAAGCCTAAACATAATAATAATAATAATAATAATAATAATAATAATAATAATAATACGTATTATGAAATGCTATACATGCTATTTGCTATCTGCAATGCTATTCAGAAGAGGAACAACTGCAAAGACTAATGATAATATTTTTCAGTTGCGACAATATCTGTTAATGAAAAATTCATGCAATACACAAAATCGCATGATGAAATAATTAGCCCGCAGTCGGGGACTTCTCGGACCAGCGAGCAATCGCGAGCTTCTCTTTTTAAAAAAGATTTTCTTCTCTTTTCAGAACTGGATGGCATACGAACATTATCCAACGCTCTGGAAAGTTAAGGAGTCGTCCAAGATCTTGTTTTCTAACTATGAGATACCATTAGCTCAGGACAATTACGCATTATGTAAGGTACGTATTTTGTGCGGCAAGAGTTATTGGTGATTTTATTGTATGGGGAAAAAACTGCTGTGAAGTGACCAAAGCGTTAATTGAATAAAGAAGGGCCATATAGTATAGCGAAGCAGCTCTAAGAAGGGCGGCTATTGGAGCAGCGTCTATTGTTTTTCTCTAGTTTTGACATCTACCTCTACATGTCCCAGGTCAAGGTTGTAAGAAAACCAGTCCTTATGACAGCTGCTACTCATCGCTCCAAATGCTGTCCAGTCCACTTACTGTACTGTCTATTACACAGAGTCAGTGTCACTACTTGAAATGAAGGGCTAAACAAAGGTCGACAAATTTGATCTTTCAGATTATCAACTTTACCGGACCATTCTATGAACCTCCAAACGTACTTACAACAGCAGTCAAGGCCATCAAAAACAACTCCAATCCACTCTGGGCCGTAAAGGGTCCGTTAATCTCCTGGGTGGAGGTAAGATTCTCTATTATCATAAAATTGCAAAAACTTACTCTTGACATAATTAAGCAATTTACTTTACTTTAAATATTAATGTTTGAAAAGCCATCAGTCACCATGATAATATAATGTCTTACAAAACGTTGCATCTGATCTGATTTTAAAATTTTGGTTATATATAGATAAAAAATAGTCTTAAAGCTGAATTTTTCACACTCAGAAGTACATATTTTACTCTGAAGAAAGTTGCAGTTGCAACCGGTTTTAAGACTATTTTTTTGTCTATCTAAAACCAACTTTTTAAAACCAGATCAGATAAAACTTTTTTTTAACAGTCAAGGGCATCAAAAACAACTCCAATCCACTCTGAGCTGTAAAGGGTCAGTTTATCTCCAGGGTGAAAGTAAGATCATTTTCTATCATAAAATCCCAGATCTTGACATAATTAAGCAATTTACTTTACTTTACTTTACTTTACTTTACTTTACTTTAAATATTAATTAATTTTAATTTTATTTTTTGGTTTTTGAGGATCAATACACCATAAACCTTTCTAAGATTTTGGTTTGCTGCATTATAATTAAGTCACTTTGCTTCAAACGTTATTTTGCAGGAGATTAACCGCACTCATTTTCGTGTGTGCATCAAAGACTATGCTGGGATTGATGGCCAGAGAGACAATTTAGAAGTTCATTATGTGGTTACTGGAGGTAAATAGTGCAACTGGAACGTTTCGAAGTGTTTTCTTTGCGGCTTCTTAAAGGAGGACACTAGTAATTTGATACAGAATTACCGCAAGGACTCAACTCGATGTCTTCTTTGTCTCAGATGAAATTATAGTTAAAATGACCTCTCTATTGACTCCAAAAACAAACGTTCCGGGTAACGATAGAACTGAGCTAAACTGGGAACATAAATGAAATGATGAAATTAGATACTAAACATAGTTAAAAAGACATCTATTCTTAAAGAAACATTTGAAATGTTATGTTCTATTATGTGAGGGTATAATATGAATGACCTCTGCTCCTGTACGACCTGGTCTTACAAGGTTAGCGCTAACATAGGCATTTCATAGATTCCTATCTGATATTTCTGCCCTTATCTACAGAATTATTGTACCCATAACCAAGAGAAATAACATGACAAGACAAGATCTTGAGTTATTGGTTATGGGTCGGTAAACGACAACATACCATGTTTATTGCTTACAAATAAATACTTTACACAATACTGAGCAAAAATGATAGAATTTCCAATTATCAAGAAGAGCCAGGGAGGCCAGAAAAAAACCTAACTGTAAAACCTCGTAGAGGAAATGTAGGAAATCTGGGTCAAGCGGAGACTACTCCTCGTCCCCTGACAGGACTGTTCGTAATGCTTCTTATAAGTTAAACGACTTGGACACTTTGAGAAGATCATCTTTTGAATATTTGATGTAGCGCCTTTTGGAAGACGACCAGCACCAACCGGCGTGCTTGTCAATCAGGTCAGAGTCTAATGAACGGCAGCCCGAGTTTGATGCTGCGCCAGATTTCAGGCTGTGCATGCTTAACTGTTGAATGTTAACGGCAAATGGCGATGCATGGGTCTTGAACTCTTCACGAATAGTAGTAGTAGAAGCAGTAGTAGTAGAGATTCCTTTTGTGGGCGCCCTTTTCAACGTCTTTGAGGACTTCTGAAGACTTTTCAGCTCTTTGACTAGAACAACCATTTCTGGATCCTCCAGTTCCCTGGCGTCGGACCAGATCCCTTTACTGAATATATCACGCGCGTAATTTGCGAGAGAGCCGCGAAAGCGGGAAGCAAGTTATTAACATCGCCTAAATAGCTTACATAGCCTAAATGGCTTACATAGCCTAAATGGCTTTTGCATAAATAATATTAACAACAAAGCGCGCGAACATGCCATAGCAACAAATGGCAATAAAGATTCCTTCCCTCTACAAAATGGGCCAATTAGCTTATTCTAAGTGAGTAAAGTCGTGATGCACAATGCAAGAAAATATGGAAAACAGGAATAAATAATTCAGACAAACTTGAGCCGTAATGCTAAAATTCTAAACGCTGGACAGCCAAAAAAACAGATCGCCTCGTCTTGTACAGGATCGCTTGCCCTGAGCCTTCCAACAAGAGATCTTTTATCCTTGGTAGCGGCACAACCTCTTTCACGACTGGGCGCTATCCCCAGACATGCAGGTTACGCTGAGGTGGCCATATTCTCCACACTAAAAGCGAAATCAATAAGAAGCCGTCAAGATATCGTCATTCTACATTGCAGCCCTTGATATCGTAAAACAAACCTGTCGGTAAAAAAGGGGTATAGGCCTATTATCACTAACTATTAGCTGGTGTAAATTGAACACTTTTAAACTATAAATGACAAAAAAGCATATAAGTAGCAGAAAATAAAAGATGAACAAAGATAAAAAAAAATTAAGTGAAGTTGACGTTCTTAGCGTTCGACCCGAAGAAAGAACCATTACAATGAACACCCTATTTATATCAAATAGCTTGTATGCAAATACGAGTACTATCAATTCATAGGGGACATGAATTAATGATGCATGAATCAACTTTATTTAAGTGTCAGAGTATTTTGCTAAATATAAGCTAATTGTGGACACTAAAAGAACTTTCTAAATACAAAATATAAATTAAAATAGGAACACCACGAGTGTTAAAAGTTAATTTAAAATTTACAATCTTTTGTTAAATGAATTGTGCTGGAATGCAGAGACAGATTCTTAACGAAACGTGCAGAAAACAAATATCTGCTAAACTGCGTACCGCAGATATTTTTATATTCTGCCCTTATCTACAGAATTATTGACAAGATCTTGAGTTATTGGTTATGGGTCGGTAAATGACAACATACCATGCGAAAGTCACAAATAACGTCCTAGAAAAAGGGGGGTCCGAAAAAGCACAAAATTAATGGCCTAACTAAATAACGGTTAAAGAAGGACAAATGTAATACTTACCTTGAAACAAGGTCCCAAACGATTCTTTGCCATTGGTGTCTTCTCGCCTGGTTCACGCCCACCGTTTTGTGGGGACAATGAGCCGCGATTGAGAAAATAAAAGCGGGGCTTTGCTCTCTTTTGGCGTTGTTTTTCTTTAACCTTTCTCTCGGCCCTCTTTTCAGCTCGATACATCCTTTTCTCGTCGTCCGAGTCCGAGGCAAGCTCGTCGCTTAGATATTCACTAACGGTAGCCCAGCCGTAGTCGCATTTGTCGGCCAATTTTATAGCTTTGATGCGCTTCTCGACGAGCTCTGCTCCCTCTTACAGCGATCGCTTCACCTTTCCTGTGGATCCTGCTCTAAAGTGATCCAGTGATTCATCAAACATCTCCAGAACTTGTTGGCAGTGATCGTACTGCTGCTGATTCCCTTTCTTCTTGCAGGTAAATGCTTCTCGCTTCGCCTTCCTAACTGCCATGCGCGCTGATTGCGGATGTATTTTGCTATGTAAACTGGCGACTAAAAGCATTGAATTTTTCTTCCAGGACAGAAGACGTCGCTTTCACAGCTTCCTTCACAACATCTTGCGTGGTCATTTTTAGTTATAAGTGAAGTTGTCGTTCTTAGCGTTCGACCCGAAGGAAGAACCACTGCAATGAACACCCTATTTATATCAAATAGCTCGTATGCAGATACGAGTACTATCAATTCAGCGGGGACATGAATTGTGCTGGAATGTACAAACAGATTCTTCACGAAACGTGCAGAAAACAAATATCTGCTAAACTGCGTACCGCAGATTTTCATATTCTAAAAGGTGTGCAACTGGTGTCACCACCTTAAGAGACGTATTTATCATAACTACATGTTGTAGCAACGCCATTTACTAAAATGCCTTAAGTGAAAACAGAGGACTGAAGAGATAATGAAGGTAATCTAAACTTTTACCCCCCCCCCCCCCCCCCTTCTTGCACACTCTCAATATGTGCATGCGCCTTCCTGCCTTACTAAGCAGATTATCGACAAGCTGGTCCCAGTTTCAGCCGTGTAGGGTTAATTACACACATTTAGATATGATAGCGTTGTTTTACGTGACTTTAGACTTTTGTTTTTAAGATTATGATCCTTGCAACAATGCAAGCTGCAAGTATCACAGCAAACCAGTGGCGTTATCTCCCCAACGGTGCAATTGCGTCTGCAAAGGGAGTTGTCCATCTTATCAAGAAGAGATGTGTGCTTCTAATGGTCGTACATTCAGAAACTTGTGCTTGCTGCAGAAAGAGATTTGCGAGACCCAGGCAAACTACACCCACTATCACCCTGGAAGTTGTGCAGGTATATATGCGTCTTCAGGGTTTATGGGCTGGAACTAAGTAACGTGCAAGGACGACTGTAAATCATATATCTCGCAATAAAATTTGTTTCAGAAAGCTTAAGACGACTATATAGTTCAAGAATAAAGTCTTGGAAAACTCAGGGGTTCCATTCACGTAAGGAGCACTCGGTCTTTTTCTCGAGAACCCTCGAGTCATCATGCATACTACTACTGCTACTACCACCACCACCACCACTACTACTACTACTACTACTACTACTACTACTACTACTACTACTACTACTACTACTACTACTACTACTACTACTACTACTACTACTACTACTACTACTACTTGGTGATTGCTAAAACGGTGATGATGATGATGATAATGAAACTTAAGGCAGAAAAGAGGATCAAGGTCATTAATTAACACCCTTACTGTGCCAAAACTAGAAAGCCGTTTACAATACATCGCAGGCACCACCAAGCATAGAGGAGGCGTAGAGAGGCTATACGTACCACGCCGGCAAGAGGGGGAGGGGTTTACAACAACTGTAATTAAAACATATGACAACAACGATTGGCCTTCAAGTGCAACTTGAGCAGAAGTCTGACAATATGATGCAGCTGGTATGCAAACATCATCAAAAGAAGAAGTTATACCCATCTATACTCAGTTGTGAAAGAGACTTAGTTACTAAACAACTTACTCTTTTCATTTTTTTTTCTATTTTATAGGTTTTCCTTTGCAGAAAGGTAGACATCAGTTAAAGAATCACCCTTCCTGGGCAGAAGATCAGTGTGAAACCATTCAATTTGAACCATTCATATTTTACCCTCACCAGAAGATCTTCATACAGCTTACTGTGAATCATGTGAACTACTCTGACCCAGCCTATGTCCATGAAGCCACCACTCCTTGGGTTGAAAGTGTGAACAGTACTCAATTCACTGCATGTGTGACCAGAGCAGGAAGAAATGATTACCCATCAGATAGCTTTGCTACGGTGGATTGGGTCGCTTATCAGGGAGCTCCTCCCGGAGGAATTGCGGGAGAGAAAAAGTTCTCCCGTTGGTGGACTGGAACTAGTTGTCAGACTGTCACGTTACCAAACGTAAGTAAACTACTTTGACGCGCATTTCTTGCCTCTGTACAAGGGGCACCCTAATGATTTTAAGATCATCTTTCATTTTCCGCTCATCCGTTAACAATCAGATTTTATTTGTGACCTGGGCCCTTTGGAAATGTGGTATTGAGGGAAACACCTTCCTCAACCAATAGACCTCTTCACAGTTGTGCACTTAGTTACCTGGCCCTTAAATGAAAGTGAGGCTGGTGTTGACCTTGTTATGATACAGACCTCCCTTCTTTTGTTATGTTAATGATGTTGTTGTCATGTTAATTAGCAAGAATTTACATAAGAAAGGCAGTGAGGTTTCTATCAAAACAAGGTCAACTCCAGGCTCCCTTTCATTCACAGACCAGGTAACTAAGCACACAACTGTAAAATTGACTATTGATAGCAAGGTTGTTTCAACAGTGTTTCTCACCAACAGTGTGGTCTAATAAGCATACAAATTGGATTTAGATGTTTCCTTTAATTTTGAAATTATCAGGGGAAATTATCTTCACAACCAACTGTCTTCGTAACAGCCGAGCACTATAGATCAAGCCTGAAGCATGATGCAGCCAGTGTCTGGTTGGAAGACGTATCTGCACGTTCTTTTAAGATTTGTGTCCGAGAACTACAAAACTTTGCAGGAGTTCACGATGACATTTCTGTGGTGAGGAGTGCATATAAATTTTGTGATTTTGCGATAAGCTGTCCGGCGTAAAGGTAAAGGTACACCTCATTTAACGTCGGAAGTTCCTTTACTCTCTAGAGAGTATTCTCCTAGGAAGCCGTCGGTGTGCTCACTTTATCCCCCTCTTTCCATCAGTGCTCCGTTTTAAGGGTATTTAAAGCTACTTAGGCTACACTGAAAGTAAAGAAGTCGAAACAAGGATGTGAGATCCGGGGATCGAACTCGGGACGTCTTGCATCAAGGCCGCGCACTAACCAACTGTGCCACCCTTGCTCTTGAAGATGTTGTTCTTTTAATTTAGTTAGACTCTACATATAGCCCGATGTTCTAAGGTTCCCTGCTAGCAGAGGTATCTTCTTTTTGCGTTCGCCTTGCTGACAAGTCCTCTGCCATGGGTCGAAGCTCACTCCGATCCAGTCGCCGTCCACAACCTTGGACGGCACTCTTCACACCGCATTCCCCATATGTTTGCTGACTGTGAGTTGAGCCAGCTGTGTTCCACGCATTCCTTTGCCGTAATCCCTCTGTTGTTTAGATCAGCCCGCACAACATGAAGTAACACGTAAGGATTCGGTCGCTAAGTAACCGCCGCGCATGCTCAACTCAGCCGGGGAATTTCGACCCATGGCAGAGGTCTTTTTTCCCGTACTCGTCGTCTCAGCAAATGCAAAATAAAATAGACCTCTGCTATCAGGGAAGTTCTAAGGGCACCTCAGGTCTGCAGAAATTTCTAGGTGGCTTTTTTGCCTCGTGCAAAAGTTCTATCAGCCATGACAGGCCTGATGAAGAACTTTACATTACATAATCGTTCTTTTTCCCCCCGAAAATTTACAGGACGTTTGCTTTGATAGACGATTCTCAAACAAACTTTGGCGAACATGATAGAATCTATAAATCCTTTATTTTTATGCTGTTCCAATATCACAGTTAGTTCTTCAATGTGGTTTCGAAATGTCTACGCACTCTCAAGACCCTTCACTACTTTTCCGAAATATCTAGGGAATGTGTTTAGAAAAATGTTCACAGCTCTTAGTGCACGGCGAAAGTCTAATTTTGAATATCCTAAAATTCTAGTCAACCTTCCATCCGAACAGATATTTACTGAAAGTAATCGTTGGGTGTCCCTGTATATTAAATTAATGTTAGTGTTATAAAAAAATAAAAGCATTCTTCGAATGATTAGTCTTAAAACTCGGTAGTCCGAAATGTCTTATTTTCCTTAAACAGCTTGAATAAGGGCTGGCTTTGGGTGGCAATAAGTTTACTAGCATGTGGTTGCTATCAACAATGCTATCGAATAGTTAACTCTGCGATTTAACAAGTTAAGGAGATCAGCTCCGAAAATGGCCTTGCTGTGGGAAACCTATCCGCATGACAAGTTCAATTGAATACCTTCTATAACTTCAGATAGATTTTAGCTATAGGTTTGACATGCATGGTCAGGCACAGAGAACGGTGGCACGCTTTAGAGAGGGCCTTTAAGTTAGGATTGCCGCATGATCATTCCATTTTAGACCATTCCTTATGCAGCGCCTACGATCTTTGCTAAAGACACATTTTTACAAATACTGTCCGTTAATTTGTATAGGTAATCCCATGGGCTCGAAGGCAATTAATGATTAATTTTGCGCGTATTTTCAAAGTTTTCACAGAATTACCTGAATCTCGAAGCAACGCGGGCAATTTGGAAAACTTTGAAAATACAAATGAAAATAATTCTTAATTGCACGGGGGAAAATTGCGATTACATGTTTATCCCATAAAAGGGCAAAATTATCAAGGGAAGCCCGTTCAGTGCCGCGACAAAGGACAATCAACACGCTCTTATTCCGTTAAACTTCAATTTAACAAATCCTTGCTGTCAACAGAAATAGCGCTTAAAATATATTTTATATGTGGAAGAAAAAGTAGTTTAATCTGGAAGAAGTAATGGATAAGTAACTGTTAACCACTAACGATCAAGTAATCATGCTCTCCTTGATTATTACCAAAAGTGTCCTCGTGATTAAGAAAAAAAAATGCCCTGCGTCGCAGCCAATCAGCATTTAGTAAATTTGACCCCGTAAGTGATAAACAAAAAAAAGCCCTCCATCTCAGACAATCAACATTGCAGAGCAAAAACTGAATTAATTCTTTGTTTGTTTGTTCTTCTCCTCAGAATTGGTTGGCGTTCGAGACCTTACACAGACCGTTATTTTCAGAGCATGATAATGTCATCTTTCCAAATGGGATCTTACCTTCCAAGAATAATAATTTCGCTTTTTGCCAGGTGTGAAAATGTAACGATGGTAAAAAAAATGCCCTGAAGAGGGAAACGGGTTGCCAATCCTATTTCTATGCGTCCATTTCTTTGCAGATTACATGAATTAGTGTCCAAATCTTATTTGTCATGCCAACGGAACATTAATCATATTTCCATTTTCCAGTTTTTCCCCTATTAATCCGAGCTGCGATGACCAAAGTCACATTTCCCAATGCAGTGTTATCAGGACCTCCTGATAACAGTACAAGTTCTCTTGCAGCAATAAACATGACTTCATTTGTATATCGCCATCCTTAAACACTTAGTTTTTTAGGAAAATAGTAATCACTATATGCAGGGACGTTAAGACAATTCGCATCTTGAGCGGACTTCATGATTACGGTTGTACGGCAGCACAATCAACATTTTCAAAATGACCATCTTCCAAGCCATTCTATTTGAATGTAATGTGTCCGCTTTGCATTAGTTCAAATATAATATCTGGGAGGCGTTTCCGTGTATGCCTAATAAATACAAGAGCAGAACATTCCTCTTGTTTGTTTAAAAGTCTCTGAGAAATAAAAGGAGACAGAGCCAAACACTTTCCCACGGTACCAAGCGTTGTAAACAAACCCAAAGTCCTTGAATTTCGAAAGTTAAACTCTGTAATTACAAATGTGGTAAAGATCCAAAGGCTAACAAAGATGAATTGTTTTGTGATTCAAAGGACGTGAATTTTACGCGGACGTACAATAACTACCCAACAGTAATACTTACAGCCAAGCATTCTAGCGGAGGAGGGAATGCATCGCCAGATTGCAACGGAATTGTCAGCTGGATTGAGGTAGAAATTTAAAATGCGTGTGAGTTTCCCGGGTAGAGAGAGTAGGAAGAAAAAAAAAACACTTTAGGTTGCCTACAATTGCTTGAAATAAGGAACACACCCTATCAAAGATAACCTGTAATAGCTTGGAGAATTTCCCTCACTCACTACAGTTGAAATTCAAGATTTTCTAAGTATTTTAAGCCCAGGTGCGAAACCCCAGAAGAGGAGTTTGTTATTTAGCCATGACAAGCCATCTTTTAAACATTAACCTGGCATCATCACCGCTCGAACGGAGCTAGTGCCTCTACCAAACTGCACGTTTTAATGAAAAAAAAAAGAAAGTCGTACGCTCCTGCCTTGGACTCTGATTTTACAGTTGTCCTCTCCCCGTTGCCTAGCAACAAGTTTATTATCTTTCCCAAGGGCATCTAACAACATTAGCATCAAATACAAGGAAAGGTTACGTTTATACAAACGTTGGCCGTGTAGCACTTATATTTTAAACAGAGTTAACTGAATAGAGTGTAATGTGAAATCTAGCACTTCACATTACACTCTATTCAGTTAACTCTGTTTAGCATCAAATAGTTGCGTACCATATTTTTGCTCTTAATATTTGTCTTCAGTCTTTTGTTAGTCAGAGAAAGACAGAAAAGATCCGCGGGCAAACTTTAAGAATAAACTTTAGGATTATCCTTTATAAATTGTTATATTTGAAGTGCAGTCAGCCATTCTTGTTCTATAGCCCCCTTTGTTATTGACCGGTGCGGGGGGTTGGGGAAACGGTGAAAGAATCCGTAATGTATGAAGATCTTGTAATTATATCTTCGAATCCAAGTACGCCAAGCAAATGGAAAGGTCATGAAAATGAAGCTGTGATGTTGTACGCATTGCATTTCGCACTTTGAGTCACTTTTGCTCATTGTTCTTACTTTTCTCTTAAGTTCATCACAATTCAAGATTCAGAATTTGCGTCAAAGAGTTATTTATTCAGCGGTTTGACCCACTAACAGTGTCATACGCGGTGTTAGCAGGTAAATAAGATCTTGTAAGAGTCAAGCTGTGTCACGGTACTGCAGTTTATTTTGTGTCGTTTTACCATTTACGCGCTCCTTCTTACTCTACAACTGAACGTTAACTTAGAAATTACATTTAAACAACGCAAACCAAAGCTTTGTGACAAAAAAATGTCCGCCGAGCATACATAATTAAAGTTAAATGTAAAGGACACCAAGTGAGGCCAAACGCCACTGTGCACACGATGGACGAAGAACCTTCGCTGATTTACAGCATCAGAAACTTCTTATGCATCACCCAAGGACAGAGAAAAATCTCTGACCTGGGTAGAAATCGAACCCAGGACCTCCGGATTAGATCACTGTTGCTCTACCCAGGTCAGAGATATTTTTTGTCCTTGGGCGATGCATAAGAAGTTACTGATGCTGTAGATCAGCGAAGGTTGTTCATCCATCGTATGCACAGTGGCGTTAGGCCTCACTTACACTATAATTAAAGTTATAACCGACAGAGATCAACTTTGAAAAACTGTTAGACTGAACAGTTTTCAAAAACCTCAATCAAAATCCATTTTAATCTTCCTCAATTTTGCTCTTCCCTGCCTCCTTTTGTATTTGCTGTTTATTTAAACCTTCCATCACTTTTATGTTTTCGCTTGGTTTGGTTGCCAGTTTCCAGTCGCTGAATTTGGCTAAATTCCGTGACACAGCCCCTTCAATAGTCCTGTTCCGGTACTCCCTCTTACCCCGCCCTGAAAATGGGCCTGGAACCTAGGCGGGAAAAGAGAGAGTCCTGTATTACTTGCAGTAGCATACTCGGAATGAACCAATCATATGGCATTACATGCCAGGCTGGATATGTAAATAAAGGGAACCTTGAAACTCCGGCAAAAAATCGTATATGAAAATTACGGTGATTTGCAGTGTCAGGAAAGCGAACATCTAAATTATGCCTCGTCGTGACCAAACGAGGAGAAAAAACCCCGATCGCAGTGATGTT
>CASBPP010000005.1:160000-165000 GCA_949126865.1 Montipora capitata | reverse complement strand
TAGCCTGCCGCGTACCTTGTCCATTTTATTAGATCTCGCATACCAACATTTTAGGTGCCAAAAACGTCAAGACAAATCCAATAAAAGTTGAGCTGGTGTGGAAGAATTATAGGAAATAAAGGATATTTCTTGATCAATGAAAAGGCACTTAAAATCGTAAAGGGGAATGTGTTCTTACTGCATGGATAACAGGTAAGGATGTGTTTTGTCAGAGCCTAGTCATGTATAACAAAGGCTCTGAGGTATGGATATTATACCAAGGGCTCTGAGGTATGGATGTTATACCAAAGTCTCTGTGGTATGGATGTTATACCAAGGGCTCCGAGGAATGGATGTTTTACCAAGGGTTCCGAGGTATGGATGTTATACCAACGGCTCTGAAGTATGAATGTTATACCAGAGTCTCTGAAGTATGGATGTTATACCAAAAACCGCCTGAGGTATGGATGTTATACGAAGGGCTATGAGGAATGGATTTCAACGATGGTTATCCTTGTATGAATGTTATACCAAAGTCTCTGAAGGATGGATGTTATACCAAAAGCCGCCTGAGGTATGGATGTTATATGAAGGGCTATGAGGAATGGATTTCAACGATGGTTAATGTATCTGAAATAAATATACGTAATATAATTATAGTTGCAAAATTGCATATTTTTTAACCATTAAAATTTGGTTATAAGCGAGTTATGCACAAAAAGAATCCCATTTTGACAAGGGTTGGTTTCTTTCTGATTCCCTACCCATCCTCTCTTTTTTAATTAAAATATAAATAACCAACCAAAAATTTTAACTGATATTGGTCTTGCGGATTTAAAGTTTCTTTACCGTGTATATTGCAAACATTCAGTGAAATCAAGCTTAAGAATAATATATGGCCCTGAACGAAGGGCTTATGGTGATAACTTCACTTGACCTTCATCAACTCCTTGATGAATCCGACTTTTGTTTTTCGCCTCCCCCACCGAAGCAGCACTAAAATATGGAACAGCCTTAGCCTAGCTATGACTTAGAGGCATCGTTACGCAAGAATATTGTTCACTTTTGTTACTTTAAACTTTTGCTTAAGCAGTGTCCATTTTTATACTCAGTTACTCTGACTATATCAGAACCAAAAACATATCTAAGGCATTCTTTGTACAAGATAAAGCGCAACGTCCTGTTTAGTTATTAGTGCTTTTATTTTCCATGTCCATTTTCTCTTTAAATGACCGTATTTCTTGTGAGACCTTCTCTCTGCAGTCTGGCTTTGCTTCCGTAAAAGACAGTGTCTTCCAAGATTAACTGCAGCCGTAGTCGGGTAACCTGTAACAAAACAGTTAAAGTTTAGTGTGCTAAATTAATTGTTGGGGAGCAGGGCTGACGCAGTGCTGGTGAGAGCACTCGCCTTCCATCAGTGTGGCACGGTATCGATTCCCGGATTCGAAGCCATATGAGGGTTGAGTTTATTGGTTCACTACTCTGCTCTGAGAGGTTTTTCTCCGGGTACTCCGGGTTTTCCTTATCCTCAAAAACCACTGAACGTTTAATTTGATTTGTTCTGATTTCAGTTGATTTGTAGTCTCCCGAATTAGTAGAGCACTCGTGATCGGCTAAATTACCTTGACACTTTAATGAAGTGATTATTATTATGATAATTACTATCTGAGAGTTCTTTAAAATAAAATAAAAAAGAATGCGTACATACGTTTGTTATTAACGCTAACCCACTAACTACAGGAGAAAAAAAAAACAGTCCAAGTTAGCGGAGAAAATTACCTCCAACTCCACGGGACAGCAATAGGAGCAAAAGCCAAAGCAAGGTCAAATCAACAGTATGAAAACGTTTCTTTGATGACATTTTCTCACTATGGGATGTAAATAAAAAAAATATATCAACCGGTTCAATGCACAAGCTAACAACTTCCAATCTACTTTAAAGTTTACAGCTGAAATTTCAGAGACGGAGATCACTTTCCTAGACACAACAGTATACAAAGGAGAACTTCGAAAAATGATCCATTCTCGATGTCAAAACGTAGCACAAACCGACTGAAACCTTCTAATAGACGCATTTTACCTCTTGTCACTCGCCCCGTCAAGAAGGGTTTTATCAAAGGAGAGGCTATTAGTCTACTCCATACAAACTCTTCAAAAACAATATTTGAGGAGACACTATCTCGATTCAAGCCCGCCTTGAAATGCGAGGCTACCCTAAGTATCTTATCGACAGAACACTATCTGCGGTCAATTTTTCTGGAAGACGGTCGGTACTTAAACAAAGAGCCAAAACCAGCGAGAAAATTCTACATTTGTCACACACAAAATCACAACCCAGCAGTGTCAAATCTTCAAGCAATACTGACGCTCAACTGGAGTTTTATTTAAAACCAGCCATTGCTGGCAAACATATTCAAGAAACCTCCTTTAATATCATACACGAGGGGTAAATCACTCAAGGACATGCTCATTATAGCAAAACTGTGAATTGAAGGTTTCCGATTATCTGTAATGATGATGATGATGATGATAAGATTACGACGTAAGTTACATACGATTTTGATGTGTAACGTGTAATTCGAACAATACAGTGTTTTCACGTGACGTCACGGAGGCCATGTTGGTGTCCCTCATCAATAGAACGGCGGCCATGTTGGTGTCCCCAACTAATCCTCCGAGAATTGGGCTCTTTTATCATGCAAACGTTTTCTTTTGTTTCGGTGGAAACAAGGTTACTGATCACGTGCGTGAAAACACTCTTAAATGATATTGCCAGATTGATGCGTTTAAATACATCCGCGCACGCATTGTTCACCTAAAAGACATTGCGCGCTTGTGTTGTTGTTTTGAAATAGTTCTAGCATTTTAACTGGTACTCGCCGGTGACGCTGGGATTTTCCGTCTGTGCGAAAATCAACGCGGCACACAATTGTCTTTTGGGCGAACACCAAGGACAAAATGCTACAGTAACTGCTTGATTGAACGCCAAACAAACTGATCCCCACTTGCCAAATTGTGCTGTGAGATATCATTATTTCTTGTGTCTGACACAGTTTAAAGTATCTGTAAAATATTAAGCACAGAGAAAAAACAATATTCAAAAGAAAATATAATGCAACCCGCTTACTTTCTGACCACTCGTGGTGCTTGATTTATCGACGATCTTAGTTATCCCAGAGAACTTAAGCAAAACAAGAGAATAATTATAGAAGCACGTATCATTCGAAAAAAATAGCAGCAATCCTTCTAACTTACCAACTTTACACTGTTAAAATCTCCTTTAAACAGGTGAAAGGATGTCCTCCTGAGGTAAGTGATGGATCATGTCCACAGCATCACAAAGTTGTAATTTTCTTTTTCTGACACTCCCTATTTTCTTCCCTAGCTTTAAATTGCCGAAGAACGCTCGGTGTTATTGACTTTCTTGAGTTGGGCCTTGAAGTTTCCCGCGCTCTTACACTCGGAGAATGCATCGATAGATTTTCCTTTCCATTTCCACCCCTCACATTTATGATTTCTTCCCGGCCTTGCTTGAATTCATTGCGGAAATCTATAACCGGTCCCAAATGGACCGCCAATTTCTCTTTTATAATTATACCAAGAACGACTTTGCCAGTGGAACTATACCGAGCTAAAAACCAAGACCTTGCGTTTAAAATTTTGATACCTTGAACGTGACCGGGAAACTGACTGACGGATGAACTGTTTCATCAGTTGATGATCTGACATTTTATCCTGAAATGCTTAATATGCATGATTCGTTAAATCATCTTTGTGGTAACGGATTAATTTACCCCTGACAAAGCTATGAAACACAACTGAAATTTCCGACACGTTATTTCCGGAACATGTACAGTATTCCTCTTTGTTTTCGGACCTCTTTTTTTAAAACAATAGTTGTTTACGGATTAAAAGAAGTCATAAAGTAGCGATCCATGAGGTTTACTCAACGGTGATGCGTGTCGGCAGAGGTATTCTTTTTCATGTGATGAATGGACAAAATGAAAAAGGAACCGACTCATTTCTCACGGTCGGAACTCAGATAACAAAATTGCGGAGAGACATCTTTTATGCGAAACATTTTGCAGTTGCCAAGTTTGTCACCTAGGAAAAGCCATTTTTTTTTGCTACCGCCAAACATTTGATCAATTGCAACCCACGGTGATGGAGGAATACTCGCTGTTAACAAGCGAAGAGGACTTTCAAGTGGCCTCAAATACGGGCTGTACGGATGATAATAGTGATGTGAATCAGTCATGTGAAGAGGTCTCGTTGGTTTCTGAAGATGATGAGTTACCTCGCTTTTATTTAGTGATGTGGAGGAATTATTGTCAAGTTAGCCAGGCCATTCCCAATCCGTGGAGAAAAAATGCAGTCCCAACCGTCTAAAATAAAAAGCGCATCTGAAGAATTAGATAGTGGCCGTGATGACCAACAGTCACCTAGATATTGCGAATCAGGGAAAATAAAGCGTGATCCGTTTTCTTTAGTAGCAGAAATGCCATCAGCTGAAGTCGGCAGTAACAGTGATTCTAGCAGTAGTAGCTGCGATGCATCTTTATTCCCACATCAAACTTCATCTATATTTTCATTAATGAAGTAATACTTGTTATCTAAAACAAGTATTTTGCATCTCTATTCCTTCTACTCATATTTCAAACCTACTTGGGTAGTTCCGGGAACTATTTAGGTGTCCCAAACTCTGCACAATGAACCTATGATTGTAAAATGTCTTTACTTAAGCATTAGATTAGGTTCAAGGCAATTAAAGAGAGTTGCGGTACAATACACAAATCGAAAGTGGACTCTCTCAGCTGCGCAACATTTTGATGACGAATATCGTTGTCGATAAGAGTACAGACAACTTTGAACCACGTTTGATTTGTTTTCCACCACAATATTTGGTTTCAAGGATTATACGACCGGCGCGTGTATCTATTTTTAGTACGAGTTGTAGATGAAAGGAAGAATTACTTATTAACAACCATATTGAGCACGTGGTCAACAAGGTCTCGAGGAAA
>CASBPP010000005.1:150000-157500 GCA_949126865.1 Montipora capitata | reverse complement strand
TGGTCCAAAACTGCGAATTCTTTATCCATTGATGTTAAGGAAATCAACAAGTTTTTTTTCAGTTCTCGTCAATATATAAAAAATTCTGTGATTGATGGTTATAATACTATTATTGATTCTTACAATGTTTTTATATTATATTATTCTTAACTGCTATTTAATTAACGATAACAATTATTTTGCATCTCTACTTCCTTCTACTCATATTTCTAACCTACTTGGTTAGTTCCAGGAACTATTTAGGTGTCCCAAACTCGGCACAATGAACCTACAATTGTAAAATTTCTTTCATTAAGCACTAATTTCTCTTAATTATTATTTCTGTGTGAGTTTTAATAAAAATTGACTTGACTTGATTGACTTGACTTGACATCTCGAACCCCATCTTCATTTTTATCTACATTTACATCTTAATCTTCACTGCAATGTGTATTAGAATTCCTTCTTCCCCCATTTCCGTCGTTCTTATCTACAGTTTTATGACTTTTATCTTGGCAATATTTCCGTTGACATCTGCATCGCCATCCTCCTCGTCTTTTAAACTTTCCTTTATCTTCCCTTAACCTTATCCAAACTTCCGTTTTTTTCCTGCAATCCCCTTAACGGTCTCGTTCCCTACCACTTTCTCTTCTTTCACGTTTTCCAGATTCTATGTAAACCAAAAGTGCCTATTCTTTTTAATTTTGCTTTCCTTATCCTGTTGGATTAAAGCAAAACTCAGGGGGCGGGTTGGAGATCGCGTACATTCTAATCGCGGTTGACGTTGTTTCTTAATGTTGCCGATGTTCATGAATGCACTGCTTCTTCACTTGTGTGTCATGTAAATGCTGCATGCAACGACACTTCGGTGCACGTGCAACCCGGATACGCTGGGGACGGACAAATCTGCCGAGGTAATAGCCCAATTTCTATATATTAAAATTCAGTCCAAAACAAAAGGCATTATCTTGAGGCTCTGGGGAATCAACTCGTACAAATCCTTCTAGATCTATTTATTCCCCAGAGGCTCGAGATGATGCCTTTTGTTTGACTGAAGTTTAATATGTCGAAATTGGTCTATTTAAACGTAGTTAATAGAGGAGAATGGTTGTGAAACCCCACAAATTTCATTGTTGTAGGTTTTTTTCTCTCTTTTTTTGGCCTTGACCATGCACAAAACACAATAGTTGTTTACTCCGTTCTGAGGAACTAACCAATAGAAACGTTTTGGTTAGTGCGTAATCCATGGATAGTGTATGAACGCAAAACAAAAGATTTTGCACGGTCGTGGACTTTCCAACCTAAATCTTGGCATCTTTGTTTGCTCCTTTGATCTTTACGGGGCTTTCAAACCATTCCCCTCTATTAACTATAATTTAAAAACCACCAGATACAGTTCAAAATAATCTTTTTAAAAAGATAATATTGGAGTAACTTTGAACGAAAATCATAGAGTAAGGGCTACAGTCAATGCGATTTTGAAACGGTCAGAAATACGTTTCTCAGGGCTTGGTCAGCACAATAGCTAGACGGGGGCAGATTCCAGCTAAATGTTTTGCTTCTTTCTTTTTTTTTTTTTTTGCAGATATAAATGAATGCACTTCTTTCCAACCCGTATGTTCCGTTAACGCTTTGTGCGTCAATAATCTTGGTTCCTACAATTGTTCTTGCAAGCCGGGATACTCAGGCAATGGAAAAATATGCAGAGGTAGATTTGACAACATAAAAAGCCAGTTTAAATGTATCATATCTTTTGAAAGCACTTGACGAAAACTATAATTCTACAATCAATGATAACGACATTACCATCTATTTAGAAAGTTGAGTGCTCTAGGGAGCCAAGGTGTGAAGAAAGAACCACTGATATCAAGAGGAGATCCAAGGAAGACCCTGCCCCCCTCCCCCTAAAAGTGCTGTTCGGGCTAGCGATTGAAAATCAAACATTTAAGCAGATCTGATGCAATTCGAGTTGCCTTGCTCAGAAATTAATTTTGTCTGGACACAAATCAGAAACAGGGGCGACGATTTGTCAGACGCAGATCGGACATATAATTTAAACGTATCTCAACTGCCTTAGGAGGGGGCAGATGTTGTGAAAACTATTACTTGTTTAAAGGCTGTGAGTGCTGGCTCGGCCAAAGTTAATTCCTTTTTTTTCATCTTGCGACCTCCCTTCACATTTGCCGGATGCTCGACCAATTGGACCGCTCCGTCGGCGGTCTTGTTATCGAATATTTCTGTAATTTCTAAAAGGGAATACATTTTTGTTAACTAAATGTCGGTTTCTCAACTGCCTTTCACTCTATCTTAGGTGGGGGCAGATGTAGTAAAAACTATTACTAGTTTAAAGACTGTGAGTGCTGGCTCGGATGGAGTTCATCCTTTGTTCATCCTGCCACCTCCCTTCACAGTGAGAGACATTCAAATTTCTCCCATGTTGTCCGCCAGACAAGAGTTGAGCAGCTAGCAGACCGAGGACAGCATGCGAGATCGGTAGCAGATAGATTTTTCTGAAATATCGAGGCAGGAACTATATATATATGACTTCACAGCAGTTTAGGTTTCACGAGTAACCAACGTTTTAATGCCTTAAAGCATTAAAGTTTTAAAGCATTAAAACGATGGTTACTCGTGAAACCTAAATTTCTGTGAAGTCATAGTTATCGCTCCTCAATCGATTTAGTTGATCAGTCTACGAAATACTTTCTACTCAAAACAATATGTATCAAAATTCAAGCATGCAATTCAAACGTTCAATTCCGCAATTCAAACATTCAGTTCGGCAATTCCAACTTTCTGATTGGAAATTCAAACCCTCAATTTGGCAATTCCAACTTTCAGTTCTTCAATTCAAACCTTCAAAATTCAACCTTGCATGTCGACATTCGACAATTCAAATATTCAATTGAACTGAAGGTTTAAATAGCTAAATTGAATGTTTGAATTGCCGAATACGTGTTTGAATTTTGACACTAAAAACGCGCTATACCACCCAATAGGAACTCACAAGAACTCACAAGTAACCAGCTCCCAAATGGCTTGATAGCTCAGTGGTCATGGTCCATGAATTCGAGTCCCATTGACTCCAATTTTTTTTTTGGACATTACTAAACCACGACACACTGAAGCAGCGAAACGAAACAAGAAAACACCATGTGTGATCCCACTATACATTGAATACTAACCAACAAAGGCTGGAGTTTGAGATTAAACGTCACGTTATTGCTCCTACTTAAATTAAGGATCTTGTTTCACCCTAATATCACCTCCTGATGAAAAAACGAGCACATTGAGTGTGAAGTGTTATATTTCTTATTTTTTGAACCAGAGTAGCATCAAACTACCACGCATGTCTGATTGTCCACCGGACCCGGGTTTCTCGGGGCATAGTAAAGCCAGGTTTACACTACGACACAAGCATAAGTATAAGCATAAGAAAAAGGAATCGTTTCCATTTTCTTATGCATATGTTTATGCTTATGTCACGTTAATAGCTGAGTAAACCGGTGCAACATAAACATACGCATTAGACCGTTCGCCATTTTGGAACGTGACTCGCCTCATTCTCCTGCGAGTTTTTTTTCCTGTATCTAAATGCGCTTGCGTATGTGCCTTCTCTTGTGCTTATGCAACATGTGTGAACTTCGTTATGCTTATGCTTATGTTTATGCTTATTTCGCATTGTAAACCAGGCTTTAGCGCTAAGCTGCGTTGATTACCATGGGAAGGGTTTTGATACCTTTTAATCAACGGTTAACGCTTACCAGGCTTCGAGCAAATGGCCCCTGGTTGCATATTCAACCTAAATCTTTCTTAATTCCTTTCATCTCCTCGTCACTTCTCATAAATTCTAGCTGCAATTGAAAACAATAACCATTATTCGAACACTGCACATGAAAAAAAATAATAATAAACTGCAACAACAAAAAGAAACTACGACAAACCCAAGGCGCATGTATTCTACAAATATAAAATTGGTTTCAGCAATCAGATTGTACAATGCTATGGACCAATTCGGCTAAGGGGCCGACCATTTAACTCTTGAGGGGGGGGGGGGGGGGTGATTTTGAAAAAAAAAATTCCTGCAAGCGCTTGTTGGAAGAAACAAATGCATGCAGCACAAATGAAATAGAAAAAAAAACCTGGAACGGCTGCAAGCAAGAAAAAAAAAGTGTTGCAAAGCTATTTCATCATTCCTGGGGGGTTTTACAAAATCCCAGCAAAACTTCAACCATTCCGGATAATCTGCAAGACAGCGAGCAACTCTGGTTAGCCTATTAAAAAAACACATTGATTGGCCTAAATAACATTCTAGTTAGCCTAAACGTCACACCGGTTGGCCTCCAGTTAGCTTAGGTAGCTTGCGGTTTGTCCTTATAATGGGATAAGGGATTTCTTGCTTGCTCGGTTCACATGGCTCCAATTCATAGGAGTCATGCAAGCCATTACGGTTAGCCTAAATTACACATTGGTTAACCTAGTTAGCACTGCAGTGAGCCTACAGTTCCTTAGGTAGCTTGCGGTTATTGGGATCAGGGATTTCTGGCTTGCTTGCTCGCACTGTATCCAGACTCGTTAGCTTATCACAAGCAGTAATGGAGGTAGATTTTTCTATTTGAAGAATCAAGTTTTATTAGACAAAGAAAAATAATTTGTTCATTTTTAATCTTTTCAACAGAAGCATTTTCATGTAATCACTTTCTATTGAAATATAAGGTTTTTGCAATGTCTTATATAATATAAGACAACATATCACAAATTAGACCATGATCAACTCACTTTAATTCTGCTTTCACGTTTGTTTTGGAGATTTCAGTCCACTTTTAAATTGTAACTAATGATTCTAGCAGTAATTACCATGCTATGAGCATTTCTGAACTGCTTTTTGCTATTTTTAGCTTTTTTTTATTATTAAGAAGCTAAACATTTTCAAATCTACCTTTGGAGCATCACTTTATAACATGAGAATATTGTTATTAGGTAATATTAAATGATTCTAAAGAATGACATTCCAAAAACATTTAGCTATACAGGAATGATTTTGTGTAGCTTACAACATTTTAAGGCTTTGCAGCTCCATATTAGAACTATTACTGCAATAACCACAATGTAAATGTAAATACATTCTGTAAATGTAAACACGACACTTTTTTGAGGAAAGAAAAATCCTGCAGAGAATTGAGGAGAGAAAAAAAATATCCTGCAGAGCATTTAGGAGGGAAAAAAATATCCTGCCCACCAAGGTTGCTAGAAAAAAAAAAAAAAACTTGCTGACCAGAAATCGGGAAATCAGGAATAAGACAATCAGAGGGCTTCAACCTTGGCTAGTGCTTTTCTCGTGCTATGATTGGTTCACTCAATCTCTGTTATCAGCTCATATACCTTAGTTTGATCTTATATGGTAAATGATTGCGCTAAGCGTTGCAAGACTAAAAGTTTTTTTTCGCCGGAAAGCGAAATTTCTTTCTGAATAAAGCAAAAGAAAAATGTCTTTGTGGAAAGTTTGGATCAATTCCGGTGTTTTGAAGTACACGAAAAGGTAATAAGTGTTTGTGATAAGCCTGTGTCTGTCTGACCTCAAGGTATTACATCGCATCTTCATCAAGTTTTTTCCATTTCGCTCGGATTTTCTCGCTTTTTTCGCTCGTATTTTGTACTTTCTAAAACTTTTGGAGTTTAAGGAATTTAATAAAACACTTATTCCATTCACGCTTGTTGGATATGAGACTGGTTATAGTCAACTCGGCGCGCCTCGTTGGCAATTTACCATCTCATATCCAACGCGTGCTCATGGAATAATTTTTAATTATCCTATTACTTGATTGAGATAAGTAATGAACAATAAACAAGATGTGGAGTTTCAGCAGGAGACTTATTAGTCACTGTTGAGCGATTCACATCCACGACATAAAACAGTACATTCGTAAGTTTCATACTTCCACTGTAACACACAGTGAGCCTAGTCAACAGCATACGATTTTTTTTTTTTGCAATTTCATCAGCTGCTCTCGCATGGATTTTTCATAAAGACTCTCGGGAGAGCAATTAAATCAAACTTTGATATTTTTCTGCGCCAAGATCATGCAGATGTTCAATTGGATTTCAGGCACGAAATTCCATACTTTCGTATGTCATCCATCTGATCTTCCTCGATAGGGACTCGTGATAAGAAAGACTGATTTACAATTAACATCAGACTCGGATCAAAGAAAATCCCAAACATATTAAAGGAACAGCAATGTAGCAAACTCATGTAGAAAACAGAGTTGCCAAATCCTGTTTTAGGTTTAACAAAAACATCATTACCGGTAACGACTGCATGAATAGCTTGCATGCAGTTGTCCCGCCTTAGGCACAAAGTTAAAGGTGTATTTCTTAAAAGCGAAATAAATTGCCTCCAGAAACTGGGCATCATAATTTCCTTTCACATTATCCGCCATGTTTCTAGCACTCCGAATAAGCTATGCCCAAATAAGGAATTTTTTTTCAAATATGGTTTTCCCCCGGTTTTGGGGGGAAAATGGCGTCATTCCGATCATGATCCTGCAAGTAACACAGGACTCTCTCTTTTCTTGACTGGATTCCAGGCCCATATTCAGGGCGGGGTATGAGGGAGTCCTGGGACAGGACTATTGTCGTTGCAGCATGATCTCTTCTTTAAAATTAACGATTATCGTTAATTTTAGAGAAGAGATCATGCCCATTTTCAAGGCGGGGTATGAGGGTGTTTTGGGACAGGGCTATTGTCGTTGCAGCATGATCTCTTCTCTAAAATTAACGATTATCGTTAATTTTAGAGAAGAGATCATGCCCATTTTCAGGGCGGAGTATGAGGGAGTCCTGGGACAGGACTATTGTCGTTGCAGCATGATCTCTTCTCTAAAATTAACGATTATCGTTAATTCGTAATTTGCTTTGAACTTTTTCAAGTGATTGCTGGTGATTGGTTGTTTCATTGCACTGCAATCTTAAAGAACTGACGACAAATTATACTGCTGTGTACATAAATTATGTTCCTATTCTTAATCACTGAAAAATTTGGGAGGGAAACAAATTATTCAAGTCATCGATGGAATCCGGATACGGAACAGGAAAGAGGAACATGTGCAAACTGATTGTTTTCTCTGGCGCATTTAAAGCGGTTGTATAAAATATAAGTAAACCAGAACACAGCAACCGGAATACCAGAAACGAAAACCTGAAATCATAAATTACCTGGAAAGTCTGCTTACGAAGCCTCTTGGAAAATTCAACCTAATGCCAGTGCAATAAAACTGGTAATGACTCGAATTGAGGGCCGAATGTTTTCACACTTGACACCAACATTCGGTAAGCTAAACTAGGACTCATTAAAAACAAACAAAACCAAAGTAATTACTTTGGCCAATCAAAATGGACGGAGACTAGTACTATCCGGTAAACCAATCAAAACTCAAAGTAATTACTCGTAGCCGACACAAAGCGCGGGAAAATGTGCACGCGCGATCCACGATTAGTTTTTGTTTCACTTCTGATTGGTTG
>CASBPP010000005.1:142500-145000 GCA_949126865.1 Montipora capitata | reverse complement strand
TGTTGCTAGCCAGCGCTACAGTTTTCGTTTTTTTAATGATTAACATGAACCTTTATTTTTCAGTTAAATTAAAGTGCCGATTGTCTCGCTGTTTAGATTGGCTATGTCATTCCTTGCGCGCTTTCTTCACCCACTTTCATCTGTCTTGCTAGCAGAGGCCAATTCTGTGTTAGAAGAGAAAACAATTATGATTATCCACATGTGAATGAATAAGCTAAAATTTAAAGATCATATATATAATTTAACAAAGAAAGATAGCCGGTAAACTAGAGTAACCCGCATACACGAGATCAGTTGTAGTTATACGCTAACTTGCCGTTTGTCTGCAAAATACTTCAAAATAATTGCATGGCCTGCTGGAAAGGCTTGATTTAACTTTTTTTTTTGGTTTAATTTTTAAAGGTTATAATAAATGATTAATATTGATTTCCTAACTTACATAGCTGAAATCATCAGGTCATTAAGAGTTTGTTAGCTGAGAAGGCGGCCTCGTAAAAAAAAAAAATGCTCGATTTCGAGATATCGCACGTTCATCGCCGAAATGTTTGTAGCCGGGGTAAGCGAGCAAATTGCTACGGTTTTCAGACTAAGGATTTATATTATGAACAATTTGATATATGAAATGAATCATATATTGAACTGCCGATATGAATTCAAGTGAAGCCATGATCTTCGCGGTTTTGAACGCAATTTAAGCAATTGCGTTGAGAAGCCTGAAAAATTCAGGACTTCAACGGGTTTTGCACCCGAGACCTCGCAATACCGGTGCGATGCCAGGCGCTCTAACTGAGCTATGAAGCCACTGATGTTGGGAGGTTGTCTTTTGCGGGTTCATGTGTTCCTGTCATATGTTCAAAATATGATTCATTTCATATATCATTTCGTTCATTGATTCACTCATCACGCGAACATATGAACCCACAAATGCCCAACTCCCGGCGTCAGTGGCTTCTTAGCTCAGTTGATTAGAGCGTCGCACTGGTATCGCGAGGTCATGGGTGCAAACCCCGTTGAAGTCCTAAACTTTTCAGACTTCTCTACGCAATTGCTAAATGTGCGTTCATAACTGCGAGGATCAAGAGCTTCACTTGAATTATATTATAACACAAATCATAATCATGAATAATAATTTTTTTTTTTTTTTTAAAGAGATTTGGTACTTCTTCTCTTTTAGGTTCTTGTAGTTATGCTTCATCCGGTACATCGTTTATCTACTCACTGTATAACATCTATGGCTTCGCTCCTGTTAAGCTGCAGGTCAAGTCAGGACGGCAGAGGTACGCTATATACAGATGTTCCAGTTACGGACCAGTCTTTGGTAGCGGACACGACATCTACATATCAAACAACGCTGCCAGCAACCGTGGTTCGCACACATATTGTGGCTACGCTTACCCCCTTCCCTCAGGGTATTCTTCATCTGGTTCTTCCTGTAGATTTTATGCAGGAAGCTACAGGTTTACCCCCACTGATATAGAGGTATTCTACGAGACAACCACTTAAAACGAGCCGAAAAGATTGCCGTCACTATTCTATTTTTTGTGCAACCTCGTTCCCAGGGCTTTTCTCAGCCGCTTCAAGGTGCCTTTAGATCAAGGGTACTTCTTTCCAGAGAGCTTTCAATCAAAAATATAGTTTTAGAAAAGAAAGATGTATTTTATCATAGAAAAGTCCTGGGAACGAGGTTGTTTTTTGTGTAATCAGGTCACCATATTTAGCGTGTTATGGTTTAATGAAAATGTTGACAATCACTCGTCTCGTATGTGTTTTAATCCTACAGAATTGCAGACTTAAATAACGAGTCATATTGATTTGATTTATATTGACAATAACCACAAAAAATGATAACAACAATTTATGCATGTTAAAGGTTTTTAAGGAAAGAAAAAAAAAAGCTAATGGTGCGTTCGTTTGGGAATAGGAATACATGGAAAAGAAGTTAGAAATCCTTTGCTTTTACGAATTTCGCATTAAAAATTATTGTCAAGCACCTGGTGAACATATCTTTATTATCCTCGTTGCTTCGAACGGCCAAACATACCATATTAAATTATCGCTACAAGTATACTTATTCCGCTATAGCCTCTTGCGTCCTGTAACCAACGCCTTCCGAATTTCCCCGCGCACTGACCCCTGACAGTGATTAAGCTTTGACAGAAGAGTGACTCGGCCTCTGTTTGTCGATAATGTAAAGTAACGTTAAAAACGGCAAAATACGTATTCACTCGGGCAAAAACCAGAAAAGGGAATGGTTCTTCAATAGGTTCACACCATGAGCGTGCTGGGACGCCCCAAAGAAGGCAGTGCTCGCCAGAAATTATTATTCGCGGCCAAAAATCCATGAGAGAGGAATCCATAACAACAGAAACAATTTAATTTCATCTTGCGTAAACATGTGCTTATCTGACATAAAGCAAAAAGCCTCTTTCTTTTGACCCAGCTGCGCATACACAAGAATGGGTGGCAGGTCAGCCATCAAATGTTCTTCGCAACATACTTC
>CASBPP010000005.1:135000-137500 GCA_949126865.1 Montipora capitata | reverse complement strand
GCAAAAATATCTAAATTTACAACTAATGTATTGCTCGCTAGTGCTTTAGCCAACCCAACATTTATCACCGGAATTTCGAAAGCAAAAATCTGAAAATTGATAAGATGACTAAAGTTTAACCAGTTCTTTGAACTTTTGAAGGCGAAGAACCTAATATGTTAATTTCACAACGATTTCCCGATCACACTAAATGAGCGAAGGTGGAGAGGTATTTCATAATTGGCCAGTGTACAATGTATACTGCAAACTTAGAGCCACCTATCAGTTTGCTTATTGTTTATTTGTTTACTCTTCTTATGGAAGATATCTTTATATGATGGTGGCTCGAGGATACTCGGAAAAACTCCGATTGCTCCTACGACCTTCCGATTACAACTTCGGATGTTCTACTGACTGAGCCATAGGATGCTCGTGGGAGCTTAGTCATTAAAGGGGCTAGGTCACGCTATTTTAGGTAAATTTTGTTTAATTTTGTTAATTATGAGCTCTAAACGTCAAATTGGCAGAACAAGAGTCTTTCATTTTCAAAATCACGGCCACATAACAACTGAGAATGATTTTCCAGCTTTGTAAATGACATTTTAATATAGACTGATATAATTTTGAAAAACGGTGGGCCCACGTTTTTCAAATTGACCCAAATTCAATCCATTTCAATCCTCTCCAGTTTTGTCCATCCATGTCCTTCCTTGGCTTCCCTGCGTTTTGTTAGAGATCTTCTATAGTTTTGAACAGTTATTTTGATATTTTAGTTAATTCTATGACCATTCGATCAGTGCTGAAATTGTCTGAAATTGCGTGACCTAGCCCCTTTAAGCGCCCTCCCTTAACCAACGAGTGCGATTCAGGCTTAGAGTGACATTACGACGTGCTGATACTAAAGCAGCGTTTCAAAAAAACTCAAGGGCGATTCTAATGGCGCTGTGAGCGATTCTCTTCAAAATGGAGCAGGAAAATAAAGAAACGTCGTGAAGAGGACGCGCGAATTGCGACAGGAAAGGTTCCAACCCCTAGTTACAGCTCTTATGCTCTCTCTTAAATCTACAATCCAGGACAAAAATCTCTGAGGTTTTTCTCACGTTTCGGCCTTTTGAACAATAACTACAGCTGAGATCCCTTCTTCCTCAAAGAATATTGTCCAAATTTGTAGCTACCGGAAAATTTGCATGGATCTCACGTGCAGAATGTATACTAATGAGTAATCCTTTCTGGTCCAAATCGTAAGTCCCTTGGTACGACTTTCTGCTTTGGTTGGAAAGCGATACAGCGCACGAACCTTTCCTTTAAGACGCGCTATAGCCCAGAGATAAAGTTCAATAAGGGAAGACCTATTTTCTCTACCACTAAACGTGCGATGTGGCATGTGACCACCTGGAAATGGGGTTCGAGTCCAGAAACCTCAGGCTAGACAACATTTAATTTGTCTTTAATCAAACTGATTTCGATTGGCAAGCGTGCCAACATAGTGCTTGATTTTCTTAGCTAGCATAGTGCTGAAATTGCCTAAAATTGCGTGACCTAGCCTCTTTAAACTACAGTATTGTAGGTTCACGCGACAATTGTCCCGCTATACTGCTACGACTGAAGTTGTCCAAAAAATGCATTCTCACTACTTGACATATGCTTCATAATAATAATGGGAATATTGTTCTCACAGCTCATTTGCATCAGTTGTCAAAACAACAGTCTTCAGTGTGTATTTTACAGTGCACAGATTTGACGATACTCCTTTCCATAACCTTACCACAAAAATAACAACTCTTCCAACGGTTTTGTGACATATACGGATGAGAAGAGTGGCAAAGTCCGTTTGTGGCCTACTCTATGCTGTGATCATTCCTTGTTTTCGCATTTTGCTGGCGACACAGAACTGACAAAAGTTAGTGACAACTTCCAATAAAATTGAGTGAATGTACGGTGATATGAAAGATATGGATATCATTGTAAACAGCTTTTTAAAATGTGCGAATTTTAGTTTGCTCATGGCTTTTCAGGCTCGGAAAGTTCTTGTAATTTTTCGAAAATGGAACCGTGGATACCAAAACAATAAACACTGTTTTAAGGGGGGAGATCCTTAAACACAAAACCATTGCCATGAGGAACTTTAAATGGTAATTTCTTACGTCTCTTTAACACCACGTTTGTCCTTTTTTGGCGAAGTGTGTACCTCCGGTTGTAATCTCAAAGATGTTTGGTGAGTCACGTGACCGAAATAGAAACAGCCTAAAAGCTCTCGAGAGCTCACAATTTTTTACTCCCAAAACTATGGCAACAATGCAAAAACACTGTAATGTTAAATCTGTAGCATAGATATTCAAAGAAAATATATTTTTCAGCGATGGTATGACGTCATAAAGCCTCAATTTAATAAATTACCTTCAATATTTTCTCCGCTTTTCTGCAAACGGCAATTCAATGCTACAGATTATGAACAGTGGTAAAATGACCCGGTTCGGATAAAAAATAAAAAGTACTGCTTTGTCTCTTTTCCTTAGAAGCT
>CASBPP010000005.1:130000-132500 GCA_949126865.1 Montipora capitata | reverse complement strand
TCTGATAATAGATCTTACGGCACCGTTTCCTTTCACGGTTTACTTTGTTGCGGAATAATTTAAACATAAGTGTATTTCCAGAACTAAAGGCTTTTTGTCTTCGCGCAATCGAGGATTTAAGTTGGTTTGTAATCCAGGGGCGGTCAGTTATATGAACCTTCATAGATCGTTGAGGCATGATAGTATTTAAACCATAGGTAATTATATCGGTCAATATGGTAAGTTTGTCGTCACATGATTGAACAGTGGACAGCAGGTCAGACCAGGGTATTTCCGATAGGTAACGGCCAAGACTAGCTATTTTACTTGGCCTTTTGTCTCTCGTTTTGATAAATTTCCTATGCATCTTTTGGTTTGACCGAATACGAGGGCGAAGGCCAATTGTAAGATGGTCTGATAAACCAAATAGAGGGGCGCTATTGGCAGGTTGGTAGTATTCCAGCAGATTAGTAAATATTTGGTCTAGCGTATTGTTCCCACGGGTAGGAAAGCTAATACTTGGCTTGAGTTGGAATGTTCTCGCAGTATGTGCAAAGTCCAACTTATTAAAGTCACCTGCAAGGATCACTGCACTATTCGGGAATTGCTGTTCTACTTTTTCAAGTGAGGACCTGATATACTCTCGCATGGATGAATTATCAGCATCGTGGGGGTGGTAAAGGACTCCTACGACGATGTTAGAAAAACCACGGGGAAGACGCTTTGGACGTAGTAGAGACCATAAGACTTCATGGTCCTCACTTTGAAGATCTGGAAGAAGCCGGTATGAGATCGTCTTCTTGACATAGAGACAAACGCCGCCATGGGCCTTGTGTTTACGATCCCGTCTAAGCAAGTTGTAATTAGTGATATTGATAGTATCATCAGGGACGATTTCTTTGAGCCAAGTTTCGGTGAAAAATGAAACATCAATGTCATTCGATGTAATAAAATATGAAATTTTATCAATCTTGGGAGCCAGCGACATAGTATTTGATAACAGCAAGGATGGTACAAAATAGGTGTTTTCCCTGGAGAGTTCAGTCGATGGCACGGTCGAATTAACTTGAACTGAGGTGTCAGCTTGCATATTTAATGGACCAGAAGAAGAATTATGAAAATGAGCTTCTTCTAATTCTCTATTTGTGTACGTGATGGAAAAACCATTGCAAAATTGCTGCTTGGATGTTATATCTGGACTATTTGTCTCCAAAAACGATGAGGTCGGTCTTCGCTTCCTCTGGCCAGCACGAGTGCCTCTGTGTGTCGGTTTAAATCTTGAAATGCCAAGACTGGTCAGAGACCGCCAGAGAATAGGACATAGTGGTTTCGATGGAAATAACGATGAAATGGCTCTCAAAGTCGATCTTGAATAAGTCAGTGCCATCTGGAACAAGTAAAATAGTAACTTATACTGTAGATGAATGAAAATGTTGTAAAATTTGATATAAAATTTAAGAAAGTATAAGGGAGCTTAAAACATGTGCTGCCTGTTAGGCGCACATCAGTGACCCCTGTTAGGCGCACAGCAGTGACCCTATTGATTGATTGAAACGATCTTTTAACAGAAATATAAGCACCTGTTATGACGTCACAACATAAAAACCTGTGATCGCAACGTGAAAGTGTTAAATAAGTTATTAGTGGCAAGGAGGTCTTTTGTTGAGATTAACTGGTGAATTATCTGCAGGTTCAGAAATTAAGGAAGGCAAAAAGCGCGCGATATATTATAGTACATTGTTTTGGAGTATTTTTAAACTGGCATTTCAAGTCTTTCAGGTAACATCAGTGGTGGAACGAACCTTCGGGAAAAGAGTAAATACATGATTGAACGCCACTAGCATACATTCCTTTCATGCGAGAAGCTAAATTACGGAGCCGTGTTTTGAGTCTAACCAGGGAATGTAAAACCGACGTTATTACTTGTAAGTCCCCTTAGTGGCCTCTTCAGTCTTTAGATGTGTGAGACTTGCAAGAGGCGAAACAGCCAATAGGTTTAGGTGGAAAAGAGAACCTTTTTTTTCACTCAAAATCGCCTTACAGTTTCACTACTTGCATTGCTCATTGCAAGACGTGCAAGTTAGTAATGGGTTCCTCTGTATCACATATACACCAATATACACCTTTCTTAACGTTTCAGCAGGGAAACGCATCTACGAATACAACATTCTGCTTATGCAGAGGATCTGGACGACCTACAATGTTCTGTGTACAATTTTTTTTTTGTGGAGTAGTTAATGCTAGCTAGGTATGACACTTCATACTTCTAACTATCGCGCTACAACTGGTACCCCTCGACAGAAAAAGTCAAAATTCTTAGCAAAGTCTATTGATTGTATTTTATTCGACTTAATTAATTGCATCTCTTATTATATTCTATAATTTGTTTGTTGGTATGGAATGTACCAATAAAGTCTATTTTTTGGAAAAAAGTTGCCAAAGTTTAAGTTCGCTCCAATTTGCTTAAACTAAGGCCTTCACGGAGGTTTGACAAACAGGGCGGGCAATGTTTCTATGGACT
>CASBPP010000005.1:95000-125000 GCA_949126865.1 Montipora capitata | reverse complement strand
GGGTGGCCTCCCACCAGGGTTTTCGTCACGCAGTTCCTCCCCTAAGAGGAGGAGGGGGGAGGAAATGCGTTACGAAACCCTAAGGACGTCTGCGTGGGAGGCTAGGGCCGGGGACGAAAGTTGTCACATGAATGAAAGGGAGAACATTCGTAGAAAAGTTGCGTTACTTTCATTTTGTCTTCAAATTTGGCAGATCGAATGTTTATAGAATTAGCCAATCACTGGCCAGTTTTTTTTTTGGGGATCGGTGGAAATGACGGCATTTTATACAACTTATTCATAAAGAAAAACCTTAAATAACAATGAGCACAACCAGGTTTTCTGAGCCTGCGAGACTGAGCACCCCCAGCAAACCATTGTTTTAACGAAAATCGCTGGTCAGCAACCTGGTTCTGTCCATTGCTGTCTAAGCTCTTCCATTCAAAAATGGCGGACACGCGGAACGACCTAGGTTCTAATACATGAAAGCGAGATTTGGTAGGCCTTATTTCAGTCAGAAAAATTTTAGAAGCGGCTGTCAGCAGATGGGAATTAATATAAGTAAAAATTTTGTAATGAATTATGTCTATAGAGAAATTATGAAAATTTGCAATGAAACATCTCTGTTAAGATGTACATTTCGCATTTAATTAATTGCGAAGTCACTGATTCGTTTATGTATGTAGACGAACTTTTCGCAGTTAACTAACTGCAAAGTCCTTCGCTTCTGTAATATGTGTAGAGAGACATTTTTGCTAAATTTCATTTGTCTCTATAGAGTGACATAAATGCGAACTTTGCAATTGTAAAATCTCTCCTTTGGGGAAAAGAGCAAAAAATCAGAGCATTCGAGTGGCGATTGTTTTGCTTCGAGAATATTTCAAAAGATGATTCTCTTATTACCTTTTACACAGGATTTCCTAATTTGAAAACGATGAAGGCTTTGTATGAATTTTTACGGCCTGGGGCCAGTGGAGAAAACACCCAATATTTGTCCTCTGCAAGAGACGACATTCAGGCTGGTCATAGTGAACATTGGCCGTTTTTATACTAGAGACGCATTATTTGTCTGGGACGAACTTGGGAACACATTTTTTCTGCGTCTGTTAAATTCGTCAAGTATAAAGACGGGCACTAGACGCATAATGCGTCTGGACGGAACTTTCCAGTTAAGTGCGTCTTCGAAGACGCACTAAAATAGATTCTTCGTCCAGACGCATAATGCGTCTTGTGGCCGTCTTTATACTAGACGAATTTAAAAGACGCAGAAAAAATGTTTGCCCAAGTTCGTCCCAGACAAATAATGCGTCTCTAGTATAAAAACGGCCATTCAGTGAAACAATCTTACATTGTCGCCTCAGACAAGGCTTCGCCGAAATACACTCGGCTCAGTTATTTAACTTATCCCAGTCAATTGTAAGCAGAATTTTTGTATCTTGGATCAATTTTATGCACTTGAAACTAGGAAAGATATATATCTGGCCGTCCAGAGAACTTGAGGATGAGACGCAATTCAAAATACATGTGATGTATTAACAAAGTGAAAAAAATCCTGCGGTATAATTTAATTCGATTTATTATTTTTCAAGGTTAGTTTTCACTTTGTTGATACATCTCATTACTTTGAATTGAAAATCCATTGTTATTATCACTACCACACTCGACAGTAATGCACGACTTTTACCATTATCAATGTATTTCAAGTTTCCAATGTTGTTGCTGTACATCATGTACCTTTCAATAGGAGACTTACTTAACTCCCACATATTAATATCCATTTCAACAGATAAGACCGGAATATCGTATAACATAAATTTGCTGACAGCCGCTGCTAAAATTTTTCAGGCTGAAACGAGGCCTACCAAACCTCGCTTTCATGTATTAGAACCTAGGTCGTTCCGCGTGTCCGCCATTTTTGAATACGGTGTATGAAAAACCAAAAAAAAATTACCTTTAGGCGAGACAGCAACGGCGACCACATACGAGGAAGAAAAAATACGCGAATTTTAGTTGGGATCACGGAAAAAAGTACATAGAGAGTTTCTCTATAGCCTAGCGAAGATATCTGGATGGTTTTTATGGCAATAGTAAAGGAGTTTCATGTGAAAATCAGCTTAGCGTCTCTTTCTGTTGACTCTGTTGAGTAAACATCATTAATTTATTCCACGTGGCATCTCTTTACCTTGGGCCGTAAACTTGAGTTTCACTTTCAAAATTACCTCCAGAAGCTACTTTTTGCGTAAAAGAAGCTTTTAGAATGATGTTACTTGCCTTTTGAGGTGATACTTGACGATTTGGGAGCATTTTGTGAAAAAATATTCAACCTGTTACACGCGAAATTTCATCTCTCAAACTTGCCCAATTTTGCCCCACATCAGATTGACCTTTAGTCTGCACATTGAAAAAAATGCGTAAAATATTTGCAGCGGGATGGATTTTTCTGAAATTTGAAGGAATGATGGCTAGCAAATAGAGAAAGATTTTTTACAGTAACTAAAAATTTATGTGTTTTGCATGAGAATTCGATGAAGAGGTGAATGCAACATTTGTTGCGTGCGTGGTCATTTTTATGCATATTACATTCCATAAAAATAGATCAACTGAAAGATCGATAATTCATCTTTATTTCCTGCTTTCATTTGGACAAAAAAAATGTAACACTTAGCGAGAAATATTATTTTAAAGTGAATAGGTTGGAAAAAGTATTTCGCGGGAAATCGGCTCGGCCTTTAAAAGAGTTTTAAAGAGAGAATGATATATACATCAAGCCGAAGTAGTCTCGAATTAATACGATTTCCATCTATTTTTTAAGCAATCACCTCCTCAACAGACGAGATCTCTGCAAGACTCTAGAACTATAACCCGAACGCATTTTCCTTATATTATGGGGTGTCTATAGTTGACCCTTGTGCGTGGCTGTTGCCAAATGAATATTATTTCCTCACGAACTATTGGGTTCCTATTTTCCTACAGGTGGCTGGATCCACAATGCATGGTGTTTTTGATATTTCGTTTCCACATTTGATGATTTGTGTTATACAAACATTTTGTTTTTGTTTTTCAAACACGGTAGTCTCCAGCTATTCTGATCACGACAGAAACGTTCGACATATTATGCATTGTTTTGTTTTATTGGTTCTAACAAAAGCAAAAACTTACTTGTTATGCATGCTAAGAAACATGTTTAACGTCACTTCTGTTTTAGGGTTTTACGATATTCCGTTCGTTCTTTCATTTTGTTTTATAATTACTTTTGAGTGTGCCCTTTCTGTTTTTAATACATGTCGCCGTTTGGCAAAACTTAAAATTGACAATATAATTTAAGGCGATTTCAGGCAGAGAACTCAGAATGCAAAAAAATGTCAAAGGAAAACACGAAATTCTCACTTGTTATTGGATATGCCAAGTTCTGAGCCTGGGAAAGATATTAAGTTTAGCATTTCATAGAACAAGCGTTATATCAAAGGGTGCTCATTCGAAGCGGTGGACACCATGGACCGCATTTCTGGAAGTTACCTGTTTCGGCTAAGCGTTTGCTTCTTGCTAATCCATAGTGTCCAAGGTAACTATGATCTCCTTATTTTAACCAGCCCGGTGAAATAGAGCACCAACAAATATATTTATGTACTGAGTTGGGTTTACTGGTGGAAGATACATGAAATATTGAAACAGCGATTCTGTGATCAGTTTCTGAAAACAGTTCATGGAACAACTTCAGCTGTGTAGGCCCCTTCCAAACCGTAATTATTTTTTCAAGCTTGTTCATAACTCTTTTTAGCTAAATATTCTATGCAGCGTGTATTAGTGGAAGGGAAATTTGCTGTAGAGCTTGCTGGGGGTAATCTAAGCCTGTAAAATGCTTTGTACGAATGTTTGAAACACTTTGACACCACATAGTAAATGACAACTTCAATGTTTGTCATTTGGAATCTCAGAAACATGGATTTCGTAATTTTTGGTCAATTTAATTAAGGTCTGTGACTTGCTGTTTTGCATATCTATATTTATGGCAGTTTTTGTGCCTACCACTTTAAAAGTGCACTATGCACAGGGCTTCTGATAGGATGTGGAAAAAAATTAAAGATCATGCGGAAATTTTTGGCCATATTATGCACTATGCACAGGGCTTCTGATAGGATGTGGAAAAAAATTAAAGATTATGCAGAAATTTTTGGCCATATTATGCGCAAACATGCAATGATTATGCGGAAATTACACCGGATTATGCGGAAATTTAAACATTTATAGAACTAATAATTAGGCCCATCCAATGTATTTACATGCTTATGGTAAATCAGGACTCGAAATTGCGACGAATTCAGTCGCTTTTTCCCTTTGCGATTAAGATATCTGGCCAAGTCGCCAATTTGCGACCAGCATTCACCGTTAAAATAAAAGGGTTGGTAATCGGCATTTTGCCGAAACTTTTGCTAAAAGAAATAAAGCGATAAAAAAATATTTTGTTTCTTGTCATGAATTTTGTTTCAATTTGGAGATATGGAGCAAGATTGTGATGTGGTTGAACCATGATCCATTCCCTCGATCATTCACCATTTTCAGCGGTTTTTTACACATACTTGTTTTGTACAACTTCATCGCAATGATTGCCCCTACTTTACCAGGGTTACAAATGATGCAATTTAATTTGCTTCTATAACTTGTGGCTAAATTTTCATACCTTGTATCTTTTTAAAAAATTTCGAGCCTAGGGTATGTTATGAAAACAGTTTAACTAGAGTCCAGGCTCATTCCTGAAGAATGAGTGGAAACTACGGTGGCCCACAAGGGACATGCTGCAAATTAAAGATATCGCTACAAATTTTAAAAAGTGGCAACAAATAAAAAAAAATCCAATACGAATTAAAATAGTTGCTGAAAATTAACAAAACTTGCTGCAAATAAATAAAAACGATAGTTGCTGCAAATACATAAAAAGTAGAGTTGCTGCAAATTATTAAAAGTTGCTGCAAATAACTAAAAAGTGTAATTGCTGCAAATTAGTAAAAGCTGCTGCATATAAATAAAAACTATAGTTGCTGCAAATTATCAAAAGTTGCTGCAAATTATTAAAAGTTGCTTCAAATAAATGAAAACAATAGTTGCTGCAAATTATCAAAAGTTGCTGCAAATTATTAAAAGTTGCTGCAAATTATCAAAAGTTGCTGCAAATTATTAAAAGTTGCTGCAAATTATTAAAAACGAAAGTTGCTGCAAATTATCAATGTTGCTGCAAACAAAAAGTAAAAACTTCTGCGCGTGCATGACTCGAGAAGGACTGGCACTATGATAGATCACATATGCCAAACATGGCGTCTCTGTGGTGAAAAGCGCGCGAGAGAGAGATGTCCTCGGGCTTTCAAACATGTTTTGTAGCAACTGTAGTGCAGAAGTTCTATCTAGCGCTGCCAAGTTTTGCTACTCTTGTGGCCGAGAGTTGGACGTCCAGGCATCAGTAGAGCCAAAGCCAAAGCCGGCTTCGCGTTCAGCGTTGACCTTCGACGAGTTTCGAAAGAGGAAGGGGGATGAGAGATGTTCTCGCTTCAAACCAAAGGATAGCAACAAAAAGGCCGCAAAGCGGTCGAACGCTCAAGACTTGGAAGTTACCATCCAAATTGGCGTTATGATCTGGAAAGATGACTGTTGTTTGACTCCGAAACGTGGATGTAACCTACCGTTGAAGATTCACTCAAGTGCTACTGCGGATGAGTTAAAGGACAGAGCAGTTTCCAAACAGAACCGTTTCAATAGCGGCCTGGTGAAAAGTTGCGATGGAGTTGGATACAAGCTACTTTTTCCAGACAAGAAGGTTGTGGAAAGTAATTTTACTTGGGACAACAGTGAGTTTTCATTACGAAGATACAAAGAAGAACTTGGCAAACCCTATTCTCGCATAGTTTTCTATGTGTGTAGCAACATGGACTACTTAAGTCATTTACAAAGTGATGGCGTTGATAATTCTGTTTCCGATTCTGATGAGTCCGATGGAAATAACTGTCAATCATTCAAGAATTCTTCTAAAATTGTCACTAGCACAATCACCGAATGTAAAGAGGTAAATGTGCAACTTTTTCATTGTGATGAGTGAATTATTTCTTCAGAGGTACTAGTAGCCCTTTCCCCATACATGTTGTACATGTAGATGTACCTCAAATCGAAAGTTACACAGTGCAACACTGTATACTATAGTATGCATGCAAAGTTTATCCGAAGAAAAAAAAGCTTTTGACCCTATAGTATTTTTCACGGGCAGTGTTTCACTGTGTATATGCTGTAGTGTGAAAACATGTCAAAGAAAAATAGAAGGTGACAGTGTGGCCAAGTGGTTAGGGCGCTTGCCTTGAGATCCCGAGATTCCGGGTTCAAGAGCCGCTCTGACCACTTGCTGAATTTGTTCCTGGTGGTCCCTGGTTCAACTTCCTACCTGCACTTGTAAATAGCCAACTGGTTTGCCTCCGGCCAGTTGGGATTCTTAACAGTTGTAGTTGTAGTGTTCTGTTGTTTTGTTGACTGTTACATTGGCCCTGAAAAGCCCCTATGGGGAGCAGTCAATTAAGTATGTATTGTATAGAAAATATCATTTAACTGAACCATATTTAAAGTTAAACCAAATCACCTTAATTCTGAGATTTGCATGGTGTTGATATTCCTGGTGGCACCTGAAACTAGCAACCTCTCTTAGCTGAATGTCTAGGTCAAACTATGTTTGGTTTAATCAGCAATCCATATAAAACGTTGGTTGTTTGATGCTTTTTTTTTTAAACCTCTAGGTATTGTCTGTATATTTTGTAAGAAACATTGTAGCTAGGTAGAGTGCTGGCTTACACAAATACCAGAAATGCAGGAAACAGTATTTCATAGACTATAAGTTTCAAAATTTTATCAAACACTTGTAAAAGCATGACTTTGTTGCTTTGCAATGTTGGTGTATGCTTGGAAAATCCTGGCTAGGATTGTTCATTGTTGAAGGTGGATGTAGTTTCAATACATACTTTTTGTGAGTACACAACTGTGAACAGTCATATACTGTTTATACAGATCTTTTCCCGTTAATAATGTGTCTGTTCCGGTTTTGCAGGTTGTTACTTTAAATATAGACAATGGAAGTGATGATGATCTTGGAAAATGTGTCTTTGATGTGGTGGAACCTCAGTGTAAACAGGTACAAAGACATGGTATATGTAGATGTACTGTGTGTACAATACATTGTTGGAACTGATGAACAATTTTTTTTTTTCAGGAGCCTAAATCTGCTCATCATTTTCATCCAGTACGCTCAACAATTTCATCAGATTTTAATGGTAATGCTTTTAATGATGCATTTGTGAGGGAAGAAAGAAATAGTGAGTTAACCTCATGTAACACTTACTGATATGTGTACCACTTATTTCCCTGTAACAGGTTCCATGAAGCCTTCTACTGACAAGCAACTTCATCAAGGAGCAGCATTGGGTGGTTGTAGTGATGATGTATTTGAAGACATCCAAAATTTCTTATGGGGTAATACAGATGACAATTTAGATGAAGGGGAGCTAATCAAAGCTGCAATTGCTCGAAGTTTAGAGGAGGACATCCACCCAGAAGATGACATAAAGTTGATGGAATCACTGCTTAAGTTCCAAGAACAAGTTAAATGCCAAGAAACCTGTGAAGTTCTAGTTCTGAGGAAAAGGTTGCTGCAGACGTGCCTAAATGCAGTGAAGGAACCAAGCTTCGACTACTTCAAAATCCCTTCTATTTACTTTAGCGGGGAGGAAGCAGAGGATCTTGGGGGCCCAAAGAGAGAATTTTTCAGGCTGTTACTTAAGACAATGGCTGGCGAGTTTGGAGTCTTTGAAGGAAACCAATCTTCACTTGTATTCAGCCACAATCATGCAGTGCTTGAAAAGAAAAAGCCATTCATTACAGGCCAATTTGTTGCCTGGAGCCTATTGCACAATGGCCCAGGCTTGCATGCTATGAATGAAGATACATATTTTCTCATGCTTCAGCTACCACAATATGTAAATATCCCCAGAGCGATTTCAGCACTCAGCGATGAGGAAGCTGCAGTAATTGCAAAGGAATTGTTTGATGCAACTGATGATCAAGCCTTTCTTGATATCAAAGAGAAACACAGCAATTGGTTTTGGGATCACGGAATAACAACACACAATTCAAGCAAGGGGGACATGTGTTTGCAAGTGATAAAGGAATCACTCTACTACAGGTAGATTGTAGCTTTTAAGTCCACTCAGTAATACAAGTAATACACAGTAATTGTGTAGAGGAAATAATGGGCTATAAATTAACATGAACATATTTAGATTTTGAAAATAATGCAAATTAATGGGTTCACATATTGTAAAAGCCCAAAATGTCATCATTCAATGGTAACAGAATTCTCGCTACTGGCTAAAATGAAGGCAGTGCTGACAATAATTTTGCCAGAAAAGTATAAGAGAAATGAAACTATGACATTTTGTTTTGTTCCTCATGCACATTAATATCTTGTGATTCAGAGCCAAACCGTCCATTGACCAGTTCATTGATGGGATGGATTCAGTAGGGAATTTATTCACAGACTACGTCAAGAAATGGCCCCAGGTATTCCTTCCACTGTTTGTCCACAATGCTGAACCTTTAACCGTCAACCAGTTTAGAGGTGTGTATGCAGTGGTTTGGGATGAAGAAGGCTCTAACAAAAGGGCTGAAGAAGAGGACAGCATTTACTGTTTTGATCAGTTTTTGATGAAGGTAATTATTTAACAACAATAAGATTTCACCAGTACAATGCCCATTAATATTGTAACAACATTACTACCAAGGTACTATTATTGTTGCAATATTGATGTGCTACAAGCCAGATTTGTCTTTAGGTCAACTTTTTCAACCAGACTTAATATTGTCTTCAAGCCATGTCAGTATAAACACAGTAACTAATTATTATTTGAACTGTAATGTCTTTGTTTTTGGTTAAGTAAGTACCTGTTTTGAAACTTAGTTCTTCCACTAACTTGAGTACAAAGTTAGTTAGACAGACGTGTACTTAAGTCAATTTTTTTTGTGTGTGTTATCAATATAGAAAAGCAATGATTGTTATTTTGCTTTGTGAACTTTGCTGTTAGTGCATTGTGAAAATAGACAAATGGAAATCACTTTTCAGTACACTTGACAAAATTGTTCCTTATGGAATTTCAAACTTTTGAAGGAAATAGACATGGCTGGGGCCTTGAAATTGTGTCTGCTTACAGGATGCCCATTTTTGGTACAAGTACATGACTTCAAGGGGATATTTCCCTGTGATTAAAAAAAAACTGAAGGTATGAAATTAATCTTGCAGGCTGCAAATGGGTCAGTACCTTGTTCTCTGGAAGACCTGCTAACATTCATCACTGGTGCTGATCGAATTCCACCAAATGGATTTTCACGAATGATTAAAGTTCAGTTTTTTGATGTTGAAGCATTGGAAAAGAGAAGGCCCTTTGCCTCAACCTGTTCTTTGCAGCTGTATCTACCAAGGGGTATCTCAGAAACTGAGCAGTTTAACAACCTTATGATCAGTGCCATCAAAGATAGCATGGGCTTTGGAAAAGTTTGAAATAGATGTGTCTTTGTTTTCTTGGCACAGTGTGAGTTTAGATTGATACAGAAGTTCAGATTCACGAGACAATATCTTTGTCTTTGCTTTAGCACAGGAGAAAGTAACTTTAAAAATGTTTTCAATGTTTAAATCTTGGAATGGTATGCATGTGTTTTAACATTTCATCACCTGCACGTGTTATAGGTGTATTTTACTAGGAGGAGTGCTTCTGTCAATGTCATGTGCTTAAGTTTTTAAATAAACTGTTGTCTGTACACCGTGTTGATAACTTAGTTACAATACCAAAATTGAGCACAAAAATATTAAGTTTATTTAGCTTGAAGAAACCGTTTAAACGATGCTACATGCACCAAAACCATGAACCATAATACCATTTTGGGTACTTCATCTAAGTAGCACTAAATTCTTTGTTCTCTGTGTTAGAAGTTTTTTCCTCAACATTTTCATGACTTTGCCATACAACTATAACCAGAATTGCCAGGTTATTTTCAAATCAAAGTTCTTGAAGTTGAATAAAAAACTGAAACAAATCAAATGCTTCTTTTTCATTGTTGGGATGTTGCTTATTCTCGCTCTCAAATACTGTCTCAAAATATTCTCTGTATATGTCCACCTCATCCGGACAATGACATTGCTCCTCCAGTTCATCTATTTGGGCCTGTGTAACATGCTGCAGACAGTTCCTGCTTCCTGAGTACTCAGGCAAATAGAACAATATGTCTGGAACTCCAGGGACAGTGTCATGCCTGGATTTCCTGATGTAATGGCTATTCCAATGATCTTTAACTTTATCAAGATCAGCTTGAATCACTTTCATGAAACAAAACCACAAACACTCCATGTGAAAGGTATCACCCACATTGAGTACCCCAGATTCTGACATATCCTTGAAAAAGGAAATCCACCAGCTTGAGCGGTTGCGTTGTAGAAAAGACCACCAACCTTCGATGCGTTGATTGGCTGGTGAAGGTCCAAACCTATGGGCTTTCTCTGCTGCAAACTCATCCGTATGAAGGGCTCTAAGGCTGCACTGCATTGCTGCTAATGTCACGTTTTCTGTCCCACAGTCTGATCTTACAATCTTTGGACAACCTTTTAAACTTTGAACAGTGTCTAAATAAAGCTTTGCAGGGACACTTGGATCATTATTGGACTTCACTACTTCAAGCCAGAGGATTTTTCGGCTATAACCACAAATACATCCATGTATGGGAAACCCATATGTCTTCAGCTTGTCAAAGCCTGAGAATAAATGGATCAAGTTAACCAGGCTGTCACAAATATTCATGCATTTTCCAACCTATATAAATTACAGCAAACACTAGTGACCATTTATTTTAATATTTTAGATAAATATATTTTATTGCAAGAACTATGTCGAATTTTAAAGTATTTCGATATCAAGGAAGCTGAATATAAACAAGTCAAAAGGTCAGCCAAAATGTCATCAAATTTCAGTCATAACTTACCGTCTACGTGCCAGCAAAAGTTGGGTCCTGGAGATAAGTATTGTCGTCTCCTTAAACGTCTTGCCCTTCTATCTTCCACACCATCAGGGTCAATCTTTTTCAGCAAACGAGCAACCAGAGAACGAGGAACATGGACATGATGTCTTAAGCGTAAGGCGTGCCAGATATTTCTGTAGCCAGCAAGTCTTCCTGCACCCTCGACTTCTCTTCTGATAAGTAACTCAATTTCAGATTCGTTGACATCATTCCCTTTTCTTTTAAGTCCAAGGTCACTCAGTCTTCTTTTCAGTGTTCTCAGGTGCATCTTGTGGCCCTTTTTTTCCAGTAGAGCAACTATAACATCGTACTGGTAACCGCAGTGAAACATTTCGGTTATTAACTTATCAGCTGACGCCTGGACGTCCAACTCTCGGCCACAAGAGTAGCAAAACTTGGCATCGCTAGATAGAACTTCTGCGCTACAGGTGCTACAAAACATGTTTGAAAGCTTGAAGACAGATCTCTCGCACGCTCTTTCAGCTCAGAGCCGCCATGTTTGGCATTTGTGTTATCTATCATAGTGCCAGTCCTTCCCGAGTCATGCGCGCGCAGAAGTTTTTACTTTTTGTTTGCAGCAACTTTTGATAATTTGCAGCAACTTTCGTTTTTATTTATTTGCAGCAACTTTTAATAATTTGCAGCAACTTTTGATAATTTGCAGCAACTTTTAATAATTTGCAGCAACTTTTAATAATTTGCAGCAACTTTTGATAATTTGCAGCAACTATTGTTTTCATTTATTTGAAGCAACTTTTAATAATTTGCAGCAACTTTTGATAATTTGCAGCAACTATAGTTTTTATTTATATGCAGCAGCTTTTACTAATTTGCAGCAATTACACTTTTTAGTTATTTGCAGCAACTTTTAATAATTTGCAGCAACTCTACTTTTTATGTATTTGCAGCAACTATCGTTTTTATTTATTTGCAGCAAGTTTTGTTAATTTTCAGCAACTATTTTAATTCGTATTGGATTTTTTTTTATTTGTTGCCACTTTTTAAAATTTGTAGCGATATCTTTAATTTGCAGCATGTCCCTTGTGGGCCACCGTAGGAAACTGCTTACCAACTTTCATCTTGCGAACGAAATGGCGTGTTTTCTTCAATGTTCAGGAAAATAAGCGTTTCAAAAAGTCAATCTCTTTGGCTTTTGTGTTTGTGAGGGTGGTAATCAGCTGCTTTATCACTAATATTAGGCATTTCGTCAGTTTTATGTGGGAAATACCGTAATTATGCAGAGAATGCAGATTTTAGGGAATTATGTGGATCCGCATCGCCACATCCTCTCAGACGCCATGTATGCACTATGCCACCAGGTTTGTAAGAGTGAGTGTTTGAGTGAGTGTATAAAATAAAGACCATGGTGGCAGATAGGCCCGTAGCGTAATTCATGCCGACGCCTTAAAATAGTATGATACGACACTCTTTAAGGGCCCACTGACGTATTTTTTGGGGTGTGTTGCTAAGGATGTAATGGTTAAGTAATTTGAGAGAATTTGGCATTATTTTGGTCAGTTTCCAACTTTTGTAAGCCAATGACCCTAAATATGATGTCATCATACCACGCCTATGGTTACGTGACCAATAAAAGAAAACTCTAAATTTGTCTCTGTCAGTTCTACGCAATTTGGGTATTTAATCGATGGTTTGATAATTTGTATTCGTTTTTGCATCCAGCCAAGCATGGTTGTCCTTTTAGTTTGAAAAATGTTCGTTTTAAAGACATGATAAACGATACTGAAATACCCATAACTTTTTCAAAAAAGATGATTTTTAAAAATCAATGCTTAGCTATATTCTGTATTTGGGGGTGAAACGTGCCATGTAAAAAAAAAAAAGAATTAATTCAATTTAAAACCGCCGGAAATTTAGCTTTTTTCTCAAACCGGAAGTCAGTTCGTTTACGCATGCGCAGTTGATCTGAGAACGAGCGCGAGGATCTTTGATGGAAACAACAGTTTGTGCGGTGAGTTTTGCTTGTGAGTGCGTTTTCTTGTCAGCTCATGATATGATGACGTCAGTTACCGGAAGTAACATTTCACTTCCTTAGCAACGCGCGAAAAATCCGTCTGTGGGCCCTTAAATTCCTTGCTATTGCTCTCCAACTGTAGTGCCTCTGTTGTAGTGCTTCCATTTGGCGACCAGTGGGGACAAACCTTGGCCTTCCATGACTATGCAGTGTTTCCAGCTGATAACCAAACCAGGGCTCATTTGCGGAAATTTCCTATGAATACATGCTTCGTAGGATGCTCGCACCGCTACATTTCACATGTATCATAAGAGAATAGAAGTCATCTTGTCTATCCGCATTGATCACAATAAATGTACCATACGCCCGAATAAAAAGACGACTCATTAAATAAAGACTATCACCAAGTCTTCTTTGAATACTGTCATTGTATTACTTCAAAGTTAGTATTGTGTAATTATGTCGACGGGCCTGTGAGATAATACTGGGAGATCCTATCAAAGAAATTGTTGATATAGGCCGCATCGATATTGAAAAAGCATGAATGTTTCAATGTGGCATTGTTTTCCATGCAGAGCAAGTTCTTAACGCGCTCGTTGGCTTCGTTCCGAAGATACTTATAACCTATATATTTCAGCTGCCAATTTTAAGCGATAAAAATATATGCCTTTTTTAATTTTTCAAGCAATATATATACCTCGCCATAAGTTATATAATTATTATACGCAATTGTTTGCCATGTAAATAACACAGTACAGCACATATTTAATGGTAAAACCTATGAATTCAATGAACAGATACAACTTACTTTTTGTTTTTCAACTCTTTTGTCACGTTTGGCGTTCCATAATTATCTTTTCAAACCCGAGTATCTTTAAACTGAATTCAGTTTATTCTTCTTTTTTCTTGTTTAATTGATACGAATGCGAGGCACACTAAGGCATTATGGAGTTCATCTAAGATGCAAGAGGAGAACTTGAAGGCATTCATTTCAATCTTGGCTACGCGCAACCAAAAACACATAAGAATGTTTTTTGTGTGCTAAATAGAAAGAAACTTTGGCTTTTAATATTCATTTGCCATTTGGCGGGAGGTAAACAAGTCTCCTTTGCTTTCCAGGTTATTACTATTGTACATTCCATGACACTATACCCCTTTAAGAGAGAGTGTCTGAAAAATCTATATTTACAAGTAGAGAGATGAGCTTCTGATCATGGTGATGGTGTTGCCTTTATTCTTCAGGAACCGAGAATGGAAAAATTTTTATGTAGCTGGCAGGCAACGATAATTATCAGTGCCAGTACGCTTATTTCAGTCGACGTTTCTCTAACGGTCACCTTCCTGTCCGTGTGTTTACGTCAGTTAATCACGGAAACAATTCAGCGGAAGTTCACGATTCCGTTCTTTTTTCAAGGCGTGTATTGTGGCAGGTGGGCAAGGATCCGGTGCAAACAGCACCATCGATTGGCTCGCTTTTCAAGGCTACCAGCCAGGTGTACAACATGGACAAGTGAGATTCGCTCTTTTTACAACCGGAACAAAATGCGCCCAAGTGACTTTCTCTCAGGTAAAATGTGAAGGATGTGCTTTGTTCAAGTTGTATGCTAAATTCTACGGTGTATGTTAAAGCTGCATTCCTTAACTTGAAGTTGCAGTTTGTAGTGATCCGTTCCTTAGACTGAAATTGAGTTCTCATTCCAAATTTCTCGATAGTGAAATGCCCTTAGGATAAAGATACATGTACCTGTTAGTGGAATTTATTTAGCGACAATTCCATGCGATGCATTCTCTAACAAAGAAGCTTAAGAGAAAGGTCATCTCAAATTAGGTGAACTACTTCGTAAGCTGTAAATTGACGTCACCAGAAAATTGTCTTAGCATGAAAGATAACTGAAAATAATTAAGCGCCTTGTCAATTTAACCAACCTTCAACGTTTAACTTGACTTAAATCCTCTTTAATGTGATAAGTTATTATTAATTTTTTTGAACTCTCTTCAATTCTGCTAAACTAAAACAATAATCTTTTACAAAACCACATCTCATTGACTCACACAATCGGATGACACAAACAAAAGCTGTAAAAAAATGAGAGAAAAAGAGGAATGGGATTAAACTGAGAATGGCAAACCAAGTTATTATTATTATTATTATTATTATTATTATTATTATTATTATTATTATTATTATTAGGTAAAGGTTAAGGTACACCTTATTGTACGTCGGAAGGAGGGCAGTGGTGCACTCATTTTACCCCCCTCCCCCCATTCTTCTTTCGATGAGTGCTCCTTTTTAAGAGTAATTTTAAAGCTACCTGAAGCTACACAATAAAAAGTCGAAGCAAGGATGTGATGTCAATAGAGTTTGAACCCAGGTCTTCTCGCACAGAAGTCCCCTCACTAACCAACAGAGCAATCCTTACCCCTTCTTGTTATCATTATCATTATCATTATCATTATTGAAAATTTATTTCAGAAATTAAAAGTAGTGAAGAACACCTACAGCCTCTCGGAGTTTGCCGTGCACAGTCCTGTTCACTACTTGAAGCAGCAAAATGGCCTGTTTGCATGCACATATATTCACTTATTTTTCTCTGTAGGCATTTTCAACAGAACCTGAAGTCCAAGCTACTATTCAACACGGAAACCTTGATGAAAGGAAGGATGCAATGAACGTTTGGATTGAAAGTAATTCCAGGACGAATTTCGTGGTCTGCTTAAGAGAGTCAAGAACATTTGATGGGCCTCATAGCAAACTGATTGTGGTATGTAAAGAGATAAATTATTCAAACATTAAAATTATTCAAAACTCAGAGGAGAGAAAGATAAAGTGACAGTACAAATTTGAATGCGTTTTCAAGTCCATACTAAGCTAAGGGTGCTTTCCATTTGTCAGAACTGGCCAGCAAGGCCAGTCAGTTTGCAAAGAAAATGCAACAATTTGAAGGAACGTTAACACTTGCATGATAATCCCTCGCATTCTTCCGGAAGAGTACATATCATCCTTGAAGTGTGTTAATTTTGAAGGCCCTTGTAGAGTTACTCTGTAATCTTTCCAAATGCCTGGTCTGGCTGGTCAGTTTTGTCAAATGGAAAGCCCCCTAAGAGTTATGGGCTCGGCAGATTTTCTGAGCAAGCTGTGCAATGAATTACCGTATTTACCTGTGTATAGGTCGATCCCATGTATAAGTCGACCCCTCATTTTTGATGGCAAAAAAAGCAATTTATTAATTTCTTTGCTAGATGTTCATGGGATACTAATCTTGCATTCTTCGATTTCTGGAACTGTGGATTCACAAAAGATTAAGGGCCTCAAGCGCTTAATAGTTTTGTGGTTCAGCGGTTGTTGTATGTGCGGGCATTTTGTCCTTGAATTTCGAAAAAGTTCTCAGAAAATCGAACATGTAAACCTCAAACTAACCTGTTTCGTTGTTCAAGGATAAAGGGCTTTAGAGGATAAGCACAACATCACAGAAGCAGGAGTCAATCTTTGAAAATAACTTCAAAAACGATGCGAAATGTGCAAGGTTTAATTGGTGCTTGACTTATAATTTCTCACATGGCAAACGAAACAAAACTCATAAACCAAACAATACAAAGTTTGCAAAAGCATTTAAGTCATCCAGGTTTGTATAAAGAATAAAAAAACAATCATTACCAACCAGAATTTTCAGGCAACACGAGTGACAATCATGCTTGCACGCAAACACGAGGTATTGCGCCAGGTTACTAAGCCGTTTAAGGATCGCGTTTTACTTGAAGAAACAAGAATGTTTTTTAGATTTTTCCGCCTTTGGAAAACGAAAATTTCCAGTGTCTATTTCATATTTGTGCTTGTGAGTATCTTCAACATGTAAAGTGAAACAAATTCTTTTTCATTTCAACTGGAATTGCTTAATTACATTCATTTTGAAGTCTTTCGTCATTCATTTTGAAGTCTTTTGTCCACTGCGTTCGTTATGCCCAAAGACCACATTATGATGTTAATTTTGAATAAATTATTTAGCTGCAACTTGGCTTGAAATCTTTGACCCATGTATAAGTCGAGGGCGATTTTTGGAGCTTCTTTTGAGGTCATAAAAGGTCGACTTATACACGGGTAAATACGGTATCCAATGGGACTTGTCTCTGTAGCCACTTAATAGAATTATACATACATGTATATATAATTATATATATCACAATCTGAATAATATTATTGTGCGACCAAAGAAGAATACGTACAATAACTTACCGAAACGATCGATCACAACAAGAAGAGCCATGACTCTCTTTGGTTAATCAGAAGTACATGTTCCTAAACTGAAAACCCAACCTTGTGCCCAGGACCACTCCCACCACTCCAGCATAAAAATAATGTAACTGGGAAGAAGGGAATCCATTAATCCCTTTTGTGGTTAAACAAAACAAAAAAAAAAAACTACTTAATGCTATGAAATGCTAAACATGCTATTTGCTATCTGCAATGTTATTCAGAAGAGGAACAACTACAAAGAGTAATAACAATATTTTTTCAATTCCAACATTGTCTTTTAATGAAAAGAACAAATTGCAATACACACAATCGCATGAAGTAATAATTAGCCTGCTGTCGGGGGCTTCTGAGACCAGCGTGGTATGCAATAGCTTACATTCGACTATCGTGCTTCGTTTTTAAACTTATTTTTTCTTCTCTTTTCAGAATTGGATGGCATACGAACATTATCCAAGGCTCTGGAAAGTTAAGGAGTCGTCCAAGATCTTGTTTTCTAATTATGAGATACCATTAGCTCAGGACAATTACGCGCTATGTAAGGTACATGTATACATATTTTGTGCTGCAATAGCTACATGTATTGGTGATTGTATGGGGAAAAAACTGTGAAGTGACCGAAGTGTTTATTGAATAAAGACGGGTTATTTAGTATAGCAAAGCAGTTCCAAGAAGGGCAACTATTGTAGCAGCCCCTATTGTTTTTGTCTAGGTTTCACATCTATCTTCACATGTCCCAGGTTAAGGTAGCAAGTTAGCCAGCTGCAGTCCTTATGAGAGCTGCTAGTCATCGTTCCAAATGCTGTCCAGTCCACTTACTGTACTCTCTGTTATTTTACTGTCACTGTTGGAAGTGAAGGGTTAAGCAATAATCGTTAAATTTGATCTTCCAGATTATAAACTTTACCGGACCATTCTATGAACCACCAAACATACTTACAACAGCAGTCAAGGGCATCAAAAACAACTCCAATCCACTCTGGGCTGTAAAGGGTCCGTTAATCTCCTGGGTGGAGGTAAGATCTTTTATTAACATTAAATTTCAGAAATTGACCCTTGACATAGTAGACCATTTTAGAATTCTCAGGGCTGGGCTGGATCTATCATGAAATGGAGGCTAATGCGTGCAAATCTTTTCAAATGGAAATTAATTTGTCTGCAGTAGCCTCCATTTTGTGCTGGATCCAGTCCAGCCGTGAGAATTCTAAAATGGTCTATTAAGCAATTTACTTTCCTTTAAAGATTAATTAATTAATTATTATTATTTTTTCTTTCGGTTTTTGAGGATCGAACACCATAAACCTTTGTAAACTTTGCTGCATTAAGTCACTTTGCTTCAAACGTTATTTTTGATACAGGAGATTAACCGTACTCATTTTCGTGTGTGCATCAAAGATTATGCTGGGATTGATGGCCAGAGGGACAATTTGGAAGTTCATTATGTGGTTATTGGAGGTAAATAATGGTGCACCTGTAACGTTTGGAAGAGCTTTGCTCATCTCGATTTCTTCTTTGTCTAAGATATAATTGAAAAACCTCTCTACAGACTCCAGAAACAAACTTTCCGGGTAACGCTAGAATTGTATATATATATAAGCCAAATTGGGGACATAAATAAAATAATAAAATTTGATACTAAACATAGTTAAAAAGACATCTATTCATAAAGCAACGTTTGAAACGTTATGTTCTAATCTGTGGGAGTATATATGGATTGCCTCTACTCCTGTACTACCTGGACTTACAAGGTTAGTCAAGTTGTCAGCCCATAGCTTCCTATGTAAGATTTCTAAAAGGCGCGCAACTGGTGTCACCTCCTTAAGGAAGCAAACACGAAATGCTCTTTTCTGAAATCTATCAGTTCTAGAGAAGTACTTATCATAACTACAATCTTGGACAAAACTCTAGGAAAACATTTCGGCATGAACATCATTTGACATGCATTCACAAACAAATTTATTGGTCCCCTTCCCCCTCTCCCCCATACCAATGTTGATAATGTATGTGGTAAAAACTACTGTGCAAGCCTTTGACCGTTTGTAAACCAACACTGGATTAGGGAAAAGGGAAAACTATGGAGAAGTTTCCCTTTTATCCCACAAACAAATTGGGGAATGACCATCTATAGTGATGTGTTACATTTTCCCAACGAGTTTGTCCCCATACTGAAATACCATAAGTGAAAAGAGAGGACTGAAGAGATATAATTTAGGTAATCTATCTGTAACCGTGCTTCTTGCTCACTCTAAATAATTATGTGCATAAGTTGCCGGTAAAATCCGTTTTCAGGTTGAATCTGTTTTAAGTGAGGTTAAGTTGGTGATCCTCATTTTCAATCAGATGGATTAAAGAAATGTTTTTGGAGCCTAAATTAAGCCTAGAGAAAACTTAGGATCAGTTAGGATTAGGTTTGGTTGTTATATATAGATATTAATTGACCAATTAATCCTGGAAAAGTAAATAATGAAAAGAACTGTGTTGTGTTGAGCATGTTCGTCGTTGTAGTGTAGTGGTGAAGACACAGTAGTACAGATCTAGAGGGTGCTAGTGCGAGTACCATAAAGTTCATACCACAGTTCTTTGTTTCCTTACTATATTGTAATGTTGAGACTGAATTAATAAGTATATGAATACAGAAACCGATAAAATGATACCAAAGATTAAGAAGATGTGTTGAGATGCGTAAGACGGAGCTTCAGGAGGGAAGGTATAAGTATCTTTTTATAAGGGGTTTAAGCTAGGTTGAGTGCATAATTCAACCTACTGAGGTAAAGTAAGGATCACAAATTTAACCTAGGCTAAAAAGGATTCAACCTGAGAACGGATTTTACCTGCAACACATATGCCTTCCCGCCTTACGAGCCTGCAGATTATCGACACGCTCAGGTCTCAGTTTTACATGTAGTACGTGTAGGGTTAAGTACATACATTTACATATGGTAGGGTTGTTTTACATGTAGGAGGATTTGTTAACTTTTGTTGTTCTTGTTTTGGTGTTTTTAAGATTATGATCCTTGCAACAATGCAAGCTGCAAGTATCACAGCAAACCAGTGGCGTTATCTCCCCAACGGTGCGATTGCGTCTGTGAAAGCAGCTGTCCATCTTATCAAGAAGAGATGTGTGCTTCTAATGGTCGTACATTCAGAAACTTGTGCTTGCTGCAGAAAGAGATTTGCAAGATGCAGGCCAACTACACCCACTATCACCCTGGAAGTTGTGCAGGTACATAGGTACATATGCGTCTTCAGGGTTTATGAGCAGGAGCTAATGAACGTACAAGGACGACTGTACATCCTAAATCTCACAAAAAAAACTTCCTTTTAAATGAAGCTTAAGATGACTAAAGGGTTCAAGAATAAAGTCAAGGAAATTTCAAGGATTACTACTATTACTACTGCTACTACTACTACTATTACGACGACGGCGACAACGACAAGATTCGCAAAGAGTATTACAGACGCGTGGGATATAAATTGGTGTTTCGACGTGAACTTAAGGACGTTCGCGCGAAATTTTTTCAACATTGATTTTTTTCTGAAACTTTTACCACTGTAAGATGATGAGTTAGTTATGTCAGAAATGTAAAAAAAATGGGGGGTCACCGACTTCGTTTTGGATAGATCATGCCCGGAAAAACACCCAAAATGGGACAAAATCGGGCTTCTTTAGCGAATAAGGCCAGTGTCTGTAAACCCAAATATATTGCAATTAAATCTTTGAAGTGAAATCTTCTCTGCCGAATATTGTTTAAGTGGACTTACTAAGTGAATTTAGTCAACTGGTGAGGTTCTTTAAAGATCAAGTTCGCATTTAGCGACCACAGTTTCACGCGCCTTGCAGCCGCAAGATGGCAGGATTTGATGTCCCGTGAGCAGAAATCTTTTTGACTTCCCACATTGATTTTTTGTTCATTTTTGGACAACGTGGAGATAATTGTAAATAAAATCCGTTTCTGGAAAGAAAAATAGGGGTCACCGAACGTCCAAGACCGTTAAATCCAGGCAAAGCTATAGCAATGGCCTTTTGCCCTATCATCTCTCATTTTATTACTCAGCGCGCGCGCTCGTGTATGACGTGGCGTGTGAATTTGCGTGCGCAGTAAGGATGCGCAGAAACAATTGGCGCGAACGTCCTTAATGCAGAAAACAGGATTAAGGGCATTAATTAACACCCTTGCTATGCCACTGGTGACTTGCAGCTTTAACGTTATTGATTGGATGATTAGTTTACAATTCATCGTATACACCACCCAGCCTTGAGCCGGCGTGGAGAGGCTACACGTACAACAGGCGCAAGCGGGGGGGGGGGGGGGGGGGGGGTTTACAACAACTGGAATTTTTAATTTTTTTTCTTCTATCTTCTATTTTATAGGTTTTCCTTTGCAGAAAGGTAGACATCAGTTCAAGAATCACCCTTACTGGGCAGAAGATCAGTGTGAAACCATTCAGTTTGAACCATTCGTATTTTACCCTCGCCAAAAGATCTTCATACAGCTTACTGTGAATCATGTGAACTACTCTGATCCAGCCTATGTCCATGAAGCCACCACTCCTTGGGTTGAAAGTGTGAACAGTACTCAATTCACTGCATGTGTGACCAGAGCAGGAAGAAATGATTACCCATCAGATAGCTTTGCTACCGTGGATTGGATCGCTTATCAGGGAGCTCCTCCCGGAGGAATTGCGGGAGAGAATAAGTTTTCTCGTTGGTGGACTGGAACTAATTGTCAGACTGTCACGTTGACAAGCGTAAGTAAACTATTTTGATGTCTTCCATCCGCGCATTTCATGCCTCTGTACAAGGGGCGACCTAATGATTAATTGATCATCTTATTTTCCGCTCATCCGCTCATAATGATCTTTTATTTTCTGCTTCAGAATTTCTCCTACAATCATTAGAGACTGCACTGCGGGCGGTCTTTCTTTTGCTCTAATCTTTCAGAATGGCTAAAGGTGGAGGTCGCAACTTTTGATTTTGGAAATAAAGTATTAAGCCACTCAACTTTCTCAACTCGGTGTGCTATCGCTCCCAACCAATTGTTAGCAAGGTTGTTTCAACAATGTTTTTCACCAACAGCATTGTCCAATAAGCATACGTGTTGGATTTAGATGTGTCCTTTAATTTTGAAATTAACAGGGGAAATTTACTTCACAACCAACTGTCTTCGTAACAGCCGAGCACTATAGATCAAGCCTGAAGCATGATGCAGCCAGTGTCTGGTTAGAAGACGTATCCGCACGTTCGTTTAAGATTTGTATCCGAGAACTACAAAACTTTGCAGGAGTTCATGATGACATTTCTGTGGTGAGCAGTGCATATTAATGTTGTGATTTCGCGATAAGCTGTCCGGGGTAAAAAAGATGTTGTTCTTTTAATTTAGTCAGACTCTATACAAAGCCGGATGTTCTAAGGTTCCCTGCTAGCAGAGGTCTATTTTCTTTTTGCGTTCGCCATGCTGAGTACGGGAGAAGAGACCTCTGCCATGGGTCGAAACCCACTCCGATCCAATCGCCGTCTACACAATCTTGGACGGTACTCGTCACACCGCATTCCCCATGATATGTTTGCTGACTGTGATTTGAGCCCGCTGTGTTCCACGCATTCCTTTGCCGTTATCCCTCTGTTGTTAAGTAAACCCGCACAACATGAAGTAACACGTAAGGATTCGGTCGCTAAGTAACCGCTGCGCATGCTCAACTCAGCCTGTGAATTTTGACCCATGGCAGAGGCTCTTTTCCCGTACTCGTCGTCCCAGCAAATACAAAAGAAAATAGACCTCTGCTAGCAGGGAAGTTCTAAGGGCACCTCAGGTCTGCAGAAATTTCTAGGTGGCTTTTTTGCCTCGTCCGAAAGTTATATCAGTCATGACAGGCCTGATGAAGAACTTTACATTACATAGTCGTTCTTTTTCCCCCCGAAAATTTACAGGACGTTTGCTTTGATAGATGATTCTCAAACAAACTTTGGCGAACATGATAGAATCTATGAATCCTCTATCTTTATGCTATTCCAATATCACTGTTACAACCCGTACTCGTTCTTTAAGAATGATAAAGAAGCCTCAGAGACTGGACCTATGAATAGTTATACTAACCCCTCCCTAGTGTTTAGGACAGAGTGTCATGTGACTTTCGTTGTTGTTCCCGCTCTTGTTGTCGAAGGTTTTTGTACGTTGTAGCATTTCACTCGTATACATCCCCTTTGTAAATCGATGTGTAGCCGAGTCCAGTGGATTAAAGTTGTGGTACGCTTCAGTGTCTCGTCGTAAATCCTAACAAGCACAGTTAGTACTTCAATGTGGTTTCGAAAATAATGTCTGCGCACTCTCAAGACCCTTCACTACTTTTCCGAAATGTCTAGGGAATGTGTTTCGAAAAATGTTCACAGCTGTAAATGCACGGCGAAAGTCTGATTTTGAATGTCCGAAAATTCTAGCCAACCTTCCATCCGAACAGATATTTACGGAAAGTAACCGTCGGGTGTCCCTGTATATTGAAAAAAAATGTTAGTGTTATAAAAAAATAAAAGAGTTCTTCGAATGATTAGTCTTAAAACTCGGTAGTTCGAAATGTCTTTATTTTCCTTAAAGAGCTTGAATAAGGGCTGGCTTTGGGTGGCAACAAGTTTACTAGCATGTGGTTGCTGTCAACAATGCTATCGAAAAGATAACTCTGCGATTTAACAAGTTAAGGAGATCAGCTCCGACAATGGCCTTGCTGTGGGAAACTTAAAAGCCCGTTCTAAAACGTGTCACCTTGTGGCATGCTTTAGAGCGGGCTTTTAAGTTAGGATTGCCGCATGATCATTCTTTTTTAGACCGTTCTTTGATCACTCACCATCATGTCCCATTAATGCAACGCTTATGATCGTTGCTAAAGACACATTTTTGCAAATACTGTCCGTTAATTTGTATAAGAAATCGCATGGGCCCGAGGACAATTAATGATTAATTTCGCTTGCATTTTCAAAGTTTTCACAAAATTACTTGCATCTCGAAGCGACGCAGGCAATTTGGAAAAACTATGAAAATACAAGTGAAAATAATCCTAAATTGCACGAGGGGTTTTATTCGTTTAAAGTTCAATTCAACAAATCGTTGCTGTCAACAGAAATAGCGCTTAAAATGTATCTTGTGACTTCGCTTGCTCTGGATAAATGTTGATCAAGTAATTATGCTTTCTTGATTACCAAAAGGGTCCTCGTGATTAAGAAAAAATGCCCACCGTCTCAGCCAATAAGCATTTAGTAATTTTGCGATATACGTGTGATAAGATAAACGAGAGAATCCAAAATATTGTCTCTTAATACAAACCACGAGTTCTTTGCATCCAGACAGGTAATGGGAGTAAATTCGAGCAAAAACTGAGTTAATTCTTTGTTTGTTTGTTCTTCTCCTCAGAATTGGTTGGCGTTCGAGACCGTACACAGACCGTTGTTTTCAGAGCATGATAATGTCGGCTTTCCAAATGGGATCTTACCTTCCAAGAGTAAAAATTTCGCTTTTTGCCAGGTGTGAAAATGTAACGATGGTAAAAAAATGCCCTGAGGAGGGCAACCGGTTACCAATCCTATTTCCATGAGCCCATTTCTTTGCAGATTACATGAATTAGTGTCCAAATCTTATTGTCATGTCAACGGAACATTTATCATATTTCCATTTTCCAGTTTTTCCCCTATCAATCCGAGCTGCGATGACCAAAATCACATTTCCCAATGCAGTGTTATCAGGACCTCCTGATAACAGTACAAGTTCTATTGCAGCAATAAACATTACTTCATTTGTATATCGTCATCCTTGCATGCATGAACACTTAGTTTTTTAGGAAAATATTAATCACTATATGCAGGAACGTTAAGACAATTCGCATCGTGAGCGGATTTCATAATTACGGTTGTACGGCAGCACAATCAAAATTTTCAAAATGACCATCTTCCAAGCCATTCTATTTGGATGTAAGGTGACCGCTTTTGCATTACTGTAGTTCAAATATAATATCTCGGAGGTGTTTCCTTGTATGCCTAATAAATACAAGAGCAGAACATTCCTCTTCTTTGTTTAAAAGTCTCTGAGAAATAAAAGGAGACAGAGCCAAACACTTTTCCACACTTTTTTTTTTTGCTGCGTAACCCTTGTCGAAAGTTAAACTCTGTAATTACAAATGTGGTAAAGATCCACATTCTAACAAGATGGTTTGTTTTGTGGTTCAAAGGACGTGAATTTTACGCGGACGTACAATAACTACCCAACAGTGATACTTACAGCCAAGCATTCTAGTGGAGGAGGAAATACATCTCCGGATTGCAACGGAATTGTCAGCTGGATTGAGGTAGAAATTTAAAATGCGTGTGGGTTTCCCGGGTAGAGAGAGTAGGAAGAAAAAAAACACTTTAGGTTGCCTACAATTGCTTGAAATAAGGAACACACCCTATCAAAGATAACCTGTTAACCTGTAATAGCTTGGAGAATTTCCCTTACTCACTACAGTTGAAATTCAAGATTTTCTAAGAATTTTAAGCCCAGGTGCGAAACCCCAGAAAAGGGGTTTGTTATTTAGCCATAACAAGTCATCTTTTAAAAATTAACCTGGCATCATCACCGCTCGAACGAAGCTAGTGCCTCTCCCAAACTGCACGTTTTAATGAAAAATAAAGAGAGTCGAACGCTCCTGCCTTGGACTCTGATTTTACAGTTGTCCTCTCCCCGTTGCCTAGCAACAAGTTTATTATCTTTCCCAAGGGCATCTAACAACATTAGCATCAATAGTTGCATACCATATTTTTGCTCTTGATATTTGTCTTCAGTCTTTTGTTAGTCAGAGAAAGACAAAAGATCCGCGGGCAAACTTTAAGAATAAACTTTAGGATTAACCTTTATAAATTGTTATATTTGAAGTGCAGTCAGCCATTCTTGTTCTATAGCCCCCTTTGTTATTGACCGGTGCGGGGGGTTGGGGAAACGGTGAAAGAATCCGTAATGTATGAAGATGTTGTAATTATATCTTCGCATCCAAGTACGCCAAGCAAATGGAAAGGTCATGAAAATGAAGCTGTGATGTTGTACGCATTGCATTTTGCTCTTTGAGTCACTTTTGCTTATTGTTCTTGCTTTTCTCTTAAGTTCATCAGCAATTCAAGATTCAGAATTTGCGTCAAAGAGTTATTTATTCAGCGGTTTGACCCACTAACAGTGTCATACGCGGTGTTAGCAGGTAAATAAGATCTTGTAAGAGTCAAGCTGTGTCACGGTACTGCAGTTCATTTTGTGCCGTTTTACCATTTACGCGCTCCTTCTTACTCTACAACTTAACGTTAACTCAGAAATTACATTTAAATAACGCAAACCAAAGCTTGGTGACAAAGAAATGTCCGCCGAGCATACATAATTAAAGTTAAATGTAAAGGACATCAAGTGAGGCCTAACGCCACTGTGCATATGATGGATGAAGAACCTTCGCTGATCTACAGCATCAGAAACTTCTTATGCATCACCCAAGGACAGACAAAAATCTCTGACCTGGGTGGAAATTGAACCCAGGACCTCCGCATTAGATCACCGTTGCTCTACCCAGGTCAGAGATTTTTCTCAGTCCTTAGGCAATACATGAGAAGTTCCTGATGCTGTAGATCGGCGAACGTTCTTTATCCATCTTATGCACAGTGGCGTTAGGCCTCACTTGATGTCCTTTACATACATGAACATACGCTACTTAGGACAACACTCATTTACACTATAATTAAAGTTATAACCAACAGAGATCAACTTTGAAAAACTGTTAAGCTGAACAGTTTTCAAAAACCTCAATCAAAATCCATTTTAATCTTCCTCAAGTTTGCTCATCCCTGCCTCCTTTTGTATTTGCTGTTTTATTTAAACCTTCCTTCATTGTTTTAAGTAATCATTTTTTTTTTGTTTCGCTTGATTTGGTTGCCAGTTTCCAGTCACTGAATTTGGCAAAATTTCGTGACATATCCCTTTTTACTGTCAAAGGTACCTACTGGGTTAGGCTGGGCCTGTTGTTCTAGAATAAGAAACAGAGCATGCAAAAACATCTCAGTTTCTCTTTAGAAGTAAATTTTTATATCAAGCGATCACGAGTTGGTTTTGTTCTTGACATTTTTTTGAGTGAGAAAAAGGACTTCTCTCGATACATGTAACTATCGATTCGATCCTTCTCGTTAACCCTTTCACTCCTGTGGGGTTCCCCATTGACGAGTAAAATCGTCTGGCGTTAGACAGAGTAAAATCTATAAGTGTCACTCTTGGGAGTGAAAGGGTTAATGGGCACATAGTTTTCGAGTGAATCTAGCTGTTGTTAACCCTTTCATTCCCTTGGGGTTCCCCATTGACGAGTAAAATCGTCTGGCGTTAGACAGAGTAAAATCTATAAGTGTCACTCTTGGGAGTGGAAGGGTTAAGCGATAAACAATGCCAACATTAAATGGTGTTTCATCTTCTGAAAAAAAGGAACTTTGAGATCAACCTGTCAATTCTTGACACATCTTTTCTTTTTCAGACATCTGCCCTGATGACTGGATCTATTTTAAAGGATATTGCTACCAAAAAGTATCATCCTGTGATTCCTGGAGCAATGGCGAGAGCAGGTGTGCTGCACTGGGAGCCAACCTCCCCAGTGTTCACAGCCAAGAAGAAAATGTCTTTCTGCAAAACTTACACAACGGAGAAAATGGTTGGCTCGGTTTGTCTGACATAAATAGCGAAGGAACGTTCTTTTGGAGTGATGGAACTCGATTTGACTTCCATTACTGGGCAACGAATCAACCCAATAACTTCCGTAATGAGGATTGCGTGCACACCCTTGGCTCACTTCAGGCTCACAAATTCAAATGGAATGATGTCAACTGTTCAAGCTGCCATAAATACAGCTGTAAGAAAGGTATGAAGTTAGCATGAAGTGATACAGCTTAGAGCCAGCCAAAGAATAGTATCCTTTAGGGCCTGTAAGGCGAAGGCTCAACTGAACGCTCCTCGTCCTTACGAGGCTAGTGCGAAGCGAACTGCATTCCACTCTTGGAGTAAGCCAATCGCAATGTAGCTTTCATGATCGTGCCGAGGTTCGGGTTAAAATTTTCCACCAATAGACTGACCCCATTTATTCGTTGCCAAAATGGTGGGTCTTGGAGAAGCGTTCAACTTGGTAAACCAGCTCCAAATTCGCGACAAAAGTCAATATCGAGGTTTACTGAAAGGCCGGTATCGAGATGAAGTGCTTGTGTATCCGACGAGACTGGTTTTGAATGAGCGACTGTGGTGTAAAGAAAAGAAAACTAAACTACTTGGAACAAGTCTCTGACCTTTTGGGCGAAAGTGAGGTATTTCAAAGCGCTAGTTACTTGCGTGCGCATCTTCAGAAGAAGTGGGGGCAATTGGTTTTCTTTCCATAACATCTCAATATATCTCAAAGTGTCGAAAACTGCTAGTACTCATAGTGCGTGAAGCTAAACTATAATTCAGCATCTGAAAATAACAGTACGGTCCTTTAGGTATGCCAGTAAGATTTATTTATTTGGGGACGCTGCATAGTCGGTTGATTATATTTATTTCACAATTTAGATTACGACGAGTGTCAAGGGTTTTCTTACAACTGTCCAGAGAATGCGACCTGCATTAATAATGATGGATCTTTCACCTGTAGATGCACTTCAGGCTACAGTTATGATGGAAGGAATTGCTTGGGTATGTACTACTAATACGAAGTTTAAAATTTTTTTTAAAATAGACCTTTTCACTCAGACGTCATATTGGTTGGGGAGGGGAGGCAAGGTGGGCAAACGCGGCTTAAATTACAGTGAATGTATGATGGGTATTTTGCTGATTTTGAGCCACTATAAATCCTTTAAGGTCTTATGATTGTGGATAGCGAGAATACCCCTCAAAAAGCACTCAATTGAGATTACTTTCGTGAAGTATGACGATCAGAATCAAGCTATAACGACCGTAAATGAAATTTGTAAATTACGTATGAACCCTTGTAAACAAAATTAAGCAAATTCCTGAAAATAATTTTCAGACGTTGTGCCTTGTGCAATGATCTAATTGAATGAAAACAATGACTAAAGATATTTTAAAATTTTTGAAATCTGCTTTTCTGCAGCGGAGGATAGAGGTTTGTATTCGGCCAAAATCTCATACATTCACTGTAATTTAAACCGCGTTTGTCTTCCAAACAAGATTGCGTCAGAAACTGAGAAAAGGTCTCTCATTTAGCTATTATTCACCAAAGTGGAGGTAAATATATACCACTTTCACTGACATTGAGGTGAATATTGTGTTTTAGTATGTACCAGTTGAATAATCAACCGAGTTTATCGGTAACCGAAACGAAACTGGAAGCTATATTGTTTTTTTCTACTTGTGCTCAGAGGTTATTATAGTACTAGCTATTCACCTCCTAGCTAGCCAATCAAAATGCGGAAAGCACTATTCACTTGTATGGTGTATACTAATGGATTATAAATATAATTATTGAGAAAGAAACAAACTACACTTTCATCCCGACAAGCCTTTTTCGTGATTGCTCACTCTTCAAGGGATTTTAATGACAAGAATATTCATAACCATCTTTTATAGACCACAAAATTTACATAATTAATGTTATGGTAAGTTTGAATGTTTAAATGCTTAGTTGTGACGTAGCAACGCTTTGTTTCTGTGGCGGAAAAAAGATACAAATTCATTGCGTTTGTTAAGTGATG
>CASBPP010000005.1:87500-90000 GCA_949126865.1 Montipora capitata | reverse complement strand
AGAATTCCTCGATGTCAAAGCAAATAAAACTTAGGTGTTGCTTGTTTTTTATGGATTTGAACCACTCGATTACGGAGGCGGTGTTTTTCCATTGGTTGAACTTGGCTGCTCTCATGATTTTGCTGTTGATTCTGTCGAGGATTCTTTTGCTGATCTTGTTTATCTCAGATTTGGTGGGGTTGATCAGCCGGCAGGTTGGTTTGTTGGCGAAGTTCGGTTTGTGGTCTTTGAGGGTTATGAATGCACAACTCGCACAATGGAGAATGGGCTTCTGTTTTCAACGCTTTATTCAAGACCCGACGCGTTTCGGCATTTGCCTTCCTCAGGGGCCTTAACATGCAATTCTCGATTGCTGTTCTCGTTAAAGTGCAGGATCGCGATCGGCAACCTCAAGCAGTAACTTATTGCCGGTGTCGTTGTCACCGTCTTTTGTAAAGTTTCATATATATATGAAAGCGAAGATATCAAAATTCAAGCATGCAATTCAAACCTTCATATCGGCAATTCAAACATTCAGTTCGGCAATTCCAACCTTCCTATTGGAAATTCAAACCCTCAATTTGGCAATTCCAACTTTCAGTTCTTCAATTCAAACTTTCAAAATTCAACCCTGCATGTCGACATTGGACAATTCAAATATTCAATTGAACTGAAGAATTGGATTACCAAACTGAATGTTTGAATTGTTGAATTTCCAAACTGAAGGCTCTGTCTGAAATCAGAAAAGTTGCGCAAGAGTGTCTTTCCTGTCACTCCCTTGCTAAATATTGTCTTGGTGCCTAGAGTCTTCTGCACTAATCTTTCGTAGTTTTCAGGGGGTAGTAGAAATGCGTAGATTTTATCCGGTGGACACAGTAGAATATTTAATTAACCTGCGATGGCATCGAAGTCGATGTAACGCGAATGGCGTTTTAGTGGATCTTTAAGCGAAATGTGCCATTGTAAAGCTCAAGAATGGAACGTCATTTCGAGAAACAACACCAGCCGTGGAAAGTGGACATCTGGAATCTTAAAAGCGACAAAAAATGGACTTTGACAACAATTGCATCTTTCGATCGGCGGTCGAGCGTTGATCTGTATTTCTTAATATATTTTACTATTTTGAAAATAAATAGTATTTCGTTTCCGACACTGATAGTTTGTTTGGGTGTTTACGAATGAGTACGAAAATTTGAGGAGGACAATCACATACTAAACGCAACCCAGTTTACGCTCACGGAGCGCCTAGTTATTTTAGAATTCTGAATCGGGCTATTAATAAACAGGAAAAAAAAATCGATAATTTTGTGGTGGCAATGGTGAATAAAAAGTAGTCATCATAATTACTATGTCGGTTGCCTTAACGAACACAGAAGCACGCTCTCACTTGGTCTTCTAGCTTCACAGCCCAGTGATATATTCGAGGCATTTTCGAGTCAAGCACACGCCCCGCAGGCTTTCCGCTTATTTGATGGTCACAGAGTTGGAAAAAAAACCCCTTGTGTTTAGTTTATGGTCACAACATGGTCACAACATGGCAAAGCTATGTGTTTGTCCTTGTCTGGGCATAAAAGAAAGACACCAAATTCATTCCGGACTTGAAGGTATCTTGAATCTGTGAAAATTTGTTTGAGCTAACGGAACAGGTAAAAGTAGTTCCCACTCAATCCGGAAAATGAAGATGAAGTTCAATTGACAGTCCCTTGTAAGATGCCACCAAAGTAATCGAAATGCATCAACTAATCCAATTACATCTTACTAGTTAGTGTGAATTTGACTGTGGTATTATTGAACTATTAGTGATAAATTATTTGAAAACTGTTTCATTAGTATGGAAGTAGTAGGGAATAAAAATGGTAATGCTACGGAGCAGCTACTTCTGAATTACTGTTAGTTTTGTTCTCTTTGCAGTTTTTTTTACCTCAAATAAGAAGATCACTCCTTTCTTCTGTCTTTGAATTTTTTTGGCACTGAATTCTAAATGTATTTTGGATTTCGATTCCGTTTCTTATATTTTGGTTTCCAGAATCCAGATTATCCGCACGCACTTTTCAGTGATGAAAGGAAGACTAATTATAACATTTTCAATGAACTATCCTTTATCTTCCTAATTTCTTCTTAGTGTCCTTGCGTTCGTCCAATATTCTTGGGAACCTCGCCGGGAAGTATCTTGTCAAGTTGAATTCGTTTTTGGTTCCAGTCCTCCAGAGTTCATCCCGCAGCAGGTTTGTTAAGTGTTGGCGCGCTAAGACGGATGGCTGGGCAGCATCCACCTTCCACAGCAACTGTGATGGAAAGGGTCCCACTGTTACTATAATCAAAGTTGGCAGTTACATATTTGGGGGATACACTGACATATCTTGGTCAAGCAGTAAGTATAACGTAAATTTCAGAGTTGGTTTCTTTGTGATTATTGTAATATTACGATAAATTTATTGCTGTGATCTAACTCACATTCTTCGTTTGAAAGGATAACTTGCCCCAAAGTTTAAAGGGGAGTTCAATTCACTCGCATAAATTA
>CASBPP010000005.1:67500-82500 GCA_949126865.1 Montipora capitata | reverse complement strand
TTACGAAATATTAGCAAAACCTAAGGCCAGAAGCACATGCCCTCGCATGAAGCGTGTAACTTGCAACTTTTTTCCTTGGAACAAGGCTGGGTATTTTAGGACACAAATTGTATGCCCAAATATGGATAAAACTAAGTTGGAAGCTGCACGCGCGAGAAAATGCACGACCTGCAGTACGTTACATCCAAATAAGGAATTTCTTAAAGTAAAAATTAAAAACAGCTCTGTACCAGAGTTAAACGCTGCGGGGTCATAAGCTTCTGCTAAGACTGAATAAAATGTTCAAGCTCATTCAAGCTCAAACAGCCACAACGGGCAAAGTTTCACGATTTGTCTCCGCCGCACAGTTTCCCCTGTTAAATCGTTACTTCCACCAACGAAAGTAGTGCTGTTGTCTTATACAATATCTCTTCAGCTGGTAGACCACGTCGGGACACCATTCGAAAGAATCCATTTTGAAATGAGTCGTTGGTCGGCCATTCCAGGCTAAATGCCTCTTCAATATGGACAGCTCGAGTCACAAAAGTATCTTTCATAAATGGTGACCACCTTTACATTCTGTTATATCTATGTTATTTAGACCTACTGCCCTTATTTTGAAACAAAATTATTTTGACATTTGCTCGTCGTAGCGAGGCTAGAAGGGCTTAGTATCATTAAAACACTTTTTCTTTCTGGCCGCCGTTATGAAAATGGTCTATACAATATCTTGTATTCCTCCCATGAAGCATTGCTGTATGTAGTGACATTCACAAGGAGAACATGCTTCATGTACGATAACAGACATGTCCAGAAATGCAAGTAATTAGATGAAGTCTCATTTCAATAAGCGTCACGAAGTGTCCCCTTGCTCATTTCCCCAACTTCAAGATCACTCGTTTATTTGAATACAGACAATTGACGTCACAAAGTGTCCTCCCAAATGCTGCTCCTCGATCAGGAATGGACGAACTGCTGGATTGACCCTGACCTAACAAAGAGGCGAATCTTTACTCTACCCTTGTTGTTAGAAATAGGCTGGAAATGCTTAGCAACGAGTTTCAACAATTTGGAAGGATAGCTCTATTCACAAACTTTATTTTACAACACTGTTTCATGTAAATTCCTTGCACGATCCATCTATTAGCGTGACGTAATAAATCACCATGGGAACAAAATAGCTATTTTAAAACACCTTATACCTTCAAATAAACTTGGTGAACCTTCTTTTTTATAGCTAGAAAGTGATAAGTAGGCTAAGATAAAACTTTTTGCAAAGTTAAAAAATATACATTTGGAGCGGATTAAGAGCCACCTTAAAATGAATGGGTATGAATCCGCTCCAAATAATTATAAAGCGGGAGAACTATGATCCTCGCAGTATAATCATTTTGTTTGGAACGTCTTATCGAGCGAAAAGTGGTTTTATTTGTCACCCTTGTAGTTTTTATTGTGTCCCTTTTTTTTTATAAAGCACATTCAATTTGTTATAAAGGCCTGCAGTGAGATAAAGTGATTTTTTGGAGGTCACGCTCCTTAAACAATTAGATGCTAGCATGATGATATCCGTTTCATCTTTGTGTGCTAATTTGCGTGGCCTTTGAATAAAAGCAAGGCTGAAATTGACCTTATTGCACTTAAGGACGTTCGCGCGAAATTTTTTCAACATTGATTTTTTTCTGAAACTTTTACCACTGTAAGATGATGAGTTAGTTATGTCAGAAATGTAAAAAAAATGGGGGGTCACCGACTTCGTTTTGGATAGATCATGTCCGGAAAAACACCCAAAATGGGACAAAATCGGGCTTCGTTAGCGAATAAGGCCAGTGTCTGTAAACCCAAATATATTGCAATTAAATCTTTGAAGTGAAATCTTCTCTGCCGAATATTGTTTAAGTGGACTTACGAAGTGAATTTAGTCAACTGGTGAGGTTCTTTAAAGATCAAGTTCGCATTTAGCGACCACAGTTTCACGCGCCTTGCAGCCGCAAGATGGCAGAATTTGATGTCCCGTGAGCAGAAATCTTGAAATTTTTTTGACTTCCCACATTGATTTTTTGTTCATTTTTGGACAACGTGGAGATAATTGTAAATAAAATCCGTTTCTGGAAAGAAAAATAGGGGTCACCGAATGTCCAAGACCGTTAAATCCAGGCAAAGCTATAGCAATGGCTTTTTGCCCTATCATCTCTCATTTTATTACTTAGCGCGCGCGCTCGTGTATGACGTGGCGTGTGAATTTGCGTCCGCAGTAAGGATGCGCAGAAACAATTGGCGCGAACGTCCTTAAGCCAAAACCTATAGCACAAGGCGTTCTATTCATTGAAACGCGCGTTTGGGGAGTGGCACTAGACGCGCTTGCGCTAATACGGTCCTTCGCAACCACTGTCTTTTTGTAGTTAAGGTTCATCCCCTTAATCGTAGCTCAGCGTGCTCTGACTGGCATATCTGTAAGTTACGACGTTAGTATTGCCAGGTTCAACATCTTGGATGTACTTGTCAATGACCAACTGGTTTGCCTACGGCCAGTTGGGATTCTTAAGGTTTTTGCTCTATTATTTTGTTGACTATGTTTCATTGTCCATGAAAAGCTCCAATCTGGAACGGTCAATTAAGTATGTATGTATATATAACTTCATTACACGAAGAAAATATACAAAATGTATTGTTTCTCCAGTTGGGTTTCTTGGCGCTATTATGTTTATTACATCAACTCTACTCCGGGATCGTATCACAATTTTTTGGTGGATACATTCCAAATAATGTTCGGTTTTATATAATCTTCTTATGTGGTCGCCTCTTTGCGTGGCCTCGGGCGCTATTGCTTGATGGCGATCATATTACATTCTGCACTCTCATTGGCCAATGAGAGTGCAGCATGTAATATAATGGGAAGAATGTGATACGAAGGGAAATGACAACCAATGACATCGTAAAAATTCGTAAACCACAAACCCGTCGATAACGGACACAGTTTGTGCTCCGATTGCACAGAGAAGACGAGGACAACCGTACGTAGAGGTAAGTGAAATTTATTTCTACATTTAAAACTTACTTTAGCATTTGCAAGCTTAAAGTCAACTTCCCCATACAAAGTCTCTAAATCGTATACCAAGCTTGGTCTGCCTGTGGGTGGACTAGTTTGAAAACCCAAAATGTCTGTTTCACTCCCCACCGATGCAGCACCACCGAACTAGGCCTCCCATTTGTCTCGTTACACACAAAAAATATTCGATTCTAACAACTAAATTACACTGAAATTAAAGGCATTAAAATTCACATTTTATTGCATCTTCCAAATTGGTGATGTTTTATTTTACGTGCAGCTTCTTAATTACAAATGTTTTTAACGGCGGTTCGCAACTGATTTTACTGCTTATAAGTTAGGGATTCTGTCGGTACGCACCAAGAAAAAAAAAAAGACTTCTTGCCGGACTTTGAAACCAGGAGATGTGGCACGCACAATAAAACTGAGACATGGGCTCTTTTGCCCAGCCTCGGAAATTTAAAACAAGAGAAGTTGATGGTTTCTAAAATGGACTCCCGTTAACTCTGTGCGTAATTTGGAGTAGGTCAGAAGTGATTATCATAGAATCTCGGCCTCTATGAACGAGAATGAAATCCTTCGCATATCCTTAACATCAAATGACAAGAAAACCCTGATCCGAGTCATGACAATCGTCCTCGCTATCCATCGTTCTCCTCGAAACGAACGGTAAAGCCCGATGGCAGCTCCCACGCACTGTTCATTTCAAATAGCTGATACAGTAAATTCCGCATTCGCTTACGCTTAAGAATTGAGGAGTGTGGTTTATTCGCGGAAGAAGACAGACGTCAAAGACGAAGGATGTCCACAAGAATATTTGTCAGAAAGTAAAGAATCGGAATTGTACGTGACTTCGATTCATCGAAATTGAGTTTGTACTGACCGCAATCACACGGCTCCGAAGAGAATGCCGAGGTATCCGATCTTAAACGGAATCCACTCGACAATCGCGATTGCGATGAAAGTCACCACTGCAATATGTTGCAAGGCGATCATTACAGAAGGAAAAATTGGAGAACTACGACGGTCAGGTCCATAGCAGGAAATATGAAAAGTTCAGAAATAGGTACTGTATAAGTTTGAGTTCTCTTCCCGTTTCCTGGAGTCTTGTCGATTGGTATTCTTGGTTATCAGGTTTTGTTCTTTCAAGCGTCGATTGTCCTTTCCGCCGCATTTTTTCACCATAAATAGCACTGAGAAATACCAGAGCGCTAACCGAAGCATCCATGATCCAGAAATTGTGAAGGAACATTTGGAGAGAAAAGATTTCCAGTTCACCTCTATAGCTCTGATTAAAAGTTTGACGGAACCGTCCTTGATTTGAAACGATCTTTTGACAGAAATATAAGCACCTGTTGTGACGTCACAACATGAAAAACTGTGATCGCAACGTGAAAGTGTTAAATAAGTTATTAGTGGCAAGGAGGTCTTTTGTTGAGATTAACTGGTAAATTATCTGCAGGTTCAGAAATTAAGGAAGGCGAATGACGCGATATATTATAGTACATTGTTTTGGGGTATTTTAAAACTGACATTTCAAGTATTTCAAGTAACATCAGTGGTGGAACGAAACTTCGTGAAAAGAGTAAATACTTGATTGAACGCCACTAGCATACATTCCTTTCATGCGAGAAGTTAAATTAAGGGAGCCGTGTTTTGCGTCGTACCAGCGAAAGCAAAACCGACATTGTTACTTGTAAGACCCCTAAGCGGCCTCTTCAGTCTTTAGATGTGTGAGACTTGCAAGAGGCGAAACAGCCGGTAGGTTTAGAAATCGCCTTACAGTTTCTTTACTTGCTTTACTCACTGCAAAAAGTGCAAGTCAGTGACGGGTTCCTCTGTATCACATATACTCCAATATACAACTTTGTTATGTTTCAGCAGGGCAATGCATCTACCAATGCAGCATTCTGCTTATACAGAGGAGCTGGACGACCTACAACGTTCCGCGTACATGATTTTTTAGTAGTAGTTAGTTTTTTAGTAGTAGTTAATGCTGGCTTGGTACGACATATTTCTAACTATCGTACAACTACTACTAGTACCCCACGAAAGAAAAAGTCAAAGTCCTTAGCAAAGTCTATTGATTGTGTTTTATTCGACTTAAATAACTGAATGTCTAATTCTATTCTATAATTTTTTGGATAGTATGGAATGTACCAATAAAGTCTAAGTTGGCTTCAGTTGGCTTTAACGCAGGCCTTCACGGTGGTTTGAAAAACAGCGAGGACAATGTTTCTATGGACTTCATAAAATGGCAAGGTATAATAATTAAACAAAAGAGTAACGGGACAGCGGAAGCAATGTTACACAAAAATTCTATCCAGCATTTGCAAAAGACAATTTTATTGTGAAAGATCACCACGCATTGGATAATGTGCATAGGTACTGGAGCCTGTTTCTCGAAAGACCCGACAACTTTTTGGCTCCAAAAATCCATTTGGGAAAACTGCCACTCGCTTGGTCCAGTTCGGTTCAAAAGTCGATTGACATCAATCCGCCGTTAATATTAACCCTTTGTCTCCCAGAAGTGATCAGCACGTAAATTCTCCTCAGAATTTCAATGAAATGTCAGTCAGACAGGTATCGAGAAGGAGGTTTGATCTTGATATGTCACCAAATTCTCAAAACTACCCAACAATGAAATGTATATGAACGAAATTATATAAGATAAAATGAATCATATATTGAACTAATTCATTTCATATATCATTTCGTTCGTTGGTTCATTCATCACGGGAACGTTTGAAATTACAAATGACCAGCCCCAAGCATCAGTGAGGTCCTGAATTTTTCAGTCTTCTCTAGGCAATTGATAAATTTGCGTTCTTAACTGCGAAGATCATAGCTTCATTAGAAAGAAAGCTATGGTACTAGTTAGGAGAATGCAGGTTTTGTTTTTGGAAATAAAAGGGTTAAATTCCAACCAAGGGCTGAATTTTGCCCGCCAGAAAAACAAGTGTAATTTTGTGCTGAATTAAAGCAAAAGTCAAAGTCACTATTTTGATCAGAAAACTAAAAGCAAATTGCTTTCTCCTACGCTTCTCGAGAGAGAAACCAATGCGAGCATCCGTTAATTAGTTTCTTTGAGTGAGCCGCCGTCCAGCGCCAAGGACGAATAAATTAAATTTGAACTGGTAAAACGAGTTAGTAAACTTGTTTGTCAGCTTACGAATGCGTTCAGCTACGTAATTGCTGCGTTTTGGCGAGCCTGCTGTGTAGTGATATTTTTCCCGTTAAATAGGACGAAGCCGGATATCAAATGCATCACGCTGGGCGTGACGTACATTGCACATGATCAATAAAAAAATCTAAGAGTTGCTCGCAGAGGAGAAACCAGATATCCGCAGGATAGAAGCAAAATGATTATTGAAATTGATGACTCAAAGCCTCTCCAGTCTTAAGAAACAGTGCGAATTGTGACAACGGAAAAGTTTCTCAATTTTCGAGAAGGCAGCCTGAAGAATGCGCCAATCAGGCGAATCAACTTGTCTCGATCCGGGAAGCTCCAAAAAAAGTTGTCAGCAGTCAGATACCCTTACACTTACGAAACGTTAAGAGTTGAATTTCCTTACAAGTGGTAGGACTGGTTTCTAGTTTAATTTTGGTTAAGTCATGCTGCAACGATATCGACGACGTCACCTACTGATCCTAATACTGTATGCAAGCTACACTCGGCATCATCGGCTTTTGAGACTAGGAAAAGGGTCCTTCGCTCCAATAGTCGGCTCAACTGAAAGTTGAGTCAAGAGAGTCATTACCTAAGATTAGTACCTGAATCAAATTTGATTTTGTTTCACATCATAGTAAGTATCATAGTATGTAAAGACTTACCGGGAGCTAAAGGTCCATACAGTATTTCACTGATCAATTGTGGCCTGTGAAGGCTCCCTTAAGCCCAACAGTGGCGCCCAGCTACTCGCCAGATCGGCCGCTGTCAGGCCGCTGCCCACAACGGACCGGCAGATCAGGCGAGATCGAATGAACAGAATCTCAAACGATAATAATTTTACAGCCTCTGGACCCCAATTTTCTGATCGACGTATTTAGCTCAAATCAAGGCAATTAGAACGTCAGATCAGACGCTGTCACTTTCCTTGACGTGACAAAGTTGATCTTCAGTTTTATAATCTACTAATCAGAGAAATGTACGTTTTGAAGAGCACGATTTTTTGTCCGTATAACGAAAGCCAGTCGAGAGGAATATTTGAATAGGACCTGTGTGATTCAATAATTTTCTAAGGCTGCATGACGTTGTACGTAGCGGGTATCAGTTTCCTTTGTGGGAATCATAACTGATTATATTGGACGAAAATCCTGCCAGCTGTTTTGTGCTCACGAGATTGACAACAGCTTTTACTTGTGCTATATTTATATTCTACTCAGGAAGGGTTTTTAATGAATAATGGAACATGGACAATTTGAACATAAGATAATAATTTATTTCTTTTATTCAACTTACAATATTTACAATAAAATAAAAAATCTTAACCAAGCCTAATTAGCCATTACAAAAAAATACAAAATTTATATAAAAATATTATTCTTCATACACTTTTGGAAATTAAGTCGGGGAAAAAAAGGAGCACTATTGCAAAATAACTTTTAAAGAGAACAAAAAATCCTTATAATTTTCTACCAGCGCTAAGATCTCCCCTTTTTCCATCGGCACAATAGGGCCCCCAGACTGCAAAAAGGTTCGCCTTTTTGCTAAACGTTATTGTAATAATATTGATATTAAGTTAGTTTTCCCATCATTTAAAATCGGCAACATGTTCAGTGTGAAGGATCCTGTCACTAGTGGGCTCCGTGCGGGTGTGGTATACAAGTTTTTGTGTGCGGGCTGTAGTGCCTGCTATGTCGGCGAAACTACCCGGCATTTTTCCACGCGCGTACGTGAGCACACTTTCAGTGATAGGACCTCGCACGTCTTCAAACATCTACAGAATTCTGAGCATTGCCGCACTTTGTGCTCTAATGATTGTTTTAGCATCCTAGATCACGCTTCTACCACCTTCCAGCTTAAGATAAAAGAAGCCATTCATATTCAATGGGAGAAACCTACACTTAATCATCAACTTTATCATGTTAATTTAAAACTTTCATTGTAATCTTTCACATTGTCATGTGTCCTTACAGCTAATTAGCATTTTGGTTCACACTATATATTCAACTCTGTACTTTGTAATTTAAACTGAAGATGGCAGAAGTTTCTGTCGAAACATGTTTTTAAATTTAAAAAGTGTTGTGTTGTTTCTTAAAATATCGTTATCCCTGCTACTATCCAGACCTTTTGACTGCTAGATTATAATCTACACTTGCCAGATCGCATGCCACTTCTAGTACGGCATCTGAGGGATGTAGAGATTATGAGATTAAGAGAAAAAAAAGGAATAAAATACCCACATCATTGACACAATCTATCTTTTTGTAAGTGCTTACATGCTAACAAATGTTATTATAATAAAGGCTACAAGAATTGCTTGAAAATGGTTCAGTCTATCACCGTCAGTGCATGGTCATATCATGGCCCATGCGTTTCTCGATACGTATACACGTAAATGTTCAACTGGTCTTCCTTTAGACAATAAACAAAACGTGTTTTTTTTAGTGTTATTAGGAACATCTACTCTGAAACATGAATACATGTATACACGTCAAGCCTGTCGTATTAACCTGATACAGAGCAATATTTTATTTTGGGAAGTGCATGTACATGTCTAAACGCATAATCGTTTGGCGTGCTTCAGGGAAACGACAACATAAGATCTTGCAACAAAGCTTTAGCAAAACAAAACTTGTCTTATATAAATTAAATCACCTGACCTCAGTGCTTAGTCGTATGTTTTTGTAACGCTTATGTTACAGGTATTAGCTTGAAGTGAAGCAAATTACTCTTTATAGAAAGAATCAAATATATGCATCAAGCCGAAATCGTCTCGAAGATTTCTGTCTATTGTAAGAGGCTTTTATCTTTGAGAAAAAGCAATGGACTCCTCAAGAGACGAGATCTTTAGCACAAGGCGAAGGCATTTAATTAACTTACATTATGGGGTGTTTATAGGTGACTCTTGTGCATAGCTGCATGTTTCCAATTAATAATATATTGACTAAAAAAATATTTGGTTTTCTATTTTCGTACATGGTCACATCCACAATGATTTTGGATGCCAAAATACACGATATTTTTGACATTGTGTTTCGAATTTTACGAAAGCGTTTTTTTTTTTTGTTTAATGCGCTTTTCTTTCTCTAGGTAAACACAGGAGTGCTCAGCCACTCACGACAGCCCGGAAATGATAGATATAACTGGCGAAAAACCTATCTGTTATGCATAAAAAGAAACACCTTAAAAGTGAATTATGTTTCATGATATTTCCGAATTTGTTTTTTATTTCCTATTATCATTACTGTTTGAGTGAGTGTGCCCTTTCTGTTTTACATGTCGCCCTTTGGCAAAACTCAGAATTGACAACTAAGTGTCAAGCTAAATGCGATTTCAGCAGAAAAAAAAAAAAAAGACAACAGGAAAATGTATATTTCCACTTGTTACTGGATACGCCAAATTCTGAACCTAGCGGAAAAAATATAACGTTAAGCGTTTCATAGAAGAGGCATTATATCAAAGTGGTGCTCATACGAGGAGGTGGACACCATGGACCGCATTAGAGGAATTTTCCTGCTTTGGCTGAGCGTTTTCTTCTTGATAATCCATAGCATCCAAGGTAACTATGATTTTCCTTACTTTAACCAGCCCAGTGAAATAGGGCACCAACAAACATATATGTAGTTGGCTTAACTGGGCTACTCTTGTTTGATTAAAGATACATGAAATTCATGTTGCAGTATATTGAATTAAATAGCGATTGTGTGACAACTTTATGAGAAGAAACAAGTTCAGCAGTTCAGGTCCCTTGAAGGGTAGTGCTTTTTTTGAATACAGGATTTCATGAATATGAAATTATGAATTAACCAGCACTTGGCCAATGTAATGGAAGAACATACTTCCTCCACTGAACTCAAATTCGTTGAGTTTCAGACAGAGACACGCCCCTTTACACAAACAGCACGCCTTGCATTTCTTAACAAACACCAAATGATAGTTATAACTAAGCATGATTCTGTCAAAAGGAAAAAGACAGTCTTAAAAAGCTGTGAGGGTCAACTAATTTCCTAGCAAGTAGGGTGTTTTAATTAAATAGTATCCAAATCCATATCAGTCTCTTTAGATGCTATTATTTAGCTTGTCTTTTAATTTTATGTTTATAATGCAATTCGCCTCTACACGTTCTCTTACTATTGTTGTTAAAAAGGGTGGGGTTGGGAAGGGTATTATTGTCAGCTCGATGATTGGCCAGTTGGAGTTGTTATCCTCACGTGATGAAAATGGTAGGATTTCATTAAGGCACAAAGAAAACACTTTATAATGTTTGCCTTAAGGACATTCCGTGAATGTCCGTGCCTAAACCATCTACTAGATTGGCAACAACAACAACAAAAACAGTTCTTTAGCAACTTATTATCTTCTTATGTCTTGAAAGCTCTTTTGTTGGCCGTCCCCCATGTACGACCTACAATGGACACGCATAGGCTAAAATTTAACAATTATCTTCTGAAATCGCGCGGAATATCTCCTGATACTTAGCCGACGAGGTTGTAAGCCGGGTTGGCTAAAATTAGGCGATATTCCGCAAGATTGAGAAGGATAATTGTTTTACACACATTGATTACAAATCACAATTGTGTGCTTTTATTGACAAAAAAAGCTGGGAAACTACTATTTCTCTTCGCGACTGATAAAATTACGTATATCGCAGGATATCTGTTGAGTACGCACGGCGAATATTGAGGGCGCTATGACCATATTTGGACATTGTCACCATGTGTTGAATAATAAAAATTGATATACAGCTGCCTTGTAAGTCTGCCGGGTTTCATCAACATGAAATAATGAATTAACACACTTGGCAAATGTCATGGAAGGAAATATACCTCCGCAGAACACAAGTTCATTGGGTTTCACACAGACACGCCCCTGTTCACAAACAGCACGCCTTGAGTTTCTTAGAGAACACCAAATGATGCTTACAACTAAGCATAATTTTGTTAAAAAGAAGAAAAACGGTGTTTGAAAGCTGTTAGGGCCAATTAATTTGCTAGTCAGTAGGGTATTTTAATTAAATATATATAGTATCCAAATCGCTTTTTCCGTTGGAGCTGCCTGGATTTTTGAGGTGTTTATCTGAAACAGTTGCTTCCATTTTCCAGATAAGTGCGAATATCAATTATTCCTTACGTCACATAGCTAGTCTAGTGAGTTAAATTTAACGGGGCGTTGATTGGAGAGTTGGCAATTCTATTTTCGTGTGCATCTTAAGACGTTTTCAAGTTGACATTCATTTTAATCTTGGCTACGCGCAACCACAGGCTGGAATGGTTTCTGTTAGCTAAACTATCCGTTTTAAAGAAAATTTGGCCATTAATTTTTGGTTGCTATCGGTAAACAGGTCTCCTTTGCTTTCCAGATTTTTACTAATGTGCAATCCATGGCACTATACCCCTTTAAGATAGAGTGCCAGGTACATGCCTAAAAAAAATCTACATTTCCTAGAAGAGAGGTGGGTATTGTTGGCCCAGTTTCACGGTAATGATGTTGGCTTTCTTCTTCAGGGACCGAGAATGGAAAAATTTCTATGCAGCTGGCAGGCAACGATAATTATCAGTGCCAGTACGCGTATTTTAGTCGACGTTTCTCTAACGGTCACCTTCCTGTCCGTGTGTTTACGTCAGTTAATCACGGCAACGATTCAGCGGAAGTCCACGATTCTGTTCTGGTGTGGGTCGAAGACGTTTCCACAACTCGTTTCAAGGCGTGTATCGTGGCAGGCGGGCAAGGATCCGGTGCAAACAGCACCATCGATTGGCTCGCTTTTCAAGGCTACCAGCCAGGTGTCCAACATGGACAAGCGAGATTCGCCCTTTTTACAACCGGAACAAAATGCACCCGAGTGACTTTTTCTCAGGTAAATTGTGAAGAAGTTGCTTGAATCAAATTTCAACTAAATTCTATGTTAAAACTGTATTCCTTAACTTGAAATTGCAGTTTGTAGTGACCCGTTCCATACCTTGGAACTAAGTTCTCATTCCAATTTTCTCGATAGTGAAAATTCCCTTAAGATAAGGATGCCTGTTGGTGGAATGTGTTTAGCGACATTTCCACGTGATGATGATGATGATGATGATGATAATTATTATTATTATTGAAAATTAATTTCAGAAAAGAAGCATATCACACCTTCAGCCCGTCGGAGTCTGCCGTTTACAGGCCTGGTCACTAAACTCGAAGCAGCAAAATGGCCTATTTGCACAAACGTATTCACTTCTTTTTCTCTACAGGTTTTTTCAACGAAACCTGAAATCCAAGCTACTATTCAACATGGAAACCTTGATCAAAGAAAGGATGCAATGAACGTTTGGATCGAAAGTATTTCCAGGACGCACTTCGTGGTTTGCTTAAGAGAGTCAAGAACATTTGATGGGCCTCATAGCAATCTGATTGTGGTATGTAAAGAGATAATTATTCAAATAAAAACTCAGAAGAGAGGACAATACAAATTTGAATGCGATTTCAAGTCCATACTAAGCTAAGGGCGCTTTCCTTTGGTCAGAACTGGCCGGCGGCCAGACCAGTCAGTTTGCAAAGAAAATGCAACAATTTGAAGGAACACTTGCATGATAATCCCTCGAATTCTTCTGGTGTAGTATATACATGTATCATCCTCGAAGTGGGTGAATTTGAAGGCGTTGTCCAGTTAGTCTTTTCAAATGCCTGGTCTGGCCAGTCAGTTCTGTCGAATAGAAAGCGCCCTAAGAGTTATGGGCTTGCTAGATTTCCTGGGCAAGCTGTACAATAAATTATTAGATGGGACCTCTCTCTTTAGTCACGTAATAGAATTATACGTTTTTGGATAAAACAATCTTAATAATTATTCAACCAAAGAAGAAAACGTAACTTACCGAAACGATCACGACAGGAAGCCTAAACATAATGTTAATGTTAATAATAATAATAATAATAATAATAATAATAATAATAATAATAATAATAATAATAATAATAGTAATAATAATAATAATAATAATAATACGTATTATGAAATGCTATACATGCTATTTGCTATCTGCAATGTTATTCAGAAGAGGAATAACTGCAAAGACTAATGACAATATTTTTCAGTGGCGACAATATCTGTCAATGAAAAAATCATGCAAATACACAAATACACAAAATCGCATTAGGAAATAATTAGCCTGCCGTCGGGGACTTTTGGGACCAGCGAGCAATCGCGAGCTTCTTTTTTTAAAAAAGATTTTCTTCTCTTTTCAGAACTGGATGGCATACGAACATTATCCAACGCTCTGGAAAGTTAAGGAGTCGTCCAAGATCTTGTTTTCTAACTATGAGATACCATTAGCTCAGGACAATTACGCATTATGTAAGGTACGTATTTTGTGTGACAAGAGTTATTGGTGATTGTATTGTATGGGGGAAAAACTGTTGTGAAGTGACCAAAGCATTAATTGGATAAAGAAGGGAGAAGGGCGGATATTGGAGGAGCGTCTATTGTTTTTCTCTAGTTTTGACATCTACGTCTACATGTCCCAGGTTAAGGTAGTAAGAAAACCAGTCCTTATGACAGCTGCTACTCATCGCTCCAAATGCTGTCCAGTCCACTTACTGTACTATCTGTTATACAGAGTAAAATCTATAAGTGTCACTATTGGAAATGAAAGGTTAAACAAAGGTCGACAAATTTGATCTTCCAGATTATCAACCTTACCGGACTATTCTATAAACCTCCAAACGTACTTACAACAGCAGTCAAGGGCACCAAAAACAACTCCAATCCACTCTGGGCCGTCAAGGGTCCGTTAATCTCCTGGGTGGAGGTAAGATCCACTATTATCATAAAATTACAGAAGTTTACCCTTGACATAATTAAGCAATTTCCTTTACTTTAAATATTAATGTTTGAAAACCCATCAGTCATCATGATAATATAATGTCTTAAAAAACGTTCCATCTGATCTGATTTTAAAATTTTGGTTATATATAGATAAAAAATAGTCTTAAAGCTGAATTTCCCACACTCAGAACTACATATTTTACTCTAAAGAAGGCTGCAGTTGCAACTGAAAATTCGGTTTTAAGACTATTTTTATTTTTTATTTTTAGAAACAACACAACACTTTTTAAAACCATGTTTCGACATTAACTTCTGTTATCTTCAGTTTAAATTACAAAGTACAGAGTTGAATATATAGTGTGAACCAAAATACTACTGATTAACTATAAGAACAAAAGGAAACATGACAATGTAAAAAATTATAAAGAAAGTTTTAAAGTAACATGATAAAGTTGATGATTAAGTGTAGGTTACTCCCATTGAATATGAATGGCTTCTTTTATTTTAAGTTAGGTAGTAGAAGCGTGATCTAGGATACTGAAACAGTCATTAGAGAACAAAGTACGGCAATGCTCAGAATTTTGTAAATGTTTAAAAACGTGCGAGGTCCTATCACTGAAAGTGTGCTCACGTACGCGCGTGGAAAAATGCCGAGTAGTTTTGCCGACATAGCAGACACTACAGCCCGCACACAAAAACTTGTGTAGCACACCCGCACGGAGCCCACGAGGGACTGGATCCTTCACGCTGAACATGTTGCGGATTTTAAAGGATGAGAAAACTAACTTAATATCAATTTCGTTACAATAACGTTTGGCAAAATGGTGAACCTTTTTTTGCGTGATAAAAGAAAAAGGACCAATGTAAGGCAATTTAAAGTAAAAGGTACCTGTGTGTCAGAGACGGAAGCCAGGGGATTACAGCCATGGCGAGTAAATGCGAGGTAGCGATTAATAATGTTTTCAACTAGATGGACTGGAGAAAGATTCTTCTGAAGGATTTTGGTAA
>CASBPP010000005.1:60000-62500 GCA_949126865.1 Montipora capitata | reverse complement strand
TCAACTCTGTACTTTGTAATTTAAACTGAAGATGACAGAAGTTTCTGTCGAAACATGTAAAAAGTGTTGTGATTTTTCTAAAAATATCGATATGCCTGCTACTATCAAGACCTTTTGGCAATATATATATATATTTTTATCTATCTAAAACCTTTTTTTAAAAACCAGATCAGATACAACGTTTTTTTTAACAGTCAAGGGCATCAAAAACAACTCCAATCATCAAGGGTCCGTTTATCGCCTGGGTGGAAGTAAGATCATTTTCTATCATAAAATCCCAGATCTTGACATAATCAAGCAATTTACTTTACTTTACTTTAAACATTAATTAATTTTAATTTTTGGTTTTTGAGGATCAATACATCATAAACCTTTGTAAGATTTTGGTTTGCTGCATTAAGTCACTTTGCTTCAAACGTTATTATGCAGGAGATTAACCGCACTCATTTTCGTGTGTGCATCAAAGACTATGCTGGGATTGATGGCCAGAGAGACAATTTGGAAGTTCATTATGTGGTTACTGGAGGTAAATAGTGCAACTGTAACGTTTCGAAGTGTTTTCTTTGATTTGCTTCTTAAAGGAGGACACTAGCACTTTGATACAGAAGACTCAACTCGATGTCTTCTTTGTCTCAGATGAAATTAGAATTAAAATGATCTCTCTAATGACTCCAAAAACAAACGTTCCAGGTAACGATAGAACTGAACTAAACTGGGAACGTGAATGAAATAATGAAATTAGATACTAAACATAGTTAAAAAGACATCTATTCTTAAAGAAACGTTTGAAATGTTATGTTCTATTATGTGAGGGTATAATATGAATGACCTCTGCTCCTGTATGATCTGGTCTTACAAGGGTAGCGCTAACATAGGCATTTCATAGATTCCTATCTGATATTTCTAAAAGGTGTGCAACTGGAGTAACCACCTTAAGAGACGTACTTATCATAACTACGTGTTGTAGCAACGTCATTTACTAAAATGCCTTAAGTGAAAACAGAAGACCGAAGAGATAATGTAGGTAATGTAAACTTTTACCCCCTCTTCTTGCACACTCTCAATATGTGTATCCTGCCTTACTAAGCAAATTATCGACACGCTGGTCCCAGTTTCAGCCGTGTAGGGTTAATTACACACATTTAGATAAGATAGCGTGGTTTTACGGGACTGTAGGGGGATTTGTTTATTTTCTTTGTTCTTGTTTTGGTGTTTTTAAGATTATGATCCTTGCAACAATGCTAGCTGCAAGTATCACAGCAAACCAGTGGCGTTATCTTCCCAACGGTGCGATTGCGTCTGTGAAAGCAGCTGTCCATCTTATCAAGAAGAGATGTGTGCTTCTAATGGTCGTACATTCAGAAACATGTGCTTGCTGCAGAAAGAGATTTGCGAGACGCAGGCCAACTACACCCACTATCACCCTGGAAGTTGTGCAGGTACATATGCGCCTTCAGGGTTTATGAGCTGGAGCTAGGTAACGTGCAAGGACGACTGTAAATCATATATCTCGCAAAAAAGTCCTTTCAAAAAGCTTAAGATGACTATATAGTTCAAGAATAAGGTCTTGGAAAACTCAGGGGTTCCATTCATGTAAGGACCACTCGGTCTTTTTCTCGAGAACCCTCGAGTCATCATGGATACTGCTACTGCTACTACTACCACCACCAGCGCTACTCGTACTACTACTACTACTACTACTACTACTACTACTACTACTACTACTACTACTGCTACTACTACTACTACTACTACTACTACTACTACTACTACTACTACTACTACTACTACTACTACTACTACTACTACTACTACTACTACTACTACTACTACTACTACTACTACTACTACTATTACTACTACTACTACTACTACTACTACTACTACTACTACTACTACTACTACTACTACTACTACTACTACTATTACTACTACTACTACTACTACTACTACTACTACTACTACTATTACTAGATAATGATCATGAAAACGGTTATGATGATGATAATTAAACGTAAGACAGAAAAGAGGATCAAGGGCATTAATTAACAACCTTGCTGTGCCACAGCTAGAACGCCGTTTACAATACATCGCAGACACCACCAAGCATAAAGCAGGCGTAGAGAGGAAATACGTACCACGCCGGCAAGAGGGGGAGGGGTCTACAACAACTGGAATTATCATATATGACAACAACGATTGGCCTTCAAGTGCACCTTAAGCACAAGACTGACAATATGATGCAACTAGTATGCAGACATCATTAAAAGAAGAAGCTATACATACTCATTTATACCCATTTGTGAAAGAGACTTACCAACCAACTTACGCTTTTTAGTTCTTATTTTATAGGTTTTCCATTGCAGAAAGGTAGACATCAGTTCAAGAATCACCCTTCCTGGGCAGAAGATCAGTGTGAAACCATTCAATTTGAATCATTCATATTTTACCCACATCAAAAGATTTTTATACAGCTTACCGTGAATCATGTGAACTACTC
>CASBPP010000005.1:50000-55000 GCA_949126865.1 Montipora capitata | reverse complement strand
CAAGCATTCTAGCGGAGGAGGAAATGCATCGCCAGATTGCAACGGAATTGTCAGCTGGATTGAGGTAGAAATTTAAAATGCGTGTGGGTTTTCCGGATAGAGAGAGTAGGAAGAAAAAAAAAACACTTTAGGTTGCTTACAATTGCTTGAAATAAAGAATACACCCTATCAAAGATAACCTGTTAACCTGTAATAGCTTGGAGAATTTCCCTTACTCACTACGGTTGAAATTCAAGATTTTCTAAGTATTTTAAGCCCAGGTGCGAAACCCCAGAAAAGGGGTTTGTTATTTAGCCACGACAAGCCATCTTTTAAACATTAACCTGGCATCATCACCGCTCGAACGAAGCTAGTGCCTCTCCCAAACTGCACGTTTTAATGAAAAATAAAGAGAGTCGTACGCTCCTGCCTTGGACTCTGATTTTACAGTTGTGCTCTCCCCGTTGGCTAGCAGCAAGTTTATTGTCTTTCCCAAGGGCATCTAACAACATAGCATCAATAGTTGCATACCATATTTTTGCTCTTGATATTTGTCTTCAGTCTTTTGTTAGTCAGAGAAAGACAGAAAAGATCCGCGGCCAAACTTTAAGATTAAACTTTAGGATTATCCTTTATAAATTGTTATATTTGAAGTGCAGTCAGCCATTCGTGTTCAATAGCCCCCTTTGTTATTGACCGGTGCTGGGGGTTCGGAAAACGATGAAAGAATCCGTAATGTATGAAGATGTAATTGTATCTTCGCATCCAAGTACGCCAATCATATGGAAAGGTCATGAAAATGAAGCTGTGATGTCGTACGCATTGCATTTCGCACTTTGAGTCACTTTTGCTCATTGTTCTTGCTTTTCTCTTAAGTTCATCAGCAATTCAAGATTCAGAATTTGCGTCAAAGAGTTATTTATTCAGCGGTTTGACCCACTAACAGTGTCATACGCGGTGTTAGCAGGTAAATAAGATCTTGTAAGAGTCAAGCTGTGTCACGGTACTGCAGTTCATTTTGTGTCGTTTTACCATTTACGCGCTCCTTCTTACTCTACAACTTAACGATAACTCAGAAATTACATTTAAACAACGCAAACCAAAGCTTCGTGACAAAGAAATGTCTGCCGAGCATTCATAATGAAAGTTAAATGTAAAGGACATCAAGTGAGGCCTAACGCCACTGTGCATATGATGGATGAAGAACCTTCGCTGATCTACAGCATCAGAATTTTTTTTCTTATGCATCACCCAAGGACAGAGAAAAATCTCTGACCTGGGTGGAAATCGAACACAGGACCTCCGGATTAGATCACCGTTGCTCTACTCAGGTCAGAGATTTTTCTCTATCCTTAGGAAATACATAAGAAGTTCCTATATGTTGTAGATCAGCGAAGGTTCTTTATCCAACATATGCACAGTGGCGTTAGGCCTCACTTGATGTCCTTTACATACATGAACATACGCTACTTATTACAACACTCATTTACAATATAATTAAAGTTATAACCGACAGAGATCAAATTTGAAAAACTGTTAGGCTGCACAGTTTTCAAAACGTCAATCAAAATCCATTTTAATCTTCCTCAAGTTTGCTCATCCCTGCCTCCTTTTGTATTTGCTTTTTTATTTAAACCTTCCTTCATTGTTTTAAGTAATCTTTTTATTTTTTTTGTTTCGCTTGATTTGGTTGCCAGTTTCCAGTCGCTGAATTTGGCCAAATTTCGTGACACAGCCCCTTCAACTGTCAAAGGTACCTACTGGTTTAGGCTGGGCCTGTTCTAGAATAAGAAACAGAGCATGCAAAAACATCTCAGTTTCTCTTTAGAAGTAAATTTTTATATCAAGTGATCACGAGTTGGCTTTGTTCTTGACATTTTTTTCGAGTGAGAAAAAGGACTTCTCTCGCTTACTATCGATTCGATCCTTCTCGTTAAGCGATAAACAATGCCAACATTAAATGGTGTTTCATCTTCTGAAAAAAAGGAACTTTGAGATCAACCTGTCAACTCTTGACATATCTCGTCTTTTCAGACATCTGCCCTGATGACTGGATCTATTTTAAAGGATATTGCTACCAAAAAGTATCATCCTGTGAATCCTGGAGCAATGGCGAGAGCAGGTGTGCTGCACTGGGAGCCAACCTCCCCAGTGTTCACAGCCAAGACGAAAATGTCTTTCTGCAAAACTTACACAATGGAGAAAATGGTTGGCTCGGTTTGTCTGACATAAATAGTGAAGGAACGTTTGTTTGGAGTGATGGAACTCGATTTGATTTCCATTACTGGGCAACGAATCAACCCAATAACTTCCGTAACGAGGATTGCGTGCACACCCTTGGCTCACTTCAGGCTCACAAATTCAAATGGAATGATGTCAACTGTTCGAGCTGCCATAAATACAGCTGTAAGAAAGGTATGAAGTTAACATGAAGTGATACAGCTTAGAGCAAGCCAAAGCATAGTATCCTTCAGGGCCTCTAAGGCGAAGGCTCAACTGAACGCTCCTCGTCCTCACGAGGCTAATGCGACACGAATTGCATTCCGCTCTCGGAGTAAGCCAATCGCCGATGTAGCTTTCATGATCGTGCCGAGGTTCGCGTCAAAATTTTCCACCAATAGACTGACTCCATTTATTCGTTGCCAAAATGGTGGGTCCTGGAGAAGCGTTCAACATGGTAAACCAGCTCCAAATTCGCGACAAAAGTCAATATCGAGGTTTACTGAAAGGCCGGTATCGAGATGAAGTGCTTGTTTATCCGACAAGATTGGTTTTGAATGAGCGACTGTGGTGTAAAGGAAGGAAAACTAAACTAGTTGGAACAAGTGAGGTATTTCAAAGCGCTAATTACTTGCGTGCGCATCTTCAGAAGAGGTGGAGGCAATTCGTTTTCTTTCCATAACATCTCAATATTTCTGAAAGTGTCGAAAACTGCTATTACTCATAGTGCGTGAAGCTAAACTATAATTCAGCATCTGGATTATAACAGTACGGCCCTTTAGGTATGTCAGTAAGATTTATTTATTTGGGAACGCTGCATAGTCGGTTGATTATGTAATATATCAAACACGAGAAGGAATGTTTCATCAGATATCCAAACACCGAAAAGCGAGTTGAAAAACTAGGCCGAAGGACAAGTTTTTTAACCGATTTTGAGGTGGTTGGATATCTGATGAAACACTCTTTTGAGTGTTTGATGTTGCTTCTCAAAGGAATCAGTATTTTAAGAGATCTTTGGGATCAAAGTTGGCGAAATGTTATGCTAATTAAGACCACAAATCCAAACTTCCTTCACGGTAGTGATTTCTTTTGTGAAATTTATTTCACAATTTAGATTACAACGAGTGTCTAGGGTTTTCTTACAACTGTCCAGAAAATGCCACCTGCATTAATAATGATGGATCTTTCACCTGTAGATGCACTTCAGGATACAGTTATGATGGAAGGAATTGCTTGGGTATGTACTACTAATACGAAGTTTAAAACTTTATTTAAAATAGACCTTTTCACGGTTTCAGACGTCATATTGGTTGGGGAGGGGAGGGAAGGGGGCAAACACGGCTTAAATTACAGTGAATGTATGATGGGTATTTTGCTGATTTTGAGCCACTATAAATCCTTTAGAGTCTTATGATTGTGGATAGAGATAATACCCTTCAAAAGGCACTCAATTGAGATTACTTTCGTGAAGTATGACGATCAGAATCAAGCTATAACGGCCGTAAACGAAATTTGTAAATTACGTATATGAACCCTTGTAAACAAGATTATGCAAATTTCCGAGAAGAATTTCCACACTATGTGCCTTGTGCAATGATCTAATTGAGTGAAAAATGACTAAAAATATTTTGAAATTTTGAAAATGTGCTTTCTTGCAACGGAGTATGGGCGTTTGAATTCGGCCAAAATCTCATATATTCAATGCAATTTAAACTGCGTTTGCCCCCAAGCAAGATTGCGTCAGAAACGGTTAAAAGGTTTATCATTTAACTATCATTCACCGAAGTGGAGGTAAATATACACCACTTTCACTAACACTGAGGTTAATATTGTGTTTTAGTATGTGCCAATCAAAATGCGTGGAAACACTATTCACTTGACATGTGTGGTATATATTAAAGGATTATATACATATTGAAAGAAGAAAAAAAAAATTCATCCCGACAAGCCAGTTTCGTGATTGCTCACTTTTCTGGGGATTTTAATGATAAGAATATTCATAACCATTGTTTTTTTTTTTTACCAAAATTTACATAAGTAATGTCGCGGTAAGTTTAAATGTTTAAATGCTTAGTTGTTACGAGGCAACCCTTGTTTCTGTGGTAGCAAAAAGATACAAATTCATTTAGGTTGTTTTGAAATTTCACTTTAAGGCCGAGGTTGCATCTTTTTCTTGAGCTATTTTAGGGTGAGTTTGTTGAAATGATACGCCATGGAATAAGAGGTCAATGTTACTGGTCAATGTTATCAGGTGAATTCAATATACAACAAATTGTAGACAAATGAAGTTAATGATGAGAGATCGGTAGTAAATACATTTTATTTTTGCAAGATCAAAACAGGGACTTTGAAAAAGGCATTCTCACTGAAAGAGTTTCAATCACCATCTGTTGATTTTTCCGATATTTAAATTGTTCCAGACATTGACGAGTGTTCATCTGAAAACGAGTGTAACAAGAATTCCACCTGTACGAATACCGTAGGATCTTACAACTGCACTTGCAAAAAAGGATATGAAGGAGACGGAAGAAACTGTTCAAGTAACATCCAGTCTAATGAAGGTATTATCTCGACTGATGCTGGCAGTTTTGTTTTGCACGCCTTGCGTGCCCATTAGTCACGTGATGTTTTACCAAAACCTTAAAGGACGTCTTCTTGTGTTCATTTGGTAGCGTTGCCCACCTAGTAGAACGTTCAATTCGGCAATTAAAACCTTCAGTTCGGCAATTCAAACATTCAGTTCGGTAATTCCAACCTTCTGTTTGGAAATTCAAACCCTCAATTTGGCAATTCCAACCTTC
>CASBPP010000005.1:12500-40000 GCA_949126865.1 Montipora capitata | reverse complement strand
GAAGCGATAGAATTTCACCAAATTTGGCAGGTACAAAGTTTGATGAGTTACCTTGCAATCGCCATCTTTTCGTGTGATCTGTCTGTTATTGTGACGTCACAAATGGTGTCTAAATTTGGTATGGATTTTGCATTTTAGAAAAAAAAAGATAAAAAGTGCATATTAATGTTTCGCATGAGATTTTATGATTACCGGTGAAAACCCCATTTCAATCGGATAAAACGGCTTTAATTTATAAGCAATCAAAGAATTCAAATTTCCCGCCTTAATGCCCATATATGGTCAAAATTAGGCTATTTACACGCTAAGAACATTTAACATATTGGTACAGGAGTTAAGCCTAAAATATATAAAATCAAATTTGTAGTTTCTTTGACTTTATATTTTTGGTGCTATGACGCGTTTTTCGTCACGAAAAACGTCATTGTGACGTCATAATGACGTGTTAATGTGAAAAACGCGTCATAGCACCAAAAATATAAAGTCAAAAAAACTACAAATTTGATTTTATATATTTTAGGCTTAACACCTGTACCAATATGTTAAATGTTCTTTGCGTGTAAATAGCCTAATTTTGACCATATATGGGCATTAAGGAGGGAAATTTGAATTCTCTGATTTTCTGTAACTTCGCGCCATTTTATCCGATTCAGATGGAGTTTTCTTTAAAAACATTCTATTAGTATAGCAAAAATGTCTGTAATCTTTTCAACACAGATTTTCAAATTTTTAAGGATGTTACTAAAATTAGATGGCACTTATGACGTCACACTTTTTTAAAACGTCAAAAATTACCTTACAATGGCTTAAACCTAACGAAATTTTTTTTCTAATTAACATGTTTTAATATCTTCCCTCAATTTAAATATAAACTTTTTATCTGTGGGCCAAAACTTGAATTTTCGAACGAGTGGGAGAAAAGCCCTCTATAATGACCAACGTGCACTAACGACCAAAACTGTACTAATAATTTGAATTACAGCTAAGGTCTGTCAAATTTCCATCTGAGTTACCTGACAGCTCTTACAGTACTTCTCAACATAAAGAAAATAAATTCTGTGGACTTAAACATTCCCAAATAGAAATGTTGTATATTCCAAATATCGTTACGTAAACTCTTCAAGATTTACCTGCTTCAGGAACTTCAAATCAATGAATATTTGGAATAATTTTCCTGGACTCCTGCAAACTATGTGCACTTTTTAATGGTTTGCCCTTTAAAAGTAACACTCAGAAATAATAATGCAAATACAACTGAGGCTGTTTTGCCTTATCTACAAGACAAGACAACAATATCCTTTATTCAAACACAATCAATATTAAAGCAATAATACATGCTTGTGGGGTCATGTGCTAACTATAATAAAGATACACTACAGGAAATAAAAGCTTAAAACTAACTATGTGACAGAAATAGGATATCTACACATAAGGGATAAGAAAAATAAATCAATTGCTATCCAAAGATCTTATTGCAAATACACCAAAAGGTAACGGTTGATTGGCAAGTTCCTTGTGCAAAAGGGGTAGAGCATGTTTGAAGTCCATCGGGAACAAGATGAGAAGTTATGATAAAAACTCTAAACATATTTTTTACCAAAATTATTTTACTGCCATCAAACCCAATGATACCTTATGCATGGGACACTGTTTCTAGCTGCAGCTCCAAATCACATAATATATTAATAAATTTTGCCATCTAAGAAAAGAACAAACATGTGGGGTGTAACCAAAAAAAGTCCAAGGCAATAAAGCTTCCTTTCAGCCTTTTCAGGAAAAACTATCCACTGTCAACCATACTTGACTCAAAACAGATTCCTTGATCCAACAACACATGACAGTCTCCTAAAACCAAAATTACATCATTAATGCTTCCAGAAAACAACAGTCTGAAAAAAAAAAAAGATTTGGAAAACAGTCACGAACCTGAATGTATAGAGATCTATATACATCTGTACCTACACTTCTGTTCTTCCAAACATTATTTTAACTAACATGAATTTTGATTTTGATTTTAAACTCAAATTAATTGCAAATCCATAACTTGGTAACTACTTGAACGCAAGGATCGTTGAGTTGTGACTGCTAAAAAGTACAATAACTTAGACATTCACCAGAAAAGGGAACATAAATGACCTTAAAATCGAACTTAAGAAGAATCCAGTTTATTTTCACATCAAAAGAGAGCAGCGTACAAAGATAAATGGACGATATTAAAGCATTTCTTAACGTAAAATTACAATCATGATGGAGCTATAACGCTAGACGAACGCTAAGCGGAAAAACAAAATTGTAAATTATTACTCACAAATTGGTTTGCGAAGTCATCTTTTGCACACGATCCGACTTAGTCTCGTCACTCTCGCCATTATATGAACTTCATGCAGTCGCTCCTTTCGGTTTAAATCCACAACAACACCTTTAGGAAGTGTTTTCTTAAGACCACTGGAACGAAAAAAAAGTCAGTTTTGATATTTTCTTGTGGAAAAAACAACGTAAACGTAGTCCACATCTCAAGCTTAACAAACCATGGGCAGCTTTAACAAACGAGAAAAACAGAGTCCGGTTCATCTTCCACTAGCAGCGAACATTTACACGAGAAGGAACCAGATAAGAGACAATATCTTTTGGATAACAACCGCCGATCTCTCTAAACTTCGTACAGAGGTAAACTAGAAATGTCGAAGGCGCAACTCAACCGATTATTAAAATTTGAACAAATGTACGAGCGGCCTGGTGAGAGGTTAAAGTACGTGGGGAAATCTCATTTGTCGTCCGCCATTTTGAAACATTGATGGCGGGAAATAAGTGAGCATGCTCAGTGGTTTTTGAGACCTGTCATTGATGTCCAATATGAAAGATGTATGCTGTAAACTAGTTAGTGTCAAATGTAGTATTGCCTCCTGGATGAGCTCTAAACTTTAATTAGCCCGTGATATGTTTACGTGTACTGGTCACATTGGCATACATGAAGGGGCGGACGGACGTACGGACGTACGTACGTACGTACGTACGTTGTACGTACGGACGTTGATGACGTCATGGCTATACAACCAAATACGGACGTTGATGACGTCATGGCTATACAACCAAATTTTCTCACATTGATGGGTTACCATCCGCTATTAGATAGTTTTTATATTTAATTTTTAATAAATGAAATGTAATATAAGTTTTTAAAATATACAATGCAATCCCAGTCCCTACCAAAACGTATGTAAATTTTATACTATTTTTATATTTTTCAATTATTTATATACCACAAACTAATTCACGTTTTAGGTGCCAATATGTGTATTCAATAAACCATTATTATTATTGTTATTATTATTATTATTATTATTATTATTATTATTATTATTATTATTATTATTATTATTCTCATTATTATTATTCTCATTATTATTATTATTATTGTTATTATTATTATTATTATTATTATTATTATTATTATTATACTACATTAGATGCTAGGGTGGATATGTAAACAATTGAAACATCGAAACTCCGACAAATTAATCATATATGAGAATTACTGTGTGATTTGCGGTGTCAGGAAAATAACACTGTCTTGACCAAACGAGAAGAAAAATCCCTATCGAACTGTTGTTAGAAAATTATTGCCGAATAAATGTAACGAATGAGGGAAGGTCGCAATACATCTGTGCAAACGCTGAACTTGTGAATATAGCATAGGATTTCCTTAAGCAACAAAACGCTTGGAGCCAGAATTTCATATTATCTACAGTTATTTATCTCTAACAATGAATTTCAGACTTAAATGCTTTTAAGTATCATTTTTCAAGGATTTAGGGAAAGGAAAATCATTTTCACTTCTTTAAAGTGGCATTTCTTAAACCAGGCCTTCTGACATTACGCGATGGTGCGATTTCGTAAACATTCGAAGTTCAAGGCTTTATTTTGCATGTCGGGGACCTGGTACGAGTCTCCTATTGGTGCAACACAAACACGCCCTTATATACACACCACTGAAACGATGACACAGTTGCCTTCTCTTAGAGAAAAGATTTGTGAAAAAGAAGTGAAGTTGTAAGTTTTTCGGCAAAATGTAGTTTCTTTCGTTGAAAACTGATAAAAACTTACTCATGGATAAGTTTGTTGTGAAAACGCCCGCTTTTTCTTCGACGAAGAAGGAAGTACGTTACCACCTTCCGCCCAATCTGACAGCTCACGATCGAGCAAGAACGTACTTCACAGGTACGGTCCACGTGGACGATGGACTGATGTTTTTCTCGTCGTCCAATATTAGGGTCGTTTATACGAGAGAAAATAAGCCGCGGCTTACTCTGGCCACGGTGTACAAAATACGCAAAAGGAACTATTTATACGAATATATATTCCCAGGTCTATATAAGCTGCGGCTGGAAAACGACGTAAACGTAGATTTTGTACCATTTACATGTATACGGGGTGAACATTCGAGTCTTATGTAAGCCGCAGCCAGAGAAAGCTGCAGCTTATTTTCTCTCGTATAAATGGGGGTATGGCCCGATTGTGATTGACCATCTTCGGAAGTTCGTGGTTGACAAGCACCTTGATCATTCATTTGGCATGTTAGCTGTGTCCTTTCAACTTTTAACGTGGTGCACCGGTAGTGCAGAATACCTCATTTTTTTTATTTATCCCAACTAATGTCGATCGAGATACATAATTACTGTTCCCTTGTGTTTAAAATGTCTTTAGGGCAGCAAAAAAGTGTTTTTCTTAACCTGAAGCTTAAAATTGCCGAGAAAAAAATCGCATAATTTACATTATTTATCGCGTAATTGGCCTTTCTAATCGCACAATCTGCCCTGAAAAAATCGCATAATTTGCATTTTTTAATCGCACCCTGTCAGAAGGCCTGTTAAACGCGAAATCAATTTCCTTCAGAAGCTTAACATCATATTAAATTTCCTTTCACATTATCCGCCAAGTCTCCATTATAAAAGCACTCCGAATAAAGTATCCCCAAATAAGAAATATTTTTCCAAATATGGTTTTTACCCCAGATTTTGGGGGAACATGGCGTTATTCCGAGCATGCGCCTGCAAGCAACACAGGACTCTCTCTTTTCCCGCCTGGGTCCCAAGCCTATTTTCAGGGCGGGTATAAGGGAGTCCCGGAGCAGAACTATTGTCGTTGCGGCATGATCTCTTCTCTAAATTAACGATTATTGTTAATTCGTAATTTGGCTTGAACGTTTTAAAGTAATTCCTGGTGATTTGTTGTTTCAATTCACAGCAATCCTAAAGAACTGACGAGAAACCACATTACTGTGCACAAACATTATGTTCCTATTCTTTATCCCTGAAAAATTTGGGAGGAAACAAAATTATGCAAGTCATCGATGGAATCCGGATAAGGAACAGAAACAAGGAACAAGTGCAACCAACAGGAGGGTGTCTATCATCGAAATTGTTCCAATAAAGCTTGATTTCTCTTGCTTATTTACATGTAAAAGGGATGTATAAAATATAAGTAAACCAGAACACAGCAACCGGAATACCGGAAACGAAAACCTGAAATCATAAATTACCTAAAAAGTCTGCTGGGAAAATTCAACCTAATGCCAGTGCAATGTAACTGGTAATTCGGTAAACTACGACTCATTAAAAACAAACAAACAAACAAGTCTATGATTTTCTGTTTGTATTAATTAGTCATTTACAAATATATGAATTTTATTACCGGCATTTTTTTCTTTTGTTGTTTCTTTTCTTTCTTTTTTTTTTCCCCTCTATTGGAAATCAGAAAAGTTGCGCTATAAGGTTTTTCCTGTCACTCCCCTGCTAAGTATTGTCTTTGTGCCTACAGTCTTCTGTGCTAATCTTTCGTAGGTTTTAGGGATGTATAAAATATAAGTAAACCAGAACACAGCAACCGGAATACCGGAATATTGCATCTTTTGACCGACGATCGAGCGTTGATCTGTATTTCTAAATATATTTTACTATTTAAAAAGAAATAGGGTTTCGTTTCCGACAATGATAATTTGTTTGGGTGCTTGGGAATGAGTACGAAAATTTGAGGACGACAATCAAGTACCAAAGGCAACCCAGTTTACGCTCTCAGAGCGTCTAGTTATATTAGTATTCCGAATCGGGCTATTACTAAACACACAAAAAGGGAAAAAAATCGATAAATTTGCGGTAACAATGTTTAATAGAAAGTAGTCACCATAATTACAATGTCGCTTGCCTTAACGACCACAGGAGCTCGCTCTCATTTGGTCTTCTAGCTTCAAAGCCCAGTGATATTCGAGGCATTCTCGAGTCAAGCACACGACCCGCAGGCTTTCGCTTATTTCATGGTCACATAGTTGGAAAAAAATACCTTGTGTTTAGTTTATGGTTACCGCGTTCGCCTTTAATCAAGTGCAGGAGTGGGAGATTTCAAAATTTCTATGTGACGAAGCTGCGTGTTTGTCCTTGCCTGGGCATTGAAGAAAGACGTCACAAAAATCTTCATTCCAGACTCGAAAATATCTTGAATCTGCGACATTATGTTTGAGCTAACAGAACAGATAAAAGTAGTTCCCACTCCATCCGGAAAATGAAGATGAATTTCAATTCACATTCCCTTGTAAGATGCCACCAAAGTAATCGCAAAGCATCGAGTAATCCACTTACATCCTACTAGTTAGTGTAAATTTGACTGCGGTATTATTGAACTATTAGTGATAAAATATTTTCAAAACTGTTACAAAAGTATGGAAGTAGTTCGGAATGAAAATTATAATCATACGGAGCAGCTACTGCTTTAGTATTTGTTTTGCTCTCTTTGCAATCTTTTTGCTTCAAATAAAAAGATCGCTCCTTTCTTCTGTCTTTGAATCTTTATGTCTCTAAATTGTAAATGTATTGTATTATGAATTCGGAATTCCGGTTTTCGATTCCGTTTCTTATATTTTGGTTTCCAGAATCCAGATTTTCCACACGCACTTTTCAGTGATGGAAGGAAGGAAGACTAGTTATAACATTTTTGATGAATTATCCTTTATCTGCCTAATTTCTTCTTAGTGTCCCTGCGTTCGTCCAATATTCTTAGCAACCTCGATGGGAAGTACCTCGTCAAGTTAAATTCGTTTTTAGTTCCAGTCCTCCAGAGTTCATCACGCAGCAGGTTTATTAGGTGTTGGCGCGCCAAGACGGATGGCTGGGCAGCATCCACCTTCCACAGCAATTGTGATGGAAAGGGTCCCACTGTTACTATAATCAAAGTTGGCAGTTACATTTTTGGGGGATACACTGACATATCTTGGTCAAGCAGTAAGTATAACTTAAATTTCAGAGTTGGTTTCTTTGTGATTATTGTAATATTACGATCAATTTATTGCTGTGATCTAACTCACATTCTTCATTTGAAAGGATGACTTGCCTCAGAGTTTAAAGGGAATGCAATTCACTCGCATAAATTTAATAGCAGTGAACATTAAAAACTACGACCCCCCTCCCCCACCCCCACTAAACTGTTACAATTACAGTCGTCAAACAAACTAAAAAGCTACAGAGTATATATCATTGGAAAAACTATAACAAGGTACAATTTAAATATATATATATGTATATGTATATGTATATGTATATGTATATGTATATGTATATGTATATGTATATGTATATGTATATGTATATATATATATATATATATAGAATCCCGGGATACTCACGATAGGCCAATTCACTGTCTCGATAGCTGCGTTGCCAGCGTGGTTGTCCTGATGGTGTAGTGGTCATCACACCCTACCGGTGTTCAGGGGGACGTGGGTTCAAATCCCGCTCAGGGCAATTCTTCATGTTTTTCATTCACTACAACTAATCAGTTGATTAACGGGATGGGTTTCATTTCTTCATTGTACGGTATATATATATATATATATATATATATATATATATTTATTTATTTAAATTATAAAGGCTCAGTATGTGGGTTCAACATCCAATGAATTCAAGGTCAGGTTTCGGAATCACAAATCGGCTATGCTTACTAACAAGACTACGTGCGAATTAGCCATGCATTTCAATAGGGTTGAACACCAGATGTCTGACTTTGAATTCATTGTTATCGAAAACAATGTTAATGAAAGTGAAGATCACATTGATAGGCGTTTACTCACAAGGGAAGCTTTTTGGTGCTCCTAGTTGTGTACTCTTTATCCCCACGGCCTTAACAAACGATCAGAGTTTAACTCTAAAAATAGAATTAGGTTTAGCCAATAAGTTTTATGTATTTTTTAGCCATGCATTTTTTAGCCATTTTTTAGCCATTTTCAAACATTTTTTCTCTTAAATTCTTTACAACTTTAGATATAATACTTTTTAATTTTTTACTGTGATGGTTACCTCCGATAATTAACTCTATATTGTTCACTTCATCTACTATTGTGTAAGTGGTTTTTCTGTCTATAAGCTGGCCTATTTTTTCACCTACTCATTAACGCTTGTTTGTAAATTTCATGTAATTAAGCAATCTGTTTATTTCGTCACTGTCACTTCTTCACATATATAAGATCTTGAAACCGACTCAGTGAGTAGTTTGTTTTTGACTCCATTTTTCATTCAACCTATTTATCACCACGTGAAGTCAAGGCATCGTGTATCCTTCTTTGGATCCTGCTCGCAAGTGGCATTCTTCGTTGGCGACGCGGCATTTTTCATTCTACCTATATATATATATATTTACAATATGTATACAATGTGCCCTCCCGGTTGTCACCATAATGGCTTTATGGCAACTCCTGAACTTGGGCACAGGATGTATATATATATATATATATATATATATATATATATATATTGGATTGTGTCTAACCTGGACGAGTATGCGTTTCACGTTTCATCATGAGATAAATATTAATAAGACTCCTCTTAAATGCCTTTGTTGGTATTCATAGCTTTAGTAGTAGATGGTAGAGTGTTAGCTCCACGTTTACTGCAAAACGGCGCTACACACTACGATGAAATTTACATTTTTCCCCAAAAAAATCAAAGATTTGAGCTAACTTCTTGCCTATTATCTACAAAAACTAAGCAACTTCTCAGCCGGACGAGATATACAAGTTAGGAAAAGAAAATTTTCATACCCCCCTACCTAGTGGCGGCGGTACGTTGACGACACCCATACGAAACTAAAGACGGCCTACGCCCAAGAGTTCACAGACCATCTCAACAGCATAGATGATGACATCAAGTGGACCACCAAGGGAGAAGTTGACACCCACTCCGAAGACAACAACACGGAGAGAGCACTTGCGTTCCTGGACACGTGGTCTGTGATCAATGAGGATGGTACCATAAAGACGAGAGTCTACAGAAAGGCCACGCACACAGACCAGTACCTCAACTTTGAGAGTAACTACCCCTTGAAACACCAGAGGGAAGTGGTTAGGACCCTGGCCCATCGCGCGGAATCCATCATCAGTGACCCCAAGGACAGAGAGGGGGAGATTGATCATGTCAGGACTGCTCTGAGCTACAATGGTTACCCTAGTTGACTTCTGAAAGACCCTAAACATCCCGCTGAGGAACAACAGCCTTCAAGTCGAAGCCGCGACACTACCATCATCCGGCACCAGCAAGAAGAAATACCCAGTCGTCATGCCGTATATCCGTGGGTTCTCTGAAGAACTGAGAAGAATCCTGAAAGGCTACAACATCCCAGCCTACTTCAAACCATCTAACACCTTACGGCAACTACTGGTCAGGCCTAAGGACAAACTGGACAAACTCCAAGTCACGGGTCGAGCTTACCACATTCCATGTGAGGATTGTCCGGCATCTTACGTAGGAGAGACAGAACGGTCGTTCAAAGCCCGATTCATGGAGCACAGACGCCCCAGCTCCTCTACTTCCGAGGTGTCTAGGCACATACACACTACTGAACCGGGACATTCCATCGATATTGCTAACGCAGAGATTTTGGAGGTTGAACCGAAGTGGTTTGAAAGAGGTGTTAAGGAAGCCATCAACAATCGGACTCTATGCCCTTCACTCAACAAGGACGGAGGCCGCCACAACTTGTCCCCCATCTGGACCAACCTCTTCAGGAACAGAGGGAGGGGGGCCGCTCGGAAACCATCGAATTTCCCGCATACTTCCGAGGATGACGTCACCAACAACATCAGTCATGTGACCAAGAGCTCAGGAGAGCTCGAAAGCTTATGAAAAGTAAGTCCACAAAATATCCGGAGTATTCAAGTTTATGCTGCGCCTACTATCATATTCCCGGATAGATGAATCTTCACAGTACTAAATAGGCCTCCTTTCTATCAAGGCGCGTACGTCAACAGATGCACATTGATTCTCAAGAGAACACTTGGAATAGCACCTGAATACCTGAAATCTGGGCTTTACCTGAATTCCTTGGTCGTCGGAATTGAGATGGCTATCAATCGATCCGGACAACAAAGGAGAAAAAGTTAGATAGCGCCTGGCTTCGAGGTGGAGTTCCTTGTTATTGCATTGGAAACGTACCAGTGGCATGGTTTATAAACTAGTAGTAATCAGAGATTATTGAAGCTCGTTCGACTATCGAAAGATTTAGAAAAGCTAGGCTGAGTGAATGAGACTTTTGGGTGAAGGATACAAAATGAGGGATCGGGTAGTTGTTCCAGAAATTCTTTGGCCATTGCAGGTCTAGTTTAAAGTGTAACTAACCCCTTATTATTTTTATTTTCTTAAAATATTCTCGCTATTCGTCTAAGCATTTCTGCGAAATAAATTTTGTCCTAGCCTGTTTTGTTCATTTTGTCTAGCTGCCAAAGTTTCCAAATTGGCGCTTTTTTCGGCCACGGCCGAGCACTTGGAGGAATGGTTGCACTGTGACGTCATCAAAGGACATCAACATTCGCGTAATGCAGAGAAAGCAAAGAATCGTAGGCCACGACAATCATCGATTTGCGATGAAACTTTTGGTTATGCCTGACCGCTGTGTGGCGTACGGCTGTAACAAAGCAGACCCCGAAAATGAAATTGGCCTGCATAAAATTCCGTTTTTTTTGGAGACGATCGTAAGGAATGCCGCAGAAGACGAAGAAGATGGATCGACTTTGTACTTCGCAGACTAGCCCATTGGAAACAAACAAAGCATTCTAAGATCTGGTCCCTACATTTTAGAAAAGAGGATTTTTCTCGGATGTTCACTGCTCTTCCCAGGCAGAAAAAGCTATCTTCACCAAGGTTTATGGTTTTTGTCTTCCCAACAATTCGCCTCCGATGCCAGAAAGAACAAGAATAATGGTGAACACATATAATACAACTACAGAGAATCAGGCAAACATAGTGCTTTTAATGTACAACGAATAAAATTGTAATACTCTCATCCAGACGGTCAAGCAAGCTAACGACAGAAACACGGCGGCAGTAGTCAGTACTCCCGCGAAATGATTTCGGAAACTCATCAAGACTCCCCTTGAACTGCACCATCTAGTCCAGGGGTTTCAATAACTTTTGCAGTAGATGCCTGGGTTAATCAATGCAAGTAGTGGTCAATCTTATCTTTTACAAAGGTTTGAGTGAAAATCAAGGCAGAGTAGCCAGCGGTGAGAGACAAATTTAATGAAACCTCTGCTAGTCTGGCCTGAAGTTCTTGCTCCAACCGTTTATTTTCCTCGTTTCCTGCTTCATATTTCTTTATCCATTCCTCATCAGCCAAAGGCTCATCAGCATAGGCCATTATGTCGTCTGAGCTTTCACAACGTGAAGCATACAAGGCGCGTGTTCGCCTTGCCAAGCTTGGCACTCTTTTATGCAAATTCGTTTCAACTTAGCCTTTTCACAAACCGCATTTTATCTTTGTAACCTTGATAATGGCGCAAGAGGCACCGAAACGTCGGTTTCTATAACTTATATTTCTTGTTTCATGTATTTCTAAATCGTTTCTTATAAGAATAGTAAAGAACCACGAGATTTGCAATGTAACAAAACAACTTGAACATTACAGGAATTGTTACAGTAGTAAATGTCATCATGATGTTGAAAAAACAATGAATTATAGTCATATAAGTTGCAACTGTAACTACTGTAACATTAACTCATCAGAATAACCATGAAAGAAAGCTGAACACAACATTGTGATCAGAGCAAAACTGAGGTATAAGAAATTGATGATTCTGAAAGTCATGAAAGTAACTGTAACTGTGTAGTCCTTGTATCGTTGTCCAGAGTAATGATTTTCGTGGGTTGTGGAAATTCTAATAAAATTTGCAATGGTGTTAAGCATTTACTTCTCTTATTGATCAAGCTGAAAAAAACAAAAAACAAAAATCAAAGTGACCTGGTAACTGAATAAACAAAAAAGGACGCATATGAAGATTACTACTGAGGCAATGAAGAGTAATGTATTGCTAAATTATTAGAGTATAAATATAAAACGTCTGTTTGGATGCAGATTAGTGCAGACAACTTTCGATACATTGTTAAAGCCAGGTAAATTTTAACAATGGCAAGCACTAAAAAAAATTATATATCTTCGGTCAGTTACTGAGATTTTGGCTGATTTAAACAGTGCACGAGCATCTTGTTCCGATGCGAAGTGCTTTATTGTCTTCAGTAGCTAAAAAAATAATCACATCTTCGGTTCTATTGGGTACAACTTTCTGATTTAAGCGTTAAAATGTTCTCTGTTCAGAGACAAAAAGTATTTTATTTGAATATGCTATGGTGCTGTTCAAATTTAAGTGATTTTTTGCAAGAAAGATTATTCTTTTTTTTTAGCAAGCCCCAGCGATTGCAAATTTTGAGTCACGGCAGCACTTAAAATCATATCTGGGAGAAATTCGCGGATCAAACGGTAAAATACTCTCTCTTAAAAGACATTGTCAAAGTTTTATGATGCCCTCGTTATATTAATATAATTTTTCGGCAAGGAAAAGTTTGTTTTTATTTACGCACCAGTGAGATAATTGAATGTCGCGTCACTTTAAACACTGAAAAAATCTCATCATCTGTATTCGCTGATTCAAACCATACAATGCTCTCTGTGAAATAGCTGATCACATTTATACATTTCTTTTTGTGTATTGATGACAAGCAATTGATCTATGACGCGATGGTCGTCGAGCTAAACAGCTCAGTTGGTTAATTTTTTTTAAAACTAAAACTCGCGGCCATGAGGCGCAATAACCGCTGAATACAAACTCAGTCTTACTTCACCCGTTCTTTGATTCAACTCGATAGCATTTTTTGCCACAATTGCTTGCAATCTCGCAATCTGATTGGCTAATTTGCCGTTGTCGATCAGAGTGTAGACAACGCTGTACGCGTCATGCTCGCGTCAATTTGTCACGCAATGTAATAGCGAATCTGGAACGCCCGTTTTGGGCTGCGCCTCGTGAGTCCACAACATTTTGACCACTGTGATGACGAATATCGTTGTCGATAAGGGTACAGACAACGCTGAACCACTTTCGATTTGTTAAATTCACTAAAAATTGAAAAGCCTGAAGGCTGAGAAGATAACGACAAACGGTGGCTTGATATATCCAACATGAATCATGAGCACTACCCCAAAACTTATAGTTTTAAATCCAAATGTGAACTATCTTACCGAAAAGTTATAACCAGAAAACCGTCCCAGGCTTCTTCATGCTTGAAGTCACAGCACCATTCTTAAACGCACAGGTTGGCCAATTCCACCATAGGGTTACCAATACACGATTAGGCTGGCGTTTACCTTCATCAAACGCAATAATAAGAGGTTAACCGGGATCAGGTTCTCCTCTTGTGATACTGGTCTCGGTCCACTGTTGTTTCTATTGTATGTGAAATGATTCCCATTCAACTAAAGTGAAAAACGTATCCAAAGATATGTTACCGACTAGCCTCTGTGTATGCCTCGTTAAACAACGTCTAGTGTAAATTTCCGCAACTGAGTTTAATTGACAAGACTCCCGCACTTTACATGCAATTGCAAATCGCAATTGCGTTGGTATGTTAGCTACCATTTCAGCGATTTCAAGGCTTGAAATTCCATCAAATGAACCAAAATCCTTTTCTTTATCCTTTCTGATGCCTGCAGTGTTTCCTTCCCACTTTTATCTATCTTGCTAGCAGAGGCAGGGGAAAACAATACATGATTCGGAAACTGGGTTTTAAAGAGAGAATATTCTAAAGTTTCAATATAACTGCGATTGTTCACATTTTATAAAATGTAAAAGTTGTGTTCATCAGCACTGGGCGGACCATAATTACCCACATGTGTATGAATACGACACAATTTATGAGAGATCATATAGTCCGTAAATTGTAAAAACCCGCCAACACGAGGAGAGTTGTGGTAGTAAGCTAACTTTGCCATTTGTCTACAACTGAAAACGCTGCATCATGATTGCCTGGCCTGCTGGGTAGGATTGGGTCGGATTGCTCTGTCTTCTTTTAATTTAATTGATTTTGACTTTCCTTGCTGGAATAAGGCCATTAAGAATTTGTTAGCTAACAAGGCGGCCTGGTAAACAGAAAACTGCTCGCTTTTATCGCCGAGCTGTCTTTACCCAGGGTAAGCGGGCGGATTGCTAAGGTTTTCAAACTAAAGAAATGTTTTATAAACAAATGATAACCATACTCATCGATAATAAAGGTTTTAAAAAGAAATTTGGTAATTATTTTCTTTTAGGTTATTGTGGTCATGCTTCATCCAGTAAATCGTTTATCTACTCACTGTATAACATCAATGGCTACGCTCCTGTCAAGCTGTCTGTCAAGCCAGGAAGGCAGAGTCAAGCTATATGGAGCTGTTCCCGCGACGGACCGACTTTTGGTTATAACGACATCCACGTAACAGACAATGCTGACCGCCGCCGACTTTCTCAAACATTATGTGGCACCTATTACTATCTCCCCCCAGGGTATTCTTCATCTGGTTCTTCCTGCAATTTTTTTGCAGGAGGAGGAAGCTACACGTTTATTCCCACTGATGTAGAGGTATTCTACGAGAAAAACACTTAGAATTTGGCAATTTGGAAATTTGTGACTTGGACCTAAAAAAAAAAAAAAAAAATGTATATGCGTGAGAAAAAGGCTAATATCATCAGCCCTTAAGGCAATTAAGGCCATTAATATGTCTGCTATATTTGGAACTAATCTTTGGTGACTTCAGAAGAAGTAATGTTTCATATCCCATGGAAGCCTTATTGCCTTACCCAACACGTGGAGATTTCCTTCAATAAGCCTCCAATAGAGACGTCTAGTGACTTGTTTTGGCTATGGACTATTACCTCATACTTGTTAGACTTGCATGCGACAAGCCATGAGGCAGCCCCCCCTAGGAATTTAAAGCTTGCCGTCAGTGCAACTGCTGCCAAAGGCAGCAGTTGCACTTTGGGTTTTGCAGCCAAGTTTAACCTTGTTTTCAAAGCGTCAGCTATATATCTCACATGAATCCAAAAGCTCGCCATCAGTGTAAGCAGTTGCACTTTCAATTTGGCAGCCAAGTTTGACATTGTTATGAAAACTTCAGATATATATCTCACGTGAATCCAACAACTTGTTGTCAAACTTGGCTGCAAAATCCAAAGTGCAACTGCTGCCTTTGGCAGCAGTTGCACTGATGGCGCGCTTTAAATTGCTAGGGGGGGCTGCGTCATGGCTTGTCGCATGCAAGTCTAACAACTATGAGGTAATAGTCCATGGCCAAAATAATTCAATAGACCTCTTTATGGGAGGGTGAGGGAAGTAAATGATGACCTATAGGGTCTGAAAAACAGTTAAAGATATCCAATGTTAAAACAACTTGTTGGATTTATGTGAGATATATAGCTGGAGTTTTCCTTTATGCTTTTTTTTTTTTTTTTTTTTAAAGAATGCAACTAAGAGGTTTTTTGTTGCTTGAAAGTAGCTGCTACTCATCATTATTGTTCTTTGCAGTGCTTGATATAGGAAGATCATTGGATACAACATAGGAAAATGCTAATTGTTTTATTGGGTCTTTGATGAGATTGTCGCTTGATTTTTTTTCTGGTTAGCTGTTAATTGAGTTTTAAAACTTCGCTGAACATATTAGAGACCTACTTCAAGGTTAACGGTGGAATAGAATCTCCGAAGCTTGACTATATTATTGTCACATAATTTGAGCATTAAAATAGCAACATGATGTTTCCTATGAATAAAGTTTCCAATCGTAATTATATTTCGTGTTGGTTTCTTTGTTTGTTTGTTTTTTTGCTTTTTTGCCTTGAGCACGCGATCTCCGTCAATACACCTGAGAACAAAGGTTAAGTTTCTGCTTGTCACGAAATTAAATAAGGAAAGGGTTGTGTTCTATTTACTCTTTGGTCCTGCATTGTTAAATGTTCAATCAACAAGTATTTGTCACAATCATTAAAGAAAACGACCGAGAAATGTAATATATGGTCATATATAGATTTAGGCAAGCTTACAAGGAGAGCTCCCGGGTTGTTTATTCTTACTTCCCTTACTGAAACAAAGAACTGAAGGAATACAACAATTTTCATTCTTTTTTTTTTTGTTTTTTTGTTTAGCCTTGATTAAAAGCCATGAGATAAAGAAAATCAAACAAAACAATCTAAAACGAATTAAAATAAGAAGAGGTGGAAAACTAACATACACCATGCGAGCATTTAGTTTCTCCTACGCTTCCCGAGAGGTAGCACTGCGAGCAACCCTTTGTTTCTTTTGGTGAGCCGCCATCCGGTGCCAAGGAGGAATAAATTAAATTTGTAAGTCCCGAGATAAAATAAAAACAATGCTTATGCAAAATGTTAGGGCACAAACAAAGAATATCTCTTGGGAGGCGTACGAAAAACCGGATTTCTCGCAGGCCAGGGTACCTCACATAATATGTTAACCTGATTACTTAACAATTATTCCATGAGCGCGCATTGGATACGAGATTTGGAAGTACGAAATACGAGCGAAAAAGGGGAGAAAATCCTAGCGAAATCGAAAAAAAAAATTGATGAAGGTTCGATGTTGTGAAATACCTGGTGGTCAGACAGACGCAGGCTCATCACAAAACATTTCTTACCTTTTCGTGTCCTTCTAAACGTCGGAATTAATCCAAACTTTCCAGTTCGTGCTCCGGCGAAAGAAGAAATAGCTTTGCAACGCACAGCGAAATCATTTGCCATATAAGGTCAAACTAAGGTATATGAGCTGATAACCTAGATTGAGTGAACCAATCAGAGCATGAGAAATTCATTAACCGAGGTTGAGAATTTAATTTAAAAAGTTAACCTGGCTTGAATCTGTGATCGAATTGAAAACCAGTACCTAGTCAGCAGTCCAAAAAAATACAGCTGACTTCAATGACCTCTAAAATTGGTCACGTGATGCTAGTCAGCGGATACCGTCTTTTGACAGGTGCCAATTGACATAACATGGATGTCCAATATCAAAGATTAACGCTGTAAACGGTCCTTAAGGGTATTTATTATTATTACTATTATTATTATTATTATTATTATTATTATTATTATTATTATTATTATTATTATTATTATTATTATTATTATTAGCAGTAGTAGTAGTAGTAGTAGTAGTTGTATTATTACAAGGAAAATTGCCGGAACACTGCCGTCCCTAAAGGCTTTCTTTCCTGCACACCTGCACCCCGACAGTCCGTATGGGCAGGCGAACGTTGACGTCATAACCAACATCTTTCGCATCCATAGATTTCCCAGAAAATCTTACCCATTGTTCTCCGCTAACATTATGCAATAGACCATTTCGAATTTTCACGGCTGGACTGGATCTAGCACGAAATGGAGGCTAATGTGGGCAAAACTTTTCGAATGCAAATTAATTTGCCCGCATTAGCCTACATTTCATGCTAGATCCAGTCCAATCGTTAGAATACGAAACTGGCCTATTATCCTAAACGTTGTTAAACCAAGAAATATTAACAGCGGAATCAATTCGTTTATTTTGTCATTGTATAATATATAGATTTAACCAAGCCTAAAAGCGGAGCTCCCGTTTCTAACCCCAGAAAGCAATATAGTGTATATGGTAATAAATATGCTTTTGTATAAAGTACAAAATTAATCGTCGTTAGTGTATGCGGCTTACAGTGATCAAACACTCTTTGGCTGGCAGCAGAAAAGAAGCAACCCTTGCAAACAAAAACCAACAGTTTCAATCAACAACTAAACGGAAATTACATGCACAGTAATCTCTTTCACAACATTTTCCGTTTGACTGATAATCTTTACACCCTCTCTCTACAGTTTATTTAGAACAACAGAAAAAATTTCTAATTAACTGAAAGTCAAGCTAAAGCTCCGGTAGTAGTGGGCTTACTCGACTGCAATCTCACAGACAAGCAAAGCAGCTCACGACTAGACATCCATTTCGTAGGCATTCGTAGCCGGCCACAAAAACGCGAGACAAACGATTGTTATAACTCAATCGCTCTTGAAGATTTTGCCGAAAATCGCAGGTTCGAGCTCATCAAACACTTATCTGGCTAAAAAGAGCCTAACCTATTCCAGACATTAACTGATTTGAGTGTAATTTGAAGTACTAGTTTTCTATCCCATATGAACCATGTGAGCGTTAGCCCTACTAATGGAAATGCAGGGGCCCACACAAGGACAGAGAAGAACTCTGACCAGGGTGGGAATTGAACCCACAACCTTTGGGTTAAATTAACCGCTGCTCTACCGACTGAGCTACAAGGTCAGACGGGAGCAGGCCGTGGGAACTGAACTCAAGATCTTAAAGTCACGGCAATGAACATGTACAAGTACAAGGAAGGGTTACCTTTTTGCAAACGTTGGCCGTGTAGCACTTATATTTCAACAGACTTAACTGATTAGAGTGTAATTTGAAGTGCTAGTTTCTACCCCATATGAACCATGAGAGCGTCCAAACATTGCTTAACAGTGCATTCGTTGAAGATAATGGGGGATAATGATGACAATAAAACTCGCCAATGATGTCTGCTGTAGGCTTGAATAAAGAAGTGGTGTGTGATTGTATGCCAGAATCTCCGTGAACACAGAATTCCAACCGCTTCCAGGCTTTTTTCGTTTTTTTTTTTGAGAGAGTTTTACACAATATGTGGGGCAGCGAGGCATGCATTAAGAAGGAAACGACGCTCGCAGTTGTGAATCGCTCCCCTCGTTCATGAATTCATGAGTAACGTTGTTCTATGTATTCTTAGTTAAATTTTGTCCATCATTCACGTAAATTTGATTTGTAAGGTAACGAACCAATTTCTTTCGTAGCATTCCGATAGCATCTTGTAACATACAAGATACATAAGGAGCTTAAAATATGGAATTGTTGTCCAAAACACCGTGAGACCCCTTAAGGGGACGAGAGTCATCTCCATTAGTTTTAAGGCCAGCCCCTGCCATGGCTATGAACTAACTAAAGTGACCCGATCTTTGTCCCATGATCGCTTAAAGCTAAGGGTTCGCGTCCCGATCAAGCTTGAGGCTTTTCGGGATTATTAAAATTGTTTTAGTTTTTATGGCCGAAGCGATGTTCCTACTCTATAATAAGGACTCAACAAGACCGATTTTCAGAATTAGGGTGCCGATTTTAGACATTGTGACTCAGCAAATTTTCTTTTATTTTTTTTTGGCATCTCGAACATTATAAATACATTTGCATTTCGGTAGCAAAGATTAAAAAACCCGTAATTGATTTTGCGCGATCGTCGATAAAATGTAAATATCTTTCTCTTTTTTACTTTATCGACGTTCGCGTGAAGTCATTGAACAATAAAGTATCGCGTTTACAAACAAACGTCACTCTAAACGTGTTTTGTCAAAAATAAAAGGTTATTTCCTGCCTGTTGGCGATCGTGTATCAAGTAGCTTCTGAAAAGAAAGAGAAGAGCTATAGAATAAGATAATTTTCATACTTTTATGGCAATCGCGCAACAGCCTGCCGTTTGCCGTTTCACGTAAACGCAATGTTAAATCGCTCTTACGTCAGACATGACATAACGCAATCATAGCTTCTGCGTTATTTATTGCGTACCTTTTGAACCGTACTCTTTACACAAAATTAGACCTTTGATGCAAGAACTGTTACGTCGTATTTAAGGGATGCAAATCTAATCTCGCTTTCTCTGAGGTGCGCGCTCTTGAAAGATTTTAGATCCTGCATTTCGTCATCCTGACTCAAAGTGCGTTTTCTTAAAGCCATCAGATGGCCCATTCTATTCATAGTTTTGTCGCACACTTGGCACGTGTCAAGCCTTCCTCTTCTAAAAATAAGCACGTCTTTCAAATTGTTATTAAATACATTTCGAAACCTGAAAAACTAATGACAGGTCCCTTATTTCTCTTTCTTAAACTGGTTGTTTGCAAACGGGGATTCAGACCACATTTGACGAATCGAAATGTTTGAGTTGAAGTATTTTTTGCACCGTGTTCGTGACTTTCGATAGTGTGATTCTGTTGCCTTGTAGAAAAGTATGAAGTCTATGACCACATTCCCTGCTGCAGGTAAAAGTTTCCGAGGCGTCTTTTGTCCCCTTTTGTCAGGTTCTACTGATGGTCCCCTTAGGTAGATTTTATTCAGCAGGCCTTTTAGTTTGCTTTTAGAAATGCCATAAACCTTTCTGAAAGCCGTTTTGCACACCTTTCCAAGTTTGGGTACGTGATACCTTATTTTCCGCACCCCACAAAATGTCAATGTAACCTCCATGAGTTTTGAGAATGAATAATTTTGTTCGTTGTATGGTTTTCTGTGAACCATGTTCCTTTGCTCTCGAATAATAACTTTAGTTCTGTTTATGCCTTCCTTTAAGAGGCAACCACGGTCGCAGCATGTAAAATTAATCTGATCCAAGGCCTTAAATGGTGCATTCTTACGCCATGTGGGTTTTTTTCTCTTTGGCACGTAAATCCTCATCAACCTGCTGTTTTTCAAGGTCTTTCTCCCTTTTTCCACTGAGCTTGCTACTGGATATCCTAGTTTGAAATAATGCCATGGTCTAGTCACATCAAATGTGTATACCAATTCAATTAGGTCAATATCATCTCGACGCAAACGATGCGGAGAATTCATCAGTACTCCTCTGAGTCATTTCTTAAACCTTTTTGTGCTTTTCTTTCTTTTAAAGGGTTTTTCTTCTGTACAGAATAGTCTAGCTCTGAATTCTCTTATATGATGCATGAAGCTGTTGACACCCACACTTAAGTTCAAGTGTTCTAGTAACGCCAAGACTCGACGAGGCTAATTGATCACAACAAATGCCATTAATTTGGATGATAAATTCTGTGCCGTTAGACTCAAATACAAAAAGGGACAAATATTGATTGTGATAGCATGGAACTCCTTGACAGCTCTTTCTTTCTCGTACGTATGGGGTGAGGAAATGACCTGTTGTGATTTCACGCAAAGCCTGGGCAACAGTAATACAAGTGAGGCCTGTTGCAATCGAAACGTAGAAAAAAAACGTGATTGTGAGATTTTCGGAAAATTCTGGTTAATATACAAAATTACCTTGAATTGCCTGCGTCACTTCAGTAACATCTAGATTTTGTTTGTTTGTTTTCTTTTACTATGAAATGTCCATTGTCCGCTCCAAATTGCCATAAAAAAAGTTCACTTACCCACAATAACCTCTGTGAACCCGACATTTGAGACAAACAAGCCTTAGACGCATTATGTTACCTAAGGTTCTTACACTACAAATGGATTACCATAAGATTTGACAAATGCCAAAAATAGTAATAATGCAACATATTGCGAGCTGCAGCCCTACCTTTACCCGGCTTGAATTTTTCAACGCCCTCATCCTTTTTTTCATCGGACTGAATCAAATGTTTTCTATTTAAGTACTTTATTTATGCATGAACGGGTCATCTCAAGATAATTCTATTAATAGTTGTTTGTACTTGTTATACTTAGGTGTTGCCGACACCAAAGGTTTCTTATGCCAGAAAACTAAAAACCAACCTTTTCGGAATCTACTGTGCAAACGAAGACATTATACACTGTTTTTTTTTTACGATGAAACCATTTGGGGATGTGGTCCGAACGAGGTAGTATCCTTGCTGAGCTACCTATTAAAAATACTTCATGAAAAATATGGAACATTTCATCACCTTATCCTTTGGTCAGATAATTCTCCATCACAGTTTAAAGAGTGCTATCTATTCTTTTTTCTGGAATACCTCATAAAAGAAGAAGTGTTTTTGCGAATTGACTTTAAATTTTTGTTGGAGGGACATTCTTACTCCATTTGTGACAGGCGATTTGGCTGCATTCAAAAGTATTTTCACTGTCATGAAACAATTGAAACTCCTCAAGATTGGGAATTAATTTTGAGAGATAGCCATCTGAGTAACGTTAAAAGCTACTGGATAACGCCGGATTGCATCATGGACTATAAATCTGTTTTAAGGAGGAAGTACGTTTCCAGAAGTGAAGACGTGGAAAACGCTAAACTCTAGGTGAGAAAGATAGCCTTTTTGAATTTTGGGTACGGAGAAATGGAAGATGAAGAAGGAAACTTGCGTCTATGCAAGCACACTGAAACGACCTTCGTAAGATTCACGCTGAACACAAGGAAAAAACCAAGAATTGTCTCGTTCGTCAAGAAAAAGCAAGCTCGTGATTTAAATCCTGATCACTTAGTTCCAGTAACACAAGAAAGAAAAGCTATTTGCGATGATGTAAAACAAAGCTGTTTGAAGCTTGCTGAAAAATATTTGTCTCAACGGGCAATAACATTCTACGCCTCATTAATAGGTACCTCTCGAGATAAGGATGATGGCGAAAGCTAAAAGTGCAAAAAAAGTATTTGTTTTTGCAGTCATTCATATATTTCATAATAGCAAGGTAATGGAAGAAAATTTTCTGAGGCGCCAAGAACGAGTACTTTACATTGAGAAGTGACGTAGGTCAAATTTCTCAATACAGCAATTTGAAATTTTGGGATCATAGAGTAGCAATAAGTTGAATGTTGCCCTCTGCTTCTGAATTGCAAGCACACAGCCAGGTGCCCTTGAACATGATCCCCTGTTCCTAAAACCGTTCCTTTTCTCAATCGACACCTAACAAGTATTCTATGTCTTGGCTATGATTTTAATTTTTGGCGAGTTTATGGAGGAAGTGAGGGATGGGGAGGGCGTTAAGTCAAAATTTCGCACTCAGACGGCAGCCCCCCAAAACGGGGGCTGCTGTAAGGCATTGGGCATCACATATAGAAAACGTTAATGTGTTGAGTGATATTGACAATAGTTTATCTAATCATTGTGTAAGCTGTTGCCTATTTTGTGAAAAACGCATTTAATAATTCAGGCTAAATATTAAGCTGAAGTTTATTAAGGACTTCACTTCTGACGTTTTGTGCTTCTTATTCTCTTGGTATTTTAAATAGCAGTGACTCTTTCAGCAATTTTGTATCTGTGTTATTCCATAATTAACACTCAAGAACCAGTTTAAACGGCATAATAGTGCGGTAAACAAATGTATAGGAAACTTCACTCTTTCTAAACAATTCTTTTGTTATTTAAATTTTGCCAACCACATAACAAAAGAATCCTTTGTTTCGGCAGCCAATAGATCTTTGGTTGGCACATTATTGACAATAGGTGACGTAACGGTGAATATCGCTATTGTCTTAAACAGAACTAAGCGAGAGTTAACTTTAGCTAAAGAAAGTTAACAAGGGCGTAGAGCTGAAAGTCAGTAAATCGCCTCTGAATTTGTCTCCCATTTATTACGTAAATTGGAGAATGATTGTGACTATATAATGGTGACTTCTTTCTTAGATGATCTGGGTTGAGGAGAAAGTGACCTCATTTACTCACTAGCTTAAAAATGAAGTGTGAATACGGCATAATTACCGTAGTTACTAAAACATGGAACGACCTAAAACCACCTAAAACCACCTACAACCACCTAACACCACCTAAAACCATCTACAACCACCTACAACCACCTCATAAAAAATCAACAACCATCTACAACCACCTCAAAAACATCTACAACCACTCACAAAGAATCGAATACCATCTTAAACAAGCGATAATTGTATAAAATAAGCGAGACTACAATATGTGGTTACCATTTAGCCAAAAAAATCCGGAAGGCATGATCGTGGCATAAAGGTAAGCAAATTTCCGAATTTGTTAAAAGCCAACCGCTTTACCCTGTATTCCATGCTGTAAAGGGTGTTAAAATCGTGAAAAAGGGCATGGAAACGAAACGATCGTCACGAATTTCCCAAATTCTGGGAAATAGAAATAGAGTGCCGGCGCGCATTTCCCGGAATTCGGGAAATTCGTTTCCAGGCCCTTTCTCACGATCTTAGCGCGGTTTACAGAATAGAATGAAGGGTAAAGCGCTATTCACATCCGGTTGGTTTTTAACAAATTCGGAAAATCGCTACCGTTATGCCACGATCATGCCATCCGGATTTTTTTGGCTAAATGGTAACCACATATTGTCGTCTTGCTTATTTTATACAATTATGGCTTGTTTAAGATGGTATTCGATTCTTTGTGAGTGGTTGTAGGTGGTTGTAGGTGGTTGTAGATATTTTTGAGGTGGTTGTAGGTGGTTGTAGATGGTTGTAGATTTTTTATGAGGTGGTTGTAGATGGTTTTAGGTGGTTGTAGGTGGTTTTAGGTGGTTGTAGGTGGTTTTAGATCGTTCCATGTTTTAGTAACTACGGCATAATTACGCATCACGAGAGTTTTTTACTAATTAAGACGCTCTCACTCGCGGTACTTTTAAGTTAGTGAGTAAATGAAGTCACTTTCCCTTGGATCCAGCGCAAAATAAATAGTTTTTCTCTTTAAATCATTGCATAAAATCTCGCATTTCGAGTATTCAGCATAAGCACTTTCGAACTGCAAAGAAAAACGAGAAGTGGTTTTTGATCCTAGTAGCACTTTAAGAATAACCATTCTCCCTTACTTGAAAAAAAAAACAATTACCGTAGTTTAACCCTTTCACTCCGGTGGGGTTCCCCATTGACGAGTAAAACCGTCTGGCGTTAGAGTAAAATCTATAAGTCTCAGTGGCCCTTACAGGAGTGAAAGGGTTAAATTATGTGTGATAATTTCCTCTCTATTGCCCGTTCACTGTTTATCGCATTCAGTACGAATTTGCAAGTGATCAGCGCCAATATACCCTTCCACGGTTTTTGACCGCCATCTTGGCTAGGGGGCAAACACGGCTAAATTTACAGTAACTGTGTAAGATTTTGGTCGACTTTGAACCGCTGTAGCGCCGCTAAAAAGAGACAGATTTCCAACTTTTGCCACTATTTTAAATAGTTTTATTGATATCATCCATTCAACGGAAAAAGAGGACTACCTCTGGGGTGCTTACCATTTAGCCAAAAAATCCGAAAATCTCGGTTTGAGGTCAAATGGAGAGGCAATTTTCCGGAGAATCTTTTCGGAAATTGTGGACAACCTCCAGAAATAGTCCTCTTTTTCCGTTTGGAACGGAATTCGCGAAATGATGTTACCATTTGTGAGAATCCTTCCGTTTCCAGGCCCTTTCTCACAAGATCGAGTAAAATATGCGGGATGGAATGCTGTGTAGTAAACGGTAAGCGCCATTCTCCTCCGGTGGTCATTAAATTCGGAAAATCGCTTACCTTTATGCAACGATCATTCCATCCGGATTATTTGGCTAAATGGTAAGCACCCCTGGACGTTGTCCACAATTTCCGAAAAGATTTTCCCGAAAATTGCCTTTCCATTTGACCTCAAACCGAAATTTCCGGATTTTTTGGCTAAATGGTAAGCACCCTAGATACCGTGAGAATTCCTCTAGGGCGGGCGTGGCTTGGTAAATCTTCACTTATCAATTGCAAGAAAACCAGTTTTTAAAAACTCTAAACCCTCAATTGCTTTTGTGGATTTTCTTTTTAAAGTTATTTTTTTTATAAAAACACGCTTCCTTGGCACGTTGCTATTTTACCATGAATGAAACACGCATTAGTAAAATAAAGAATGTGACTGAAAAATTCTCATAACAGCGTGTGAAATTCTAGAACAAAAAACGATAAAATTCTTTGAACGCTGCGAAAAAGTTTTAATGGGATATCGAAACTTTCCTTAATTCATTTAAAACGACAGTGTCTTTCTTTTGTGCCTTTCTTTCTGTTTGCCAAACCACTGTATTTTTGCAGGTGCCTTGTGCTACCTGAATTTTGCGAATAACAAGTTTCTTTGTCACGTAACACTGCGTGACAAGAGTGCGATGAATTACGCCTGTACTCCATTTTGTTCGTGGAGTATTGCTAATTCAAATTGCCAAGAATGGGTGTTCGTGTTTGCCACGTTTTGTGTTTCAAGACATGATAACGGAAGGCGGGAGGCAAAATGGCCTGGAAAGTGCGCCTGGTTGAGCCAAGATGAAAAGAATTGTCTCATCCCTTTGGGTTCGTTCGGCCATGACCGAAACGATCGTCTCTCTCCATTGTGTCATTAAGCCAATTTTACGAAAGAACAACGGTTCACCCGTAACTTTATGTCACTTAAGGATGACAAACGCTACGTCTGCGAGTTTCCATTTTTCCCTTAAGGTTTTATGACCTTTTATATTATATTTATCAGGTTGGCACGAAAAGGACGGGAAATCAACCAAATCTAAGAAGAGAGAAAAGGTGAAATAGCAACAAAGACGCTTGTCGTGTGTAGCCCTAAAGGTAAGAATTTCGCTATTTATTTAAACCAAGCTTACGATCTAAGCAGATTACAACATTTACTCTTTTGAAATGTAATATCTACCATTTTCTTCAAATGTACAGTCAGAATTTCTTGACCGCACTTCTGTATACTGTACATGTTCTGTAAGGCAGTGTTTACACGAATGCGTTTTCATATCGACATAATTTCACGACTTGGAAGCTCCGTCAAAATCGATGCGGTTCGGAAGTGTTTCCACGGAACTTTTTTCGCCAGAAAATCCAAGTCGTGATGTTACAAGAGAGCGCTGCATTACCCGCTAAATTCACCATTTTGAATCGAACAATGCAAATTTTCGTGCCAAAGTAGTAACCGTATTCAAATTGATACGGTTTCGAACTTCACATGACAGACAAAACCTTCACCTTTTGAAAAGTCTCCACTTTTGGCAGCGTTTTCAAATCGACCCGGTTTCAGTAACAGTCCCGGTCTGTGTAGTGTAAACAGAAGGAGTAACCACATCAAAAACCGATGCGGCTACAAATCAAACCCCGTTCATGTAAACGCTGCCTAAGTAGTACGGAGCTTAAGAAATTGCGTTTTTCAGACGCGGACAGAAACGAAAAGCTAGCGGTTTTCCCGTTTAACTCGTCTTCAGACAACGACATGATGCAATAAACTCAGACAAATAAACTCAGTGTCTGGAAGAAAAATTTAAAAACATACATTTAAAAATATAACGTAAGAGAAACATTTTAGCCCACCGTTTAAGAATGTTTTGGATTTATGTGACATAATTCATCTAAGGAAATGCCACACTTTAGTTTGACAAATAAACTCAGAGTGGGAGCATACATGTATATAGGCAAGAGAAAGAATTGCCCAATGTTGAAACAAGTTGTTGGATTTATGTGAGATAATTGAT
>CASBPP010000005.1:2500-5000 GCA_949126865.1 Montipora capitata | reverse complement strand
CAACCCCTGGACAACGGCGAATGAGGGACGCTAATACCTCAACACAAAGGACATAAAGTAAGGGAGACAAAGGGTCCCCCTGTCGCACCCCACGCGCAAGAGAAATCCTCTGAGATAGCCAACCGTTTAAGATAATCTGCATAAAGGCACCATTGTAAAATGTTGAGATCCACCGGCAAAACTCAGGTCCAAAACCATAAACCTGGAGTAGATGCAAGAGAAAGGAACGGTTGACGCGGTCAAAGGCTTTCTCTTGGTCAAGGCTGACTAAGATTGCGGATTCATCCGTCCGTTGAATGTAGTCCAAAACATCACGCAAAAGAGTAACATTAGAAAAAATACTTCGGCCAGGAACGGAGCAAGTCTGATCAGGGTGGACAATATATTCAAGAACCTTGGAAAGACGAGAAGTGATTGCTTTAGAAATAATCTTATAATCCACATTCAAAAGAGAGATGGGCCGCCAGTTTTTTAAGTGCTTAATATCACCACGTTTCTTAAAAATAAGCCGGGTGACGCTACCTTTCATCGAGCCGCAAAGCTCGCCATCGGAGAAACACTGGTTAGAAACACGGAGTAAAAGGGGACCCAAAGTCTCCCAAAAACGAAGATAAAATTCAACTGATAGTCCGTCAGATCCCGGTGACTTCCCGGTATTAAGACTCTTAACAGAGTTCGTTAATTCGTCAAGCGACAAGGATCCCTCGCACGAAGCGCGTTGAGGAGGAGAAAGGGACTTTTCAACGGATTCTAAACAACGCTGTTTAAAAAACGCGTCAATAGGCTCATCAGTGAAAAGATCTGAATAGAAGCGCACATGCGCACGTTCAATTTCTTCACGCGTGAACACCTCTACATCATCAGAATTAAGAATAGAAGAAACAATATTACGCTCAAAGCGTTCACGTTCAAGCTTAAAGAAAAATCGCGTGGGCCTTTCTCCTTCCTCAAGCCACTGAACTCTAGAACGGATTTTAGAACCGTCTAACTTTTCCAAGGTAAGAGCCTTAAGCTTACTTTCGAGCTCGGAAATTTCAGGACTAACTGAAGGATTACCAGAAGTAAGCTGACGTTTTAACTCAATAATCCGGTTAACTAAAAAAACACGTTCGTGCGAAAGATCCCTGCTCTTTTCCCTGGCAAAGAAAATGATCTCAGAGCGGATAGAGTTTTTAAAAAAGTCCCACCAAACTTTAACCGAAGGAAAGTGTTGCAAGCAATTGGCTAAATGATTGATACAATTCGAAATATAGTCGCAAAACACATCATCGTTCAAAAGTGAATTATTAAACTTCCAAATGCCAGGACCACGGAGGTTATTCCCAGTGGGCTGGAAGGAAAGACAAACAAAATCATGGTCGGAAAAAACACAAGGGTTGATTTCACAAGAAACAACAGAGGGCATGAAGTTCTTAGAAACAAAAAATTTATCTAAACGCGAACCAATTGAAAAATCCGAATTAAACCATGTGCACTGGCACACTCTCGGATGTAGCTTGCGCCAGACATCAATTAAAGAAAAGGCTGAACGCAAATCAGTAACGCACTTAGCAGGCACAAAGTTGCCGCCAAATTTATCAAGGTTGTGATCGTAACAATTATAATCACCAGCAATTATTAAGACATCAGAAGGTAAAAAGTATTCATGCAAACTTCTGAAAAACATTTTCTTTTCGGCCAAGTTGGTGGGAGCATAAATGTTAATTAGATTAATCCTTAGGTCGTCAAGTTTTAACAATAGACTAACAACCCTCCCCGACGTGTCTCTTTTCCAGCGACTGACGTTGCCGGAAAAAGATTCAGAAAGGCAAGTAAGGACACCACCTTGTTTGCCTACAGCAGGGGACCAAAAACAAGGTCCACGCCAGGCACAAGAGAAAACGCGGAAAACCTCAGGATCAGTAATCTTCGTTTCCTGAAAACAGAAAACGTCACAAGAGGTACGAAGACTATATATGAGATAATCTTGGAAAAGCTTACTGAAACCACGAGAATTTAAGGAAAGAATTTTGGAAGTCATGAAGGGTGAGGGTTCTTAGTCTTTTTACTAGAACTGACCGGCATAGGTGACGTTGATTTACGCGGGGGTGGACCATCTGTGAAGTCTAGCCTGGCAGGCTTGCGTTTCGGTGCAACTCGAAGAGGTTGAGGACGGATAGGAATCTGTGATGGGCGCAGCGGAACTGTAGGGCCAGGATCCTCAGGAATCTCCATCGCAGCAATAGCTTGATCAGAAGCAGTAGAACGTTGCGAATCAGCTGCAGCGACAAGCTGTAGATCAGACAAAGTAGGAGAGCCAGAAATGATGCTCGACGGATGGGAAGGCTCTTGGGACAAAGGAGGAGACAGGGACGACGATTCAACAGGCGAAAGGAGGGACTGAGACGATTGCGTAGTTTGTGATGACTGAGAGAACTGTGTAGACTGGGAAGACTGCGAGGGTTGTGTGGAGGGCTGCTTTGGGGTGTTCTGGGACAGTGATGAAGGTTGACCAGAAGAT
>CASBPP010000004.1:90000-96000 GCA_949126865.1 Montipora capitata | reverse complement strand
GATTGGTGACCACTAAACATCATCAATAATTATCAAAAAGCTTGATAAATATATACATATTATTTCTTTTAATACATGTCTGTTTTGAAAGTAACAAACTAGGTGTTTTTATTATAAAGTTTTCAATTTCAAGTCAAATTCAACTTCATTCACAACTGGGAATGTTCTTCAAGGACACATGCAAGTTGTTTATCAGAGCAAGTCACATTTTGATGTAAAGTGTTGCTGGTATACATGCATCAAAGGTTGATTATAATTGGTGTTTGAATGCAGGCAATGCTATATGACAAATTCTCTAACAAATAAAAGCTCAGGACGTATTGAGCAATTATAAGATTTTGTTGCCACACAAGGGCGAAGCAAGACATCAGGGCCCAGTTGGTATTCCCAGGGCCTAGCGCTGAAGATTAGCTGCAGTGATATCTTATTATTCAATGTATTCATGAATACATGTATCTTCTGATTCTTTGTAAATTTGGCAACCATCTGTTTTTCACCAATTGAATGACATAGTTTTTTGTTGTGTGACATTCTGTCCGAATTACGACACTTTTATGTGTGACCAATCATTCTTTTGAATAATTAATAAGACGTTATTGAGATGACAGGACTGTGAGATCAGAAATGAGGATAACATACAAGGTGACATGAATGTCATGATAGACTTAATCATATTCAATTGCATTAATAGTAATAATCTTAAGCATAATAACAACTATTTACTCTTAAGCGTGAGCACTAATCGCCATTAATTCAATAGCGCCCTGTGGTAATGAAATAGAAAAATACATATCCAAATGAGACTGGATTCCTGGTCCCCCATGGCATTTTTAAAGCTCTTTTTCCTGACCTCGCCACATATTATCCGCTCATGAAGGCGGGGGTCTCATGAATTAAGGCACCACCTTCACTCATTGTCTCCAACTTAACTTCTTGTTGGATTTGTGACTTCATTGACACTTTTATCGAATGGTCTCAAATTTTACTTCACACTTGCTGAAATTGAGAACCATAATATATAGATGTCACAATAATTATTGTAAAGGTATCTATTTATTTGAGAACTTTGCTTTTTGACTTGGAGTACATTCTATGCATTAAATTGTCCTCAATGTATAAAGCCCAAAAATTATTTTGACCTTTTAAAAGAATTGTGAATATCTTTAATTGAGCCCAAATCAAAGATGGAAACATAATATGAGGCCAATTCCCAAGAGATAATTGAACCAGAGATACATCTGGGTAGACACTGCACAAAAATGAATTCTCTTGGAACAAAAATCAATATAACCATACCATGGCCTTTGTTGGAACCTACTGATTAACATGTTAACATATTAACATAAATAATGTACATGTAACACAATGGGTAATTACAACCAAATGCCAACTTGAAATCATGGTGCAATCTTTATTTCACATGAATTTCTATCATCTTACATAACATGTTTGTCATCACATATCACCTGACATGCTATCTGCAGACGTATTTAGTCAGAAACAGAAACCAGAATGGCCTAATGGCCATGAAGGCCACTTGCTAAACCACTGGGAATTGGTTATCAGCCACATAGACTGATATAGCATAGCAATTTGTTATGCATGGCCACACAAGCCCTCAGTCACACAGAATGATTGCAGCATAACTGCCTTATTTTTGTTATGCATGACAACTCAGGTCCTCAGCCACGAAGGCCGATTGCAGCATAACGTCTTATGCATGGCCACAGAACAAGGTGGTAAAGGGGTTCTGCACGAGGCATCATTCGAGAAAAGAAAAGGTGCATTACAAATAAAAAGAGCTGAAATGTGCTTGTGATCTGTGAATTGATAGTCTAGCGTGATCCATGGTCCTATTGTTTTGTTTATCATGAATCTTGACTAAATTTTCTTGAAAATTGAGAATCTAATGGTAGCTTACGTACGTATCACAACTTACAGAAAATGTTGCTATCCTTTGAACAGGCTCCTGTTACAAGTTGTCAACGAAGTGCAATTAATCATTTTTACAGTATTTTACAATTAAACGTGAAAAAATTCGCTGATCATTAACTCCTGCAGGTATCTCCAAACTCACCAGATTCAAACATAATTATTGACGTGAGGGATATCTCAAAGAAACATGACCAATTTCTAAGAAATTTAGGACTAATTAATGCTACTTAGCTCGAGCAATTTGCATTAACCGTGTTCTGTTCGCAACTGAAAATATGTTACTTGTAAAAAAAATGCCATAAAAAGAAACTTTTGAATCATGATTCGAAAAAAAAAAACATCCCCTAATTTGTGACTGGGATCCCTCCTTTACCACCCTAAGGCCCTCAGTCACACAGACTGATTACAGCATAACTGCCTCATATTTTGTTGTGCATCGCCACACAGGCCCTCAGCCACTCAGGCTGATTGCAGCACAACTGTCTTATGCTTGGCCACTGAAGCTCCCTAGCTTAACTGCCTTATATTTGTTATGCATGACCAGTGACATATGTAAGGCTGATTAGAATAGGATGACTGCTTCAAAAATTGCTTAATGATGACCTTGCGACTCAGCCCACTCAACCATTCAGAGAAAAGTTTCCTCCCTATATGCTGGTGCTAAAGGTTCCCTCTGACGACACTGACTTGCTAATACATGCAGCCTTTCCATCTCCACTGCTCTTGCCCGAATGGTTGGAGTGTTGACAGGCTTGAATCTGTCATCATTTATCAGTACATCTTCATGAAATGCAAAATCAGGATCTCTGCCTTGTCCACCCGCTGATTTTACTCGTGACAATGCCACAAATAAAGCTCCAGGATTCTTAGCTTCAAAATCGTGCTTTCCAGGATGAATCACGACATATCTGAATGCTTCCCCATTACCTACAGTCATCCCTTGGCACTTGTGGATTGTTGTTCCCCATGACAATCTCAATGGAACTTGAAGACGCTTGCATCGACACGAGCAGTCAGTGCACCGACTTACGGGCACAATTGGCACCACTGTCGAATCTTCATTGATATAAGGTGGACCCTTATATCCTGGAAAACGCACATACACAACATCAGGTAATGGCGGGGGATCGTCTGTTGGTCTGTTACCATCTGCGTAGACAATGTCCACTACTGTTCCCACTGCTCCATTGTACAGCCCCCATGCAGCCTTTAAGTTTGTAACGAGCATGACTTTGCTGTAACAGCAAAGATACAGTATTGGTAGCAATCCTCCTGCCTTGTTACTGTCTGCCTTCTGTGCATGTCTGCCATTGTCAAGTGCTTTTATCCTTGCCACTGGGTGGTTTGGCTTTCTGTTCCACTCAAGCAACTTAACTTTGTTGCACTCCCATTCCAGACGATGGGTTGGAAACACAAACAAGCCTTGTTCATCCATCCTTCCTAGGAGTTCTGGACCATGGGTTAATTGGAGATTGTGCCACTGAAACTTCTGTAGCCGATGAATTTGCTGGGGTGTCGTACTGTAAGTTCTCAATGACATCAACACATCTCTGAGCTGTTGTTCAGATTCAGTTTGTCTTACAATCAAAAGTTGTCCACACTAAACGACCATGATTAGACGGTGCACTGCGACAATCTTGAATATACACAGCGGTGTCACACACAGGAGGCAGTTGAACATCATCTCCCATGAACACCGCTACAGGAATACCTCCCCACAACTCATCTGCATTGGCTCCTCTGTTAATTGCATAACGTGTATGGTGTTCCATCCAGCCCATGGTTGTGCGGCCAAACATTGATCACTCATCTCCAACCAGAACTTTCAGATTTTCACACTTATTCTGAATTTTTTCAAGGTCCAGAAGGCCCCTGTTGGGATTCCTAAAAAGCTGTGAGCTGTACTGCCTTGAATGAGATAGGCAGCATTCCCTGTTGGAGTGATCACCTGTATTGCACCATTGGCCCCAAACACTTTCCGCACCAACCTCTGAAGGCACCTGATGACATATGACTTTCTGGTTCCAGCAGTTCCGGAGACAACAAGTCGCAAAGGATGGTAATGTTCTTGGTTTTCAACAAAGTTGTAGAGGGTGTGCAACACCAGACTAACTATGGCTCTCTGATTCTCATTATTTTAGGGATGACAGAGACACCTGTGGCAATTCAAGGTCTTCAGTTTCCATTTGCTGTTCTTCATCTTCTTTTATCCTTTCTTGAAGCCACATCTTGGGGTCTTCACCCTCAGGAGCCATAATGCAAGTACCACTCCAGTCATACTCCTCTCCACCATCATCATAATCCAAATCCCTCTCCACACCCTCAAATATCTGGTTTTGCCCAGCATATACATCCACCCAATCTGGCTGTTCTTCTGCTACTGCAGCATCTTCGTCTTTGTCCTCTTCAAACACCGGTTCTTGTGGATGTTTTGCATAACGCTGTGCCTTAGAAACCTGTGCCTTAACCAATGTTGGGCACTCGGCTGTACAGATAAAATCTGTAAAGCAATCAATCCATGATTCAGCATCTCCTTTTACTTCTTGGATGTCAAACCAGTTTGGCCAGTGCAACAGAAGCATTGTTCTACAGTAGTCTTCATTCAATGGCCAGGTTGCATGGGTAGCACCACCACTTGCAACAGGAACCTTACCATTTTTGGAAGCAAAATGATACCAAGAGCACTGCTCGCGACGTGGTCGTGCAAGGTATTTATCCAGAGGGGTGCTGCAAGTTGCAGTCTCACCATCCCGTTCAAGTCGTCTTGACCCTGACATTGACGAGTATGTGAATGAACGGCTACATCTCCAAAGCGCTTTTCCACTCAACTCAAATGAGGCCTCAGGTCCGCTGATCTCGTCTACCCAAAGTCTTCATCAGCATTTTAGCGCACATTGACTTCCCGGTCTGCATCGTGTGTGTCAACAGCATTCTTTTACCATGTCCTTAAAGAGATCAGCAGTTGCACCAGTAGGTTCACTATCCTTACAAGCATAGCCACACACATAATCAATTATGGCTATCATATCATCAGTGCTGGGATTCTCAGGGGGTGAATTTGAAAGAATCAAGCTTACATCCCCATTTGCTCTCCAAGACTGTAATTGGTAGCGAGAATGCTGAACCATACGTGGATGGTCACGTGGCATCTCAAGGCGAGGAGCTCCGTTATGATCTTCCACAACTTCTGGGTCACTCTGCAGTTTCTTCCCTGGACAAAACTTGCTTCCAAATTCCATATGACATACTCGTTCCCTTGGTTGCAATCCTGGCTCAGGGTGACGAGGAGTCCTCAAGCAATAATCAGAACAACTGTGCAGACCAACTCGGTTGACTAAGAGCAAATGATCTTCCAGCATTCCATCCTGTGTTGCAGCTATTTCCATGAGCATCTTCACCAGGGGATCCCTATCACCCTAATATTGGGTCAGCCGAACCCTCAGGTGGTGGCCAGAGGTCTTTTCTTGATTGTCCTTCTCTGTCACTGCCAGCTGGGTGTAATGCTGTGATTGCAAAGTTTTCCTCGGCCCAATGGCTAAGTCTAGCTGCATACTCATTCTCATCACATCCATCCTCACGAGCTTCGTGCAACAGCTGGTGTGGCTGTCTGTACTCTCTCCAGCTGAGCTGATGCCAATGAATTTGACCCCGGGACTTAGCAAATTCATAGCGATACCAATAATCAGAGACGCCAAACACTGCTTTCAGTACCTTTTCATGGTATGACTGGGTGCGTAGGTCAAAGTAGCTCACCACTACATGGATGTTCTCTTGAATAGCTTTGAACCTGGCATTGCTATTTTCAGCAAGGTTAACTTCTTCCCCCGAGCTCTGTAAAATGTACTCTTCCAATAGCCTTTTCAGTGGAGGAAAATAAAACTCTGCACAGCTTCCAGTCATAAAAAAAGAAGGCAATCCATGCTTTTCATTGACCATGAACTCAACAAAGGCACGAAGCTCTCTGCGTCTTTGATGCCAGTACTGAGCTGTGCCACGCAAGTTTGCAGCGAAATACAAAAGCTTGTTTGTGAATGAGGTATCACCCCTTGCTAGTCGCTCTTGTAG
>CASBPP010000004.1:77500-82500 GCA_949126865.1 Montipora capitata | reverse complement strand
CTATGATTTCCTTTCCTCTTCACAAACAATTAAGTTCCGTGAATTTCCTTAACATTCTAATATATCATCCCCCTTATAAAATGATTTTGAAGTTAAAGTAAGTATTCACTACAATTGATTCATTTCGCAAAGCATATAAAGCGAACTCGGAATAGACCTACACACAGTCCACTTCACAGTTTAGTGGAGTGGTGAGCATTATAACAGCCGCCATCAATTTGAGTTTGCAATCTTGAGTCCTCTTCACAAACTGGGAGGTGAAACTCAAACTAAACTGAGTTTACTTTACGACTATGAAATTTCTAAAATTAAAAAAAAAAAAAACAAAACAAAAGAACCGCAGGATTAGAAAGACAAAAAGGACAAATTACCAGAAACAAAGCTTTGCGGGAACTAGCTGGACTCAATGTCCTCGTAAGAAAGTGTGGGCAAAACCATTCTCGAATTCAGTTTTGGTTTGATAATGTCTGACTTTTACCACAGCAGAGGCGTCGCAAATTTATACTAATCCAATTCCAAGCTTGTTGCGTTAGTTGTTTTGTCTCAGAAATGCCAAGGGAATCAGATTTAATTTAAGATTTGAAACACCACGTTGTCACGTAGGCCACGCAAGAGATCACACGTACACTTCCACTCTCGTCACATAAATATTGGGGCTTCCGCGAGATGATATGAAGATTTCAATATCAAGGCCGCGATACGATACAGTCTCTAAATCGACGCCGCAATACAATAACAAATATCGAGCATTTGTGAGATCGACAACCCGAGGTACCAAAGAGGAAGACCTGCAGCAGTGATTTTATTTTTCATTTTCTTAACATTATAAATGGTTTTAAAAGGGCTAAATAAACTATGCTTGCACAAGAATTACAAAAAATGCCGAAAAGGGATAGATCATTCTATCATGCAATTGCCATATCTTGTTCCAATATCGCCATTCGTATCGAGAGAACAAATACCGTGATTCGCCGATACAAAGCAATTGCATTAAATATCCAGACCAAGTGATATTTGTCGAGATAAACGGCGTTCAATCAGTAAAAAACCTACGATAAAGATAACACCACAAATCGCTTAAGGTACCATTTTTAAAACTATAAACAAACAAAAGTAAAACTTGAATTTGCAACATTTTTTCCTGCACGAAAACCGTAAACGCAAATGATAAACGAACAATGACCTTCACAAGTGATTGATTTCACCCACTGGGCTGGTGAATGGTTAGTAATGATCTTTTCACACACTTGCCGCTAATTTATTTTCATTATACGCACGTACATTAGAAAGTTGCACAAAAAGACAAGCAGGGATAGACACTAACAAGCTATCCGGTCCCTCAATGCGCTTAGTTTTCTTACACCTTTTTGTTAATCAAAATTAATTACAGAAATCGGCTTAGAGCTTTGCGAGGATGCGTCTTTTTAAGCTCTGAAACTAACTTAACAAGACATTTTTTGCAATTGGGAAAAATTTGACAAAAATATTGATATTTAAATAAAACGTTTTATCAGAGTAAAAGAGCATGCCTTTTTTTCTGCGATAAAGTCGCAAAAATGTACCAATCTGAGCTATCAATCTCTCAAATATAAATTTAATCGTCGGTAAATAAAAAAAAAGGAAAGTGTAGCCTAAACATAAATAGAAAAATCAAAGAAAAACCAAGCAAGTCAGACTATGTTGGAAGATCGATTTTTCAGAATACTCAGACGGTAGAATCGCTTTTGGAGAGTACCTATGTGACACATGCAGGATCACGCAATTGTTGAACTACATTTTTCGGCTGGTAGACCATTGAGAGGTCATAATCTTTACTCTCTTGCCAATGTAAAACTATCAGAAGATGGTTAAGACGGAAGATCTATGCAGATAGTACAAAATTCAAAACCTTGGGCGATATTTTCAAATTATCCCGCGGCAACCAACCAACATCGGCTTTAAACACGAAGGTGCGCTATATAAGGAAGTCTTCCCTGGGAAGATCGAGGCTCATTTGTCAGTCACCGTTGACATGCGTGGGACGTCTATAAAAGGTGTGGTGCCTTAGGCACGTGCAAATGATTTATCAATCAACCGTGGACGCAAGCGAGAGCTCTGTGATAATTTCTTCAATAAAAAAGCCCCTTATGGCAATGTGTGAGTAATATGCCATAAAATGTTATCCGTCGTTCTTTTTTGAAATTCCCAGTTCCATTTTTTTTTAGTTAGAAATATCTTTTCGGGCTTCTGTCTCTGTGTTGCTGTTTGTTGATCACCATCTTGGATAATTAATCAGTCGTGCTTGAATGAATTCAAACAATAGCAGTGCGTGAAGAGCCCCCTTTTATAGTGCGTCCTCGTGTTTAACATTAAGTAGTTTAACCTTTTTTTTTTTACTATATTCGATTTATAATCTTATACACAGCTTTTGTTCTTATGGCATGAAAGGCGAAAAAAGGCAGACTCTTCCATCCACGGATATAACAAAAAAAAAACGCCGGACAAGTTAAAACCAAGGTAAAAATAACGAAAAAACTTATGCAACCTGTTTGAATAAAATACAAAACGACAAAAAAAAACAAAAAAAAAACCCAAAAGGAGACCAAAATCAACGATGAACGCAAATAATAATTTCACAAGCATCGAATAACAAAAACGCCACGGTTCTCTGGGAGAAAGGATATCGCATAATCATATCCACTCCTCAATGGATATTTAGGAAACCTTGTAATGACACAAAATTACACAATATGCGCCGATGTGAGTTGCTGAAAATGCAACTTCGCCCCACCATTCCACCTTTGTGTTATCTCCCTTCTCTGTCCTTAACTCGACAGTAAGAACTTTCCCTATACCGTAATGCCAATGAGACAGAAAAAGAAGAACGGTTTATCCTTGGTCATACGATACGAATAGTTCACATTCATCCATTTTTTGTTGCTTTTCCGGTTATTAGGGGGCAAAAGGGCTGAACTAAATGACCAGTCTTCAGGTACAATGTACTACTAGTAAGTCAACTCCACTCATCCCACAGCCTCCACACAACATCGTCCACACCAAATTTGCATGCCTGCCTCCCCAAGTAAAATGATCACGTGATACAAATAATGGCCTTGCAATCGAGCAAGACGGACAACAGCTCACCTTCATTTGTGCAGTCGCTTGCAAAACAGCGTGGATCTTCTTCGTTAGATCTTTAACTTCAGAGGAAAATGCTGTATGCTGAAAGTGGAGATAGAAATTCCGAAAACATCAGCAAAGTGAAATGGCAATGTTCCGCGCCTCCCACAAGTGGGCTCACTTAACAACAGCGGAATTACTATAAAGGAATGCGCGGGATGGACAACAGTTGGATCAAAGTGAATGTCAAGAGTAAAAAAAAAAGAGTGAGAGAGAGAAAGAAATACAAAGAAAAAAATACCTTCATGCCTTTATCTTCAGCAGCATAATTCTTCAACGCCTGCAGGCAGTTATTTAAAGCTGTTCGGTTTAAACCACTAGCCATAAGCTTAGAGACTACCACAATGACCTATCGATAAATAGAGACATAAAAAGCAGATCTCAAGGCGTGTCCACAAAGTACACAGGATGGCATAATTGAGGAACTGGTAGATCATTTCATCGTAACACGCAAAGAGTGTGTGGAAAAGACACTGGTTCGCCTCCCCCCTCACTCATGCTCTCTTTCACCTCCCCACCCCCAGCCCGAAAACAAACTTAAATGTAATTGTAAATAAATACGTAAGATAATGAAAAGGATTGCAGACCACCAGTACGATAGAACGTCTCTTTTCGGTTAAATTTCATACAGCAGAGAAGCTCAACATTTCATGAAATGTAGGTGCTACAAATCTTAGTAACCCAAGCGAAGTGTCTAAACAAAAGCAAAAACAAAACAAAAGCATGCGAGAAAAATGTTCACAAGTACGCATTTCTCAGCTGTATTGAATTAAAACACTTCGAGTTACAAGCTGTGAAAGTATTGTTTAAAATCCACTGAGCAGGGATATGTGGCACCGAACTCTAAAGCAGACTATTCAAACATCACACGAATGACAAAAATCACCTGTCTGTGATTCGGTAAATACAGACAGTGTTTTTCATCAAGATCACCCATGCGCGATTACATGGATGACAAAGGAGAAAGATCTTTTGGTCGCGAGTGTGCAATTTCATTCGACACGGGAGGAATAATTCGATTTAAAAGGTGAAGCCGATTTTAAAGCTATAACCAGCAAAAATTCATGCAAAGCGGGAAAAATTGATTCCTAACCTAAGTCGACTAAATTTTAAATTTGATTTTTTTTATTTCCATGCATGGGAGGACAAATGAATGCTCTCTAAAAATGCTAACAAATGTTTCTTGTTCAATTGGTAAACAAACAACTCACACAAGTCTTCGCGCTTATTTGGAACTTTAATCTACGTGAAAGTGAAGATTGACTGGAGAAACTTGCTTTTACTAGCCATTTGTCCTTTTTTCCCAGAAAAAAATTTAGCTTATTTATCTACTCCTTTATTTGTTTATGTTGTTTTGCCTTGTTTTACTGGGTTTCCGATAAACGACACCTCATAGTCTCCGATGGTCGGTCGAATTAAGCCAAATGTTTAATCTGTGAGAACGATTTGCTGCATACGGCACGAAGTCGACGATTCAACGTGTGAATTTTAGTTTAAACGATTACTTCCCTCAACATCCACAGCGTACACTCTAAAGATCTTTCAAGAGCATTTAAAATAAACGATTACGAAGAGCACATTTTCTCTTTTATGAAAGACGCGTATTGTGAAACGCAAAGATTGCTTAAGATAACTTGCAAGCTAAGGTCACAACGCCTTCTTTTGCCTTCAAGAAAACCAGAAAAGACTTGAAAAGCCTGTACATGGGTTATTTAGAAATTCATATTAACCTAGCTTTCGAAAAAGGCGGCTAAGATATATATAAACAAAGGAAACCGAACGACAGTGAATGCTATTATTTACAACATTCCCGAACCTTTACGACAATGAAAGTATTAAAG
>CASBPP010000004.1:62500-72500 GCA_949126865.1 Montipora capitata | reverse complement strand
GTGAATTTCACTTCAACGCCGAATGAACTGATTTGCGGTGATGTGTACACCCCCGTGGTCTGATGTATCACACATCTCGGCATGTCCTCATCGCGAACCACATTTCACGTTCCTAACCTTTATTTACCTTACTTAATTCACAGCATACTATTATAACTACACGTTCTACCGAGAGCGTGTGAACAATATAGCACTCGTTTACTGATTAAGCCTAAGCGCCCGTTTCAGTGATTAGGCCTAAGCACTCTTTTAAAATCTTAGCTTTTTTGGGGGGGTTCGGTTAACTACACGTTCTACCGAGAGCGTGTGAAGAATATAGCACTTGTTTACTGATTAAGCCTAAGCGCCCGTTTCAGTGATTAGGCCTAAGCACTCTTTTAAAATCTTAGCTTTTTTTTTTTGGGTTCGGTTAACTAAACGTTCTACCGAGAGCGTGTGAAGAATATAGCCTAAGCCTATGCCTAAGCGCTCGTTTCAGTCATAATGCCGAAACGCTCTTTTGAAATCTTCATTTCCCTTTCATTTTCTCATTTACATTCATTGCCCAATATGGGACTGCGGACCGCGGTAGCACTTTCAACAAAAACTTACTAACCCACTGCGGGAGTGCGGACCGCGGTAGCACTTCCAAAAACACTTATTCGGCCACTGCGGGACCTCGGACCGCGGTAGCGCCTCCACAAACACTTAGTCGCCCACTGCGGGACGTCGGACCGCGGTAGCAATTTCAACAACACTTAGTGGCCCACTGTGGGACTGCGGACAGTGGTAGCCCTTCCACAAACACTTATTTGCCCACTGCAGGACCTCGGACTGCGGTAGCATTTTCAACAACACTTAGTGGCCCACTGTGGGACTGCGGACCGTGGTAGCATTTTCAACAACACTTAGTGGCCCACTGCGGGACCTCAGGCCGCGGTAGCTCTTCCACAAACACTTAGTGGCCCACTGTGGGACCTCGGACCGCGGTAGCCCTTCCACAAACACTCAGTCGCCCACTGCGGGACCTCGGGCCGCGGTAGCGCTTTACACAAACCCAGTCATTCAGTGCCAGACTGCGGACCACGGACCACGGCATCTTAGCACCAACGCTCCTATGTGAGGGGGTATTCTGAAATCGCTCCCGTATTTTCTCAAGACAGCGAAGATATTACGTGATGGGTGAACGTTTTTTCCCCAAGGCAGCCGTGGTGAAGTAATAAACCTTGGCGTAATAGCCACGTCCACTTACAAATCTACAATTGTATATATAGTAACGTACGGCTATTAGAAGTTTCCAAAACTTGTTTGTAGTCAGCATTTCATTGCCGGTTCACCTAAGCTAATAAATTAATTTTGTTGATATAATGTGAATTTTCTCTAGCGTGTCAACAAGCCAGGGTAAATTTTGCAAGTCCTACAAAATAAGACTACTGTACCTCTTCTGCTAATTAGTAGTTAGAGCAGCAAATAATGAAAATGCTTCTGTTTATGAGCGCAAGACAATGCGCTCATAGATACTTACCTAAAATACCGCTTCAAATGCTTCAACTTTCACATTACAACCGCCACACACCGAAGGGCAAAACTTCAGCAAACTTCTTGCATGCCTCACAACTCTGAAAATACCCCAAAGTGTCCTCAAATGATGTGCCATGCCCTCGCACCGGCTAAAAAACCCGACATCTACGAATTCGTGAGATATAATTTTCCTGTGGCAGCATGCCTTCATGCCCCACGGAGGGGGGCATTGGGGTGTATAAGAAACCGCAAAACCGAAGAAAAATTCATCCAAAACCGCAAAAAAATTCGGTCAAAACCGAAAACTGCGCACGAAACCGTCAGAAAACCGATACAATGGTGACAAGTGGGGGGGGGGGGGGGGGGGCATACAGAGCAAACTACATTAACACCTTATTTCATCAAAGTATTTCTGAATGTCATGGACTTGTCTAATGTCTTCATATCTTTTAGTACCTACTAAAATCATAGGCTTTATTTCTGCCGCTCTCTCGAGCCCGGACTTTGTGGGCTCATTTTCCGTAAAGCAGCTGGTAATGGAGCCAAGTTAACTTAGGAGAATTTGCACACAAGTCCTCTCTGAAATAATTTTGCAATTGCAAAAAGCTATAGCTCTGGAAACTTCAATCGAAACTCTCTAATTGAACATTTCCATTTGATAACTAAAACCTGACAGTTTAGAGATTCGAATGGAATGTTTAATCTTGGTCTAAAACATGCGATTGCACTCAGGAAGCTAACCGGTACTGTTTGTCCCTTGTTTTACGTGGCAGCAGGAACTTGCTCAAAGGTTAAGTGTGGTAATAAACAGATACTTACTTAAAACAGGAGTCGATTATTGAACTTCACCGCACCCCCCCCCCCCCCCCCCCCCCGGGGGAGGGTACTTCCATATAAAAAGGGGAGGGATGCTCGTTGGAAACGCTTCGATATTTTTTTGCGCGCAACCCTAAAGGAGACCTTCACGGCTACATATGATTGCATTTTGCCCATCAAAACACCCTAAGTGAGACCAAAATCCGAAATTGACACCCCTAAGCGCGACGAAGAGCATCCCGCACAAAATACTACAAAAAACAGCTTTAGCTACAGTGGCGCAGTTTTGTGCAAAAAGTTTGCCATTAGAACTAAATAAAACAGTCAATTCAAACGACTGATTAAAGAGGTTATCTAAGCCATTATTCTAAACACAGCATTCATGGAAAGCAGCTTTTATTGCATGATATTGAGTAAGATAGTTAATGTATTTTACATAGTTCTCTCTATAAATTTTTAATTGTACATATGGTTTTTATAATGCCGATGAATTGCAATGTGGTTAAATAAACATTAAATAAATAACACTCTATTTGAGATCAATCGCCGCTCAAATCTAAGAGAAAACAGAACCCAAATAGGATAAAATAGGAAAACCGAAATAGCACATCGTATAACAAAACCGAAAAACCGCTCGTATTTTCTACGAAAACCGAAAAACCAGATGCTAAAAAACGAAAAACCCGCAAACCGCAATGAACAGCAAAACAGAAAAACCGAAGTCTTTTGGCACAAAAACCGAAAAACCGATCTGAAAAATAGCCAAAACCGCAAAACCGAAAATCCCAATGTCCCCCTCCCCACGGTACGTTCTTCTCATTTTCATGAACAGTCAAATGCGTCTTCTGTCCCTGCGGCATGAAAACCTCGAAAAAGCCATGCTCTGTAAGTCAAATGTCCAAAAATTCGTTCAAATTTCACTTTCCAAGCTGATCGATGACATATGCCCGGGACGGAAGCTCCAAAAAGACATAGGTGATGCGGTTACCAGTTTTCGTCGAGCACCTGTAGCCCTGTCAGTCGATTTTTCTGACATGTTCCAACAAGTTGAGCCGCAAGAAAAAGACCGTGTGTCCTCTGTTTCTATGGCGTAACTTTGACACTTCAAGAGAGCCTGACGTGTATTAATTTAAGCGTCCTTTTGGAAACACTGCAGCGACATTTTGCTCCCAGTAAGTTTTTTCTTGCGACCCAAGACACACACTTTGGATTATCCTGCAGTAGCAATTGCTGTAGATGACGCTGTGTATGTTGATGACTAGTTCAAAACCTTGGACGCAAACTGTCTGTTCTATTGTCCATGGTTGATTCAATTAACGAAAATGGTTTTCCGACGAAATAGTAATCAACATACACCTTATTCCAAAATGGCCGCTGATTTGTGCGGATACAAATTGGCCCTTGTTACCTCGTTCAAGATAAAATATTCTATTGAATTTTAAGCTTGAGAACGAGGCATCAAGGGCTTATGTGAATAAAAACAAAAGAATATTTAAATGGTGGCCATTTTTGAATAAGGTGTATGACGCGTTTGCATCAGTTGCCTATGTAATCTGCCAATACCTATACAGCAGTCCGCAATCACACCTAGTTGCCTCGAAGGGCCGCGTGTCCCTGTTAAGGCCATGAAATTTCCTCAGCTAGAGCTTATGAGTGCACGCACTTTCACGCACTCTGGCTCAGAATATCCTTAAAGTGATCACTGTGGGCAGAAAAATTTTATATACGGACACCAGAAGACGCGTTTTACTGGGTCCGCATGCAAAGTGGAGAATTTAAGCCATTTATGTCTAACCGGATTGGTGAAATGAAACAAGCGGTAGGTCCTAGGTAGTGTTAGCAAATACCAGAATTATGAACTCAGCAGACCCACCAACCAGAGTGCTTTCTGGATTGAGGGACCTGTCTTTCTCAGAGGAGGTTGGACAGCAGCGTGCAAGGCGTCATGGGAAATTTTTATTTTTCAGTCAGTTGCCTCCAGACTTCAAGGGAAACAGATCTCCGTTGTAATCAACATGGACTGCCATTGATAGACAGGCCGCAGAGTCAACTTCGTTTAAGAGTTCCAGTTGCTTCTTCTTACATTGCTGTGACATGCTCAATTTATTTACTTTCTCTGTTCGAAGCCGGCTCTTTTTGATGATCAATGGGTTCGAGAAAAAATTCCTTTTGAAAGACGAATGTTCATTTTGCGACTGAGCGAGGAAATTAGATGGACTGAGCGAGGAAATTAGATGCTCTGAAGTCGGCGTCAGTTCTATTAAAAAACCCAGTGTTGATTTTGAGGTAGGGTATAAATTTTCTTGTTTTAGAATCATGCATTGTTGGAAATTTGTATGTATTTGAGGCTTGAGCCATGGTCGTTCTAAACTGTGTGAGAACAGATTTTCCTGGCTTAATTAATGCACAACATGTTTAGAGATCGTTCTTCTCATGTTGTAGTTTGACCCTCAAGAAAGCGACCAGGAGAGCATCCTCCTCAGAAACAGCCATTTCACAACCGCATCGAGCTCCAAAGGAAACTTTGTCAGTTGTTCCATTTATTGTTAGATGTTGACAGGATGAATGTTGATGCAACTGTTCGTCTTTCCCAGAAACCTGGAACGGCTGGCCATGGAATATTTTTTGGTCAAACATTAAAGGATGACAAAGAGGAAAATGAGGACATTCATGAAAAAGGAAATGTTTTATTGTTTGTCACATAATGGACTGGAAAACTGTAAATAGTCTGTCCTTAAAATTAAAAATATAATTTTAGTTCACCATGTCACTGAAAGTTGCCCTTGGTAGACAGGTAGTTCAGGCATCGTAATGTTTCAGAAAATATCTTAACATAAAATAAGTCACCAATGCTTACCTTCTGAAATAAGATATCAATCCATTTGTTTTTTGGGGGTTCTTGTTCAGAGAAATGCTGCTTATCTTGTGAAGATAGCCCCCTGATAGTCAAATTGCTCACATGACAGTACTTTCAGAAGTAGTGAAATTTCAGGAGATAAAAATGTGCTGTACACGTTGGTGTTTTAAGGTATTGGTGGCGCCCACGACAAGTCAAGACAGGAAGTTTTGAAAACGGCACAGAGAAAAATAAAAGCAAACTGTCAGGTCCAAGTGCAGCTGAGACCAGAGCCAACTAATGGCAAGGACAAAAATACCATAGCCATTGACTTGAACCATGGTAACGGATGGGTTCATTGTTACATTGCCAGAGAATTCACAGGTTTATGGCATACACTAATTGAAAATGAGAAATTGTTGACATACAGGTAACTGTCCACCACATCATGGTTTTTTGTGTGTGCAAAAATTGGATATAACCCTTTAATTTCAATACTAAGAAAGGAAAAGTGGGAAAGTATGTTATGACAAGGTGCCACAGTGCTCGGTGAAACAATATTAAGAATTGCTTAAGATTGTCTTACAACTACTCGCTATTTGTATCTGTAACAATACTGTTGATTTTGTTTAATTTACTGGTATCAACTATTAAGTATAAAATCTATGAACAATTTTTTTATTGTACATGTACATTAAAATACTTTGCTGAGTCTCATAGAAACTTAACTTTCTGTGGTAGACGTAGTGTGTAGTGCACTTACATTGCACTACAAATTACGTCATCAGGTTATAAGAGTGTAAAAACTGCATATCATTCAATATTTATTTATTTTTTGTTATCCATAAGGGAGGCTAACAAAATCTGCACCTTGCTTGGTTTGCATTTTTTGAGCATTAAAATAGAACTTTTGGTCCTTTTTTTCTCACAGAAAGTCGAATATTTTGAGTTCACCCATTCAAATACTAACCCTGCCGGACAGGGCTTAACTGCAGTGAGATTTTGTCTTGGAGAGGTATCAGGCTTTTGGTGATATAGAAATTTCAAGGAACTTGAAAATGGTCAACATGTCAGCCTCAAATCAATGTTTCTCCATTCTCTTTTATTTTCTTCAATCTTTCTGGGTTTAGTATTATACTAGTAACCACATGTCTTTTCAGGGGGGCTATTTACATAAGACATCTACCATGGCACGACAATGATACATGGTACCAAAACAATATCGTGTATTGTTAGGGTTACATATTAGGCAAAGACAGGTTGAATCTCCTGAAAAACAAAATGCAGCTCAGTTGACGGTTATGGAATAAAGCACTGTGTTACTGCACTCAGTCTGAGGTCGCTCGTTTTCACTCCTTCCTCTCCCCATCTGATGTACCTCATTGGAAAGCTTGTGTTAGGAATTACGACGAGACACTGAAGCGTAACACAACTTTAATCCACTGGACTCGGCTACACATCGATTTACAAAGGGGATGTATACGAGTGAAATGCTACGACGTACAAAAACCTTCGATAACAAGAGCGGGAACAACAACGAAAGTCACATGACACTCTAAGTCCTACACACTAGGGTGAGGTTAGTATAACTATTCACAGGTCCAGTCTCTCAGGTTTCTTTATCACTCTTCCAGTACAAGTACGGGCTGTAACATTCTCCCCACCACGCTCAATTTAGGCTTGGAAACAGGTATACTTGCAGCATGAACAGTGTTCGTTTGTGGCTTCTCCCCACCATGGACTGGATCCTCTGCTTCCGGGCTTACTTGTGAAGCTGCTGACTCAATCTCTAACTTGTGTCAACGTTGAACAGGTCTGTTGTAGAAACTGTTATGCGCTCTAACTATAGCGGTCCGTACAAGCCCGTCGTTACCTGGATAAACCCTTTCAACTTTAGCCAACGGCCATTTGGTGCGCGGCACATTGTTGTCAGAAATAAGTACAATGTCGCCTACTCCTCGAATAGAAGGGATCTCTTTATGCCACTTGTTTCTTACCGATAGGAGATGTAGGTACTCTTGTTTCCAACGCTTCCATTAGTGATTGAGTAGTCTCTGCAGGTAGAGATACCTTTCGACAGTCCTCTTACTGGTCTCCTCTAAGCTACTTTCTTTCCTTTCCGGTAACTGGTTAATTGGCCTACCAATTGCAAGATGAGCAGGTGTAATAGGTAACGGGTCTCTGCAATCATCACTTACTGCGGTCAACGGCCGCGAGTTAATGATACCTTCGATTCTGACCAGCAACGTGTTTAGCTCAGAAAAGGTGAGAAGTGCCCTTCCAAGGACCTTACGCAATGGTTCTTTTATCGCTCTGCAAAATCGTTCCCACCATCCACCTCTCCATGGGGAACGCTCTGTGATGAATTTCCACTTGATCCCTCGTGATGAGAACTCTGACTTGATTTGATCTTGATCCAGCGTACTCCACATTCTTTGACTTTCAGTAGTGGGTTCATCGTATAATTTCTGAATTTCCCTGCTTGCTGCCTTGAAGGTTTGTGCATTGTCTGACCACAGTGTATGGCAAAGACCTCTGCGAATCGTCATGCGACTAAAAGCTTGAAGGAACTCATCAGTTGTCAAACTATGTGTAAGTTCCAGGTGAACCATACGAGATGATGCGCATGTGAAAATACACACATATGCTTTCTTAACGTTTAAGCCCTCTTTCACATACAGTGGTCCCGCAAAATCAGTTCCAACATGCGCGAAAGCTCGTGAACAGGAAATTCTCTCCTCTGGCAGCTGACCCATTTTCTGGGCACAAGGTCCAACTCGTTGTCTTTGGCAAGCTACACATCTTCTGATAACACGTTTAACCTCACGTCTTCCTTGAGTTAGCCAAACTTTCTGCCTTAAAGTTGATAATACCGTTTCTGGACCAGCATGCAACATGTTCTTATGTACATCTTGCACCATCTTGGCAACTTCAGGATGTCCGTGAGGCAAGATTATTTGATGCTTGCTCTGTTCGGGAAGATCAGCAAACTGTAGTCTCCCACCAACTCTTAATACCTGATCATCTCTGTCATAATAAGGGTCCAGTTTCAGGAGGCGGCTGTTACTGGGAAGTACCTCTCCAGCTTTCAGTTTCTCTAATTCTTCTTTGTAGACCACTTCCTGCACCCACATACAACATTTAATCTCGGCTTGCCTCACCTCGTCCGCCGACAGTTCCCTTTCACAAGACCTAGACTTAGTCTTAAACAATTTGACCGCTCTCAATACATAAGCAGTTACTCGAATCAACTTTAACCATGTCCCGTAGCGTGACATATCAATCAGTGGTTCTGCAACGACTGCTGTATACACATGGGTAGTTCTTTTTTCCTCGCAAGCTTCGGCGGGAGCAGCTTCGTTTTCGGGTTGAGCGGGTAGTGGTTCACAAGGCGAAGACATCCATTGGGGTCCATTCCACCACAAAGTGCTTGAAATCATATCACTACAGCTTAACCCACGCGTCAACAAGTCTGCAGGATTCTCCGTACTTCCACAATACCTCCAACACTCAGGATTCCATGTTGACTGTACCTCAGCCACACGATTGGCAACAAATGGCCTCCAGGAACAACTCTGCCCTTTTATCCAATGCAGTGCCACCATACTATCTGACCAACACACAACCCTAGCCACCTTCATTGGCAAAGCCCCTACAACAAATTTTAGCAACCTGGCATTTACAACTGCTGCTAAAAGTTCCAGCCTTGGAAGCGACACCTTCTTAATGGGCGCGACTCTGGACTTTGATATTACCAGCTGTGAGGATACATTGTCTTGCTTGTCTCTTATTTGAATGTACACTGCTGCTCCATACGCCTTGGGGGAAGCATCTCCAAAACCATGCACCTCTACCACAGAGTCTTGCATAATACCATTTCCGAAGCATCGAGGGATAGTCACATCTTTTAGCTGCAACGACTCGGACTTCCAACTTAACCACTTTGCTTTAGTGTCGCTATCTAACGGGTCATCCCACTGTAATCCTTTCAACCACAACTCTTGGAAAAGGATTTTGGCTCTAACAGTGAAGGGTGATATCAGTCCCAGTGGGTCAAACATTTTCGATGCCAGACTAAGTAGACTTCTCTTTGACATTGGATCATGGGATGAGATGATTCCACTCGGTGCGAGGAATCTAAAGTGGTCAGAGTTCAAGTCCCATGACACGCCAAGTGCTTTTAGGGGGTCGCTCGAATTGAACTCCACGAATGGCGATGAGGCTCTTTTAGCTGGGTCAATAGCATCCATTACTAGCTCTGAGTTACTTGCCCACTTGGTCAAATTGAATGCCGCTGTCATCATAATTTCTGACATTTCTTGTTGAGGCTTCAAAGTTGAATCTACTGTATCGGCTCCTGTCAGGCAGTCATCGACATACATATTTTGTGAAATTTCTTCTACTGCATACGGGAACATTTCTTTGTATTTGTTTACATGAGCGTGGACTGTAGCAATTGCAAGGAAAGGCCTTGCGTTCACACCGAAAGTCAATCTCTGCATTCTGTACACCTTTGGTGCTTCGTTAGGCTGTAAATCTCTCCACAGGTAGCGGTGAACATCTCTGTCCTCTGGTGCTAGTTTGACTTGCAGAAACATATTTTCAATGTCTGCTATGAGACCAATTTTGTGTGTTCTAAATCGAATCAGTACAGATGCAAGGTTCGGCTGTAAAGGAGGACCAGGAAGAATACAATCGTTAAGGGAAGCATCACCTCCTTCTCGTGCGGAAGCATCAAATACGATTCTGCATTTTGTCGTTCTTTTGTCATCACGAAATACAGCATTATGCGGTAAGTACCGCACAGTTCCCTTGTCATCACTCTGATCAGGTACTTCCTCTGCAAAA
>CASBPP010000004.1:50000-55000 GCA_949126865.1 Montipora capitata | reverse complement strand
CCCCATGCCCGACCCCCCCCCCCCCCTCCCTGGGGCTTAACATTGATTGATGCATAATAGTTCCCTAAAGAAGCTTCAATAATTATGGTCTCCACTTTGATTGAAAATTTGAAGGATCAAAAGAGATTATGATTGTCTTTTATTTTTCTTGTTGCTGTAGCAGTTACAGCCATAAATGGCACATTCTTGGAAACCAAGGACTGCAGAATTATGTTAGTATATGAAACGATAGTGATGTTATAGCTAAGCATAGTAACATTTCTTAGCACTGGCCAAAAAGTGAGCAGCAAACCAAGATGAACGTTTCTGTTTAGGTAATTTGCTCATCACTTTATAACAATAAAAATTGGGTTTGCTAAGTTTGTTTTTTTTTTAGTTATAAGTACCTGAAGATAAAATATAAGCAATTGATTCCTTCATGCTATCACAATAATGGCAGCACAAATATAATTTTGGTGTTTCACGTATGTATGGAAGCATGATACAGTATTGTTGTAATAATCATAACCCATCAACTAATCAAGTCGATTTAAAGTGTCAATACTGTTTTGAGCCTTTTTGAACCCACATCAGCAGTTGTAATTTGGCACCATATCACAAATTTTAACAGAAATCTTATTTGATGTGCGAGTTCTGATTCTTAAAAGAAGAAGAAAAACCTTAAATAATCGAAAAGTTTTTCTATCATGAACCACTCTCTCTTATCTCTTGTGGGGACAATTGACTGATCAACAAGAATACTTCATACACAACAATGGTTCTCCGGTTTTAGAGTGAAACAGGGTTTTCCTCGAGCTTGAACTGACTCTTGGTGCTTGTTTTGGGAGCTTCCCTTGCGTATCATCAGATGATATGTGCTGCCTCCTTGAGCTTCCATACATTTTCAGCAGCATTTAGCTCAGCAAAACATGAAAGATAGATCTTATCTGGCCACATTTTCCCCGTGTACTCTTCGAAAAGAGGTAACATTCCGCGCCATTATGTCATGCGAACACAACAAATCTTGCAATCCGTTTTGCTGTACCTATAAAATAGAAAACCCATTTGTTATGCTATATAGTGCTGCATAATTGAAGACTCTAAAGTGAACACAAAGCGAGAAATCGATTTCTAAAAAGGGCACACTCGAAGCGTGTCAACAAAACAATGCAATGTGGGACTTCGTAAAATATTATAAAAATGTACGATTAAAATTCGTCTTACCTTTAAATTCCCTTCATAGCAATGAAAAACAACTCCAATATGTTTAATCTGGCGCATTTATGGTGAATTATCAATAAACCAAAGCGAAAAAATGCCGAATTAACCGAGGGCTTCTGAGTTTCTCCATAGAACTTTTCGTCCGACACGACGATCTGTATGAACGATCCTCATTGGTCGAAATTTATCACGTGACAGCTGTCCAACCTCCTCTGTGTCTTTCTTAAAGACGACAAGTCAACTTCGCCAATAGCACCTCCCCACAGAGACAATGCTTGCCAAAGGCAATGGAAGACCACAACACATATGACCAATAGCCATACCAGTCCTAGTATTCACCCAAGCAAATTCCCAAGCCTTAGGCGTGTGGTTACTAGATGATGAGGTATGGATACAGCAGAAACCTTCTGGATTAAAGGGGCTAGGTCACGCTATTTTAGGTAATTTTGTTTAATTTTGTTAATTATGAGCTCTAAACGTCAATTGGCAGAGCAAGAGTCTTTCATTTGCAAAATCACGGCCACATAACAACTAAGAATGATTTTCCAGCTGTGTAAATGACATTTTGATATAGACTGATATAAATTTGAAAAAAGGTGGGCCGACGTTTTTCAAATTTACCCACATTCAATCCATTTTAATCTGCTCCAGTTTTGTCCATCCATGTCCCTTCTTGGCTTCCCTGTGTTTTGCACTTATGTCCAGAAATGCACACGATGACAAAAATGGCAGATTTGGCGAAAGAGCTGCACGATTGACAATCTTGGCAAAATTAGCGATTTTGGCGATATTTTGCCAATTTCGTCAAATGAGTTCATCCATTGGTATTGACACCATGCGGGTGAACATTGGCGAGTTTGGCGATTTTGGCGATTTTGACAAATTCGGCAATTTTGGCGATGTTTTGCCAATTTCGTCAAATGAGTTCATCCATTGGTATTCACACCACACGGGTGAACATTGGCGATTTTGGCGATTTTGGCAATTTTGACAAATTCGGCAATTTTTGCGATGTTTTGCCAATTTCCTCAAATTAGTTCATCCATTGGTATTTACACCTCTTGGGTTAACATTGGCGTTTCGACAAAATCGGCAATTTTGGCGATGTTTTACCAATTTCGTCAAATTACTTCATCCATTGGTATTTATACCACGCGGGTGAACATTGGCGATTTCGACAAATTCGGCAATTACAGCTGTCATTTTACGGTTCGGTTAACTACACTTTTCACGAATGCCCTTAAACCATTTTCATTCATCAGCGTCACAAATTCTTGCTGATTTTGGGGCTCATTTGTCGCAATTCAAGCACGCTTCCAACAGACTTGTTATTTTCGTCTTTCACCCACTTATTTTCCGGTGCGCCTGTTAAATGACATGACAATTTGAAAAGGCTTTTCAGCTTTGCTTTCCCTCTCATCTAACACACTCGCGGCTTCCGCTTCTCCACTTTTCATACAGATATAATTTCTTCAAAGAAACGTGAAGTGAAAATAAAAAAATGGGTGAATAAATCACAAGAGCAAAAAAAAGGCTATCGGTGAAATCAACGGCTTCACCGAATACCCTGCCATGTCGAAGCTTTACACTAAATTGGGTGGATACGCAGGTACGCAGATACGCATTGGAGACGCCGAGCTGTGTGGATACGCAGTATTTCTCCCGTCTGAGGCGCCAAACAAAAAGAGCGAGGGACATTGATGTATATGTATTTCTCGTTCATAAAGCACGATGATCGAGCACAAACAATGATGTTTCTTAAAGCGTGATCAATCTCCTTGTTGATATGTATCTCTCGTTCTTATAGCGCGTTGATCAAATCATTTTACAATTCGGTTAATTAACTTTCATTTTACGGTTCGGTTAACTGCAGGAAATACCACTCGCTTCCTGATTAAGCCTAAGCGCTCGTTTCAGTGATTAGGCCTAAGCACTCTCGTAAACGTTTTGCTTTCATTTTGCGGTTCGGTTAACTACACTTTTCACGAGATCGCCCTTGCACAATTTTCATTCATCGACTACGGGATTGCGCACCGCGGTGACAGTTCATTATAGCCATATGTCAAAAGTGTAAGCGCTCCTTTAAATGATTAGGCCTTATAAGCACTCCCGTAAAATTTTAGCTTTCATTTTGCGGTTCGAAGAAAGCACTCGTTGGACAAGAAATGTGCGAATTCAACACAAACGTCCAATCGTCCAACTCGCTGAGGTTGACCATTGTTTCTGCGAAGCCAAAAATTCACTCTCCTAGACGAGGTTATTTATCACCAGGTAATTCTATCGTTTTGGAAAAAGAGACTGCTTTATTATTCATCAGCGTCATAACTTGCTGATTTTGGGGATAATTCGTCGAAATTCAAGCACGCTTCCATTACACCTCTTTATTTTCGTGTTTCACCCAGTTATTTTCCGGTGTTGCCACAGGCTCCCCAAGCTGAAAATACGTGGTGTATGCGACAGCTTGTGTATATAGAGAATTGTATGGGAAAATCACCGATCGTAAAAAAAATTGTGTAAATAACTATCTCATTTGAAATAAAGTTTTCCTACCTCAAATGTGTGACCAACTTGTCTCTTTTGCCGAGTTTCGAGCCATTTTGACGCCGTTTAGTGAAGTGATCCGAAAGGCCTTTACTGAAATAATAGGAAGGCCGGTAACTCCATCCATCGCCGGGCAGACCTCACTCCACAAATCGTTTTCTCCTCAACAGGAAAAGTCCCGAATCGCAATAAAAACAACAGTTCCATAAAGCCCAATAAATTTCACTCCAAATACGTGTGTTTCGGCGGCTGAAAGACTCGTGACGAACGAAAACTTTGCCTTAAAATTCACCTCTTCGGCTTTCCTCAGAGGCTTGTGACCGGGCAGTCAACAACGGAAACTCGCAAGATGGTTTCACCCTCAACTCTGATTGGTCCATTTGAATTTGACCGCGCGCTGGCAACACGACCGTTGTTGACTGCCCGGTCACAAGTCAACAACGGTCGTGTTGCCAGAGCGCGGTCAAATTCAAATGGACCAATTAGAGTTGAGGGTGAAACCATCTTGCGAGTTTCCGTTGTTGACTGCCCGGTCACAAGCCTCTGAGGAAAGCCGAAGAGGTGAATTTTAAGGCAAAGTTTTCGTTCGTCACGAGTCTTTCGGCCGCCGAAACACACGTATTTGGAGTGAAATTTATTGGGCTTTATGGAACTGTTGTTTTTATTGCGATTCGGGACTTTTCCTGTTGAGGAGAAAACGATTTGTGGAGTGAGGTCTGCCCGGCGATGGATGGAGTTACCGGCCTTCCTATTATTTCAGTACCGGCCTTCCGGATCACTTCACTAAACGGCATCAGAATGGCTCGAAACTCGGCACACATTTGAGGTAGGAAAACTTTATTTCAAATGAGATAGTTATTTACACAATTTTTTTACGATCGGTGATTTTCCCATACAATTCTCTATATACACAAGCTGTCGCATACACCACGTATTTTCAGCTTGGGGAGCCTGTGGTGTTGCTTTTAAATGACACGACGATTTGAATAGGCTTTCGCTTCTCCACTTTACATCCGCTTGAATTTTTCAAAGAAAAGCGGAGTGAAAATCAAAAAAATTGGGTGAATAACTTACAAGAGAAGAAAGAGGCTATCGGTGAAATCAACACACACAGACTAGCCGATATAATCTACATATTGACAATCGGCAAAATTAACAACATCTAGGTTCGCTCAAAAACTATGTCCCCATTAACCCTTTCACCGCCATAAATGCAGATTGACACTTACAGATTTTACTCTGTTTGGTGAGGTCAACCA
>CASBPP010000004.1:40000-45000 GCA_949126865.1 Montipora capitata | reverse complement strand
TTACGGGTCCTTCTCTACTCTCCGACAGTTTTCGTTGTTACATTAAGGGCAACTGACATTTTTCGTTATTACATTATTACGGGCAACTTTTCCACCCGCGTAGATTTTTCGTTATTACGTTATTACGGGTCCTTCTCTACTCGCTGACAGTTTTCGTTGTTACATTATAACGGGCAACTGACATTTTTCGTTATTACGTTATTACGGGTCCTTCTCTACTCGCCGACAGTTTTCGTTGTTACATTATAACGGGCAACTGACATTTTTCGCTATTACGATATTACGGGTCCTTCTCTACTCTCCGACAGTTTTCGTTGTTACATTAAAGGCAACTGACATTTTTCGTTATTACATTATTACGGTCAACTTTTCCACCCGCGTAGATTTTTCGTTATTACGTTATTACGGGTCCTTCTGTACTCGCCGACAGTTTTCGTCCTTACATTATTACGCTAACTTATTACATACTACGGGCATTTTTTCCACTCGCGTAGATTTTCCGTTATTACAGGTCTTTCTATACTTGCCGACAGTTTCGTTATTCGATCCACCTGCATAAATTTTTTGTTATTACGGGTCTTCTTCTTTGCTCGTGGAAATTTTTCGTTATTACATTATTATGGAAACTTTCTCTAGCTGGGAGCATATTTCACGCTGGGTATAATATTTAAGACTTAGCCCAAACTAGGCGTATTTATTAGAGGCAGGGGAATAAAGCCAAACAGTGAATTAAGTTACGCTATTACGAAGTAATAAGGAAAAAAAAAGGAAACGCACAACCCAGAACGCGCATCATATGTTTTTTCAGGGATACCGTAGCAACTAACACTGGGTTGGTATCGTTCAAATGGAAATACAAATGATCAAGTTGGAGTTCTATAACCATCACATAAGACTTAAAATGAGCCACGATTTCAACAAATGATTATGTACAGAGAGAAATGAAACTAGACAGGACTGAAAGTACCAGGCAACCTTGATCGGCACTTGGCCACCCTACTTATAACAGTGTATACTGACCTTGTTGATGTAAGATCTCAAGCTTGCAAATACATGTCTCATCATGAATTCTGATTGGGGAATCTGAAGGAAGCTCAACAGTACACTGAACACCTGATAAGGAAGAAGAAGAAGAAGAAGAAGAAGAAGAAGAATAATAATAATAATAATAATAATAATAATAACAATAATAATAATAACGCTGATGATGATGATGATGATGATGACAATAAGAAACAACAAGTAAACGAAGCCACAACACACAAACAAAAACGGACTTTTTTTCGTTTCGTTCTTACTGGCCGGTCAGCTACTGAAATTCGTTACTGGAGGCGCCATTTCAAGCCAATTCCCTTGGAAAGGGTCGTTCAATGTGCTTTTAGGGTTATAGTAAAATCGCATGATCGACCGTTACTTAACAGGACCTTGCATTTACCAATACTATTTTTCCCTTTCAAAACTCGTCATTGAAAAAAAGCTCCATTTGCTAAAGGGAATTTTTAAGAAGCAATTCATTCCGGGATCTTTAAACCAACCAAAACACAAGCCACCCGAATTTCCAACGTAACCATACTCAAATTTGAAAGATTTTTCAGGCGAAGAGAATGAAATTGTCAAGTTTCCACAACTTTCCAGGTTTCCCATAATCACAAACAACCCAGGACTATGGGCCTTACATGATTTTATGAAAGATTTCAGGTGACGATCCAGGTGAACGAGTTAGTAACTAAACATACCTTCTTCATCAAAATATTGTCACCCTCATCTTTCTCCAGCTGGAACTAAAGCAGAAAACAAGGCCGTCAATTTATGTATTCTTGGCTTGCACTCACGTGATTAGCAGGCCATGTGCTGTACAAAACAAAAGCAAAATGTCGCTCGCATTTTGCATAATACTAATGTTCAGTACACCAACATGGCCAGAAGTTACAAAATGCATGAAAAAGTTCATGCGATGTTTTATTTATTATATACTCAACAAAACCACTCCATCGCTTTTTTTCCATAGCTACTTCCACTCTATAACCTATTTATGCAGCAAGGTTCCCATAAGGGTCTCGCCCAAGGTTTATTTTTTGGCGAGCGAAGCGACATCCCAGTGGAGAGCTTAATAAATATTAACAATTATTAATAAAGCCAATTAAATGCATAATGAATCTTGCAGGAGACCCCGACGATGGGCTTACTCAGTAGCAGGTTATGAACTGTAAAATTGGGGATTGGTGTTTACGGGATACAAATGATACATATAATACTATCCAAATAAACAAAGTGGGGTGTGAAACCTGGGACTTCCGGGTTCCACGTCCTGAACACTCGAATCAGTTGGTCCCGTTGCCTTGGCAGTAAGGAACTTAAGCAGGAGACGTCTTTAAGCCACAGATAGACACCGGAAGTAACCATTTCTGTGCCTATCAGCTTTTTCAACTAATCATCTCTGATACAGAAAAACATACTTAGCAATATAAAAGTGGTAGAGTCAAGAAAAAATAATGAGAAAGGGGCTTACCGTTTTTAAGCCCCCAAATATGACTGACATTCCTTCTTTCACTTACCTTAAAATGACCGCAAAAGAGTTTAATCGTATCTAAAACAATCAGACTAACTTCGTTCGTCAGATTACCCTCCAACAGGACTCTAGTTTGAACGTCCATATTCAAGCCTAAAGAAGACAAAGAAGACAAAGTGTGTTGCCCATTGCTACGTCTTAGAGAAAGAATGCTATGATTTGAAACAAGTCGATTCAGCATAGCTACAAACTTTATTCATCAGGAAATCGTCAGAGCCTAAAAATCTTCCAAGGTGTTTGAATCTTGCGGATCGAGTTCCCCATTCACATGTACAATGTTGCATTATAATCTTTTTATATTAGGTGGACTCGAAAGCCTTGTTGCAGAGGACAAAGTTTTGCGCAACTGTGGCAACTTGATTGGTTACCTGAACTCATTCTACAACAATAAAACGATAACTAGTGATCCAGAATCCGATGCAAGATGGTACCTGTGTCCCCGTTCCTCGTGATTCCCTTTCTCACCAACAGTTTTGTGAGTTACACTTCTGGTGCCCGTTGCTCGAAGCCTAGTTAGCGCTAACTGTTACTTAAGAGGTATCAAAACCTATAGGTTTCCATGGGATTTAACGCTGGTTAGCGCTAACTGTTGCTTAAGAGGTATCAAAACCTATAGGTTTCCATGGGGTTTAACGCTGATGAGCGCTAACATAGCAACCCTGGCCTGATGGCTACAAACGTTAAGGAAAAGACCGATAGAAAGAAAGAAACCTAATGGTGGCCAACCACCAGTAGTAATTCATTTCCAAACGAAGTTTTCAAGCGTTTGTGCCTAGTGGTTGTCATCTGGATTACTCTAGGATTTTTCGTGTTGTGAACTGGCTTCCCGTTCTTAAAAGAAATTCAAACAAGCCCAAATTATTCTATAAACTAGGCTACTCAGTTCTCAATAATAAAAAAAACAGAAACCAAACAAACAAAAGATTGCCTAAAGTCATGAGCTCTGTCTGAGGACAAGAAACCGAGAAAATACGGTGGCATTCAAACCTGACGTTTGCGGATCACCTACGAAGTGGCCTGTGATATAAAATACCTCATAGCAGCTAGTTTTTACCTCTTCTGCTTGCCGCTCTCGAGTGACGGGTCTTTCCCTGGTTGGACACACCCCCTTGGTATTTCTGTTCAAGGAACTGTTTGGTTGTTTCGCTGTTTGTGCTGTAACACAGTGTGTAACAGGGCTCGAAATTGCGACCAATACAGTCGCATTTGCGAATCTTTAAGTCTGCTGGTGATCTGTGGAACTAAAGCTTGCAGGAAATTCTCTAAACAGCGATTATACCTATTAGGAAACCAGCTTTCTCGCTTTATTCGCTGCAATCCAAATGTTCAAAATTAATGTAAGGATTGGAATTGTAAAAATAATTGTGGATAAATTACCTTGAATTTCCAAACCAATACGATACTAACATTAGTCAGATTCCGAGAGAAGTTATTCTCCAAAAGTTTTGTTGTTGTAAGGCAGCTTCAGCCATTATGAAAGTTCATCGTATGCATTCATTTCAGAACCAACGATTTTAGAGCAAACGAGAGACTGTTCGCAGTCTAGTGACAATGTGTATCCTGTATACTGCCATTTGAAAACGGTGACATACCGCTAATGTTACGTGTCACGTGTTACGTGCAGGCACTAGGATAAAATACCGTGCATACATGTAACTTCAAAACATTTTGCAGGTTTAACTTTTGCCCGTAAACGTTCATGAAGCGGTTGAATCACCTTTCGTTTTCATTGTATGTAGCGTGCAACTGAAAACATTGATTTGCGAAGACATTTTACGTGAAAAAATCCTCAACCAGTGGTCTGCATAACAATCATAAATCCAAAACATTGTCTTACCGCAGGTGATCCTTTTGAGTAAATCATGAAGGTGCAACTCACCTTTAGTTTGTCCGAATGAACAAGCGTCTGTGCCATGCTCTTCACGATAATCTCGAAGAAAAACCATGAAAGCTAAAAGTAAAACAATGAAGTACAAGTTACCTTTTTCAATCACCAAACCGCTGAATTGCTCTTAATTTGTCGGCCAAAAAAAAGAAAAAAGAAAAGAAACCTCTCCAAAGAATAACTCCAGCCAAATCACTACCAGAAAAAAATAGAAGCTCAATCCAGCAATTCCCGTTTTCATAAAAATACCTAATGTTGGTCGAAAATACACGGCTTGACTTTTCCTGGACTCGCAATTACGATTTTGGAAAAATTTGTCTGGTCAAAGATGGTGGACCAATGCTACGAAAGCGCACGGTCTACAGTTGAAGTACCCTTGAGGCGTGGATTTTTGTTCTGCTTTTGTTTTGTTTTTTGTTTTTTCGTTTCCAGCTTCCTCTGCTCTCTACACTGTGATAATAATCTTTACATGTATCTTTACGTTCAAAATATCTTTCTTTCGTGTATTTTACTATCAAAACCTATTCTGATTCACATTACTCGACT
>CASBPP010000004.1:32500-35000 GCA_949126865.1 Montipora capitata | reverse complement strand
TATCATCACTATGGATAACTTAATTGGTCCTGAGAGCGCTTATTGATGGACAATAAGTTTGCAGGTTTCCGCCTCTTGAAAAACCCAGCAATCTTAATTAAAGTTTTGCCTTCAAAAACGTGAAATGCAAAAGTACACATAAAACAACGCCGTTTTTTAATTTATATTACTGTCAGGAACTTGAAAGATATTAAACACTTAATGACTGGTCCCGAGGGAAACAGTTCATTTTGTTTCCCGAGAATCTCAATGTTTCCCCGAGGCGCAGCCGAGGGAAACATTGAGATTCGAGGGAAACAAAATGAACTGTTTCCCGAGGGACCAGTCATTAAGTGATTTGTTATATAGCAAAACAAATGGGTCAAACATTTTGAAAAAAGCGCTCAGATTCCAGCGACAACATCAGGCCACCTTCAACTGCACGCTCTGATCACGTGCAACAGCGGTCAACATTTCGCGGGTAACAGTGAACTGTTCCCCGTTTGACGTCATAGTTTTCGCAATGTTGCCCGCTCATGGCATTTGGCGGTAAACAGTTTCATTGTGAAATGTCATGTGACCATCAACTAGCCAATGAATGGGCGCGCTGTAGCGGGAAAAACTCCAGCTATATAACAATAAGTATTATCATCAACTGGGAACTCGGAAAAATCCGACCCCCAGATGGGGTTTGAACCTACTACCCTCGGTGATCTAGTACGGTTGCTCTAACCACTGAGCTACTGGGGACTCTGTGGTGAGCAAGGGTGAAATGTGGGTATAGACTACGACGGCATCACGTGGTCACATAGTGTAATTTTGGCGATAACACCTCGCTAGCCGTATCACGCGGTTACATTAAAGCATATCAGAGATTCAACCAACCAACCACCCAAGCAAGTAATGTGATACATGAAAGATATTAAGCATTAGTATATACTAAAACAGTGGATAGAGTTGAACACGCTAATTGGCTACTCAAACTCCGGATATCATTTGCTGTTCACCTCAGAGTAATTCGCGCGGAATTTGTGGCCGACAATGTCGTAATCTTTGCAGGAATAAATCAGTTAAAATCATCTTTTTGTGCTATATTATCTCACTGTTTTAGTATATACTAAAACAATTATTCACCTCAGTGTCGGTGGCTAGTGGTGGATATCCGGATATCCTTTGCTATTCACCTCCGAGCAATTCGCGCGGAATTTGCGGTCGAAAATGTCGTAATCTTTGCAGGAATAAATCAGTTAAAATCTTTTTTTTGTGCTATATTATCTCACAGCTTTAGTATATATACCAGGGATTTCATTAGAAGCCGGCAACCGGCGAACTCCGGCGGCTACTCCCCACTAAGGAGCCGGCTACTTTGGAAAACATTCAATATGTCCTGAAGGCAGTCATCAATAAAAGTGGTTTTTGGAGATATTTTTGTCCCCTCTTTGCTTGTTGGGAGATTTTAAACGAGTTCTATTATAATTTACTCAACAGGCGTACGGAAAAACAACGCGATCGATTCTGCTGTCCGCCATGTTGAATGGACAGAAGAGAAAGACTGGTGACAAATCTGCCTGGATTACCGCTGGACTGTCTTCGTTTTCCACATAGAAGAAATATATATAACAGCTGATTAGTTGTTAATACCTTAATGTTCTTTTCAGGAAGTGAGATTTGTTAAAATTTCCCTGAGGAAAGGCAATTTTTGTGAATGTCAATAAGTCAAACTCATTTTGCTTCCGGGGGCTTCGCCCCCTGGACCCCCAACGGGGCTCTGCCCCTGTACCCCACTAGGCGGCCCCCAGACCCCTCGCCTATGCGGGGGCCTAAGGCCCCCAGTGCCGTCTACTTTCACAATTTCTCCACCTACTTCAAATCTTATTGACAGCCCTGATATACTAAAACAATTATTCACCTCAGTGTCGATGACTTCCACCACTAGCCACCTCCACTTAGGTGAATAGTTGTTAAGGACGGTGCCTACTAATTCAAGATATTTTTGCCCCGGTGTGTGATTATGCAGGAAATGTAGAACTTAACAAGTATTATTGAAATCCAAAAAGAAAACTGGGGGTAACCACGCATTTTTCAAAGATAATTGATGAATAGTATTTGTAAAAAGCTTTAAAATACAAAGCAATGTATGGCGTTCTTTCTCAAATTGAAGCTTAATGATCTCTCAAAAATGCATGTTTACCCCCAATTTTCTTTTTGGATACCAAGAGTACTTACTAAGATCTACTTTCTCCAGATAGTTTTAAACCGCGCAAAAATATCCCTGTATTAGTAACCATCGGCGATAGGAAATCCGAGTATCTGGAGATGCGCAGAACGTATGCGCAATAACAATAGTAGTCACCGTCCTTAATTATCATCAACTGGGAACTCGGAAAAAACCCGCGCCCCAGATGGGGCTCGAGAGTTCGCAGTTGATGATAATGCTTAATATCTTTCATGTATCACATTATCAGGAACTTAATGCTTGCAAGGAGTGTACAGCAAAATAGTTACAGTATGTAGAAACTGA
>CASBPP010000004.1:10000-27500 GCA_949126865.1 Montipora capitata | reverse complement strand
GAGTTGATAATGTAAATTGGCCACCGTACAGAGATTCTAAAAGCTGACGTTTCGAGCGTTAGCCCTTCGTCAGAGCGAATCGAGGGATTATGGGTTACGTGTAGTTTTAATAGTAGAGTAGGAGCTACGCTATTGGTGGTAACATGGCAACATGAAAAATAGGAATATATTAGTTAAATGAAAAGCGTTCGTTACATGTGAAACGATCGGTGATCGGACCTAAGCAATCTGTTAAGATCACCGATCGTTTCACATGTACCTCCGCAAATGTCATTTATTCCATAACCTGTACGTTATGCAATAAATTATACATTGGTGAGACAGGTAGACGACTAGGCGACCGATTCCGCGAACACCTTCGCGATGTTGAGAAGAATGACAAGGATGCATCTAAGCTAGTCGCTCGCCATTTTAATCTGCCTAACCACTCCAAAAAACACATGGCTATCTGCGGCCTTTCCCTACATCTAGGTACGACGGAAAGCCGCAAGAATCTGGAACAAAAATTCATCTTTCAAATCGGCACCCTTAATCCTCACGGTATTAACGAACGCTTTTCATTTAACTAATATATTCCTATTTTTCACGTTGCCATGTTACCACCAATAGCGTAGCTCCTACTCTACTATAAAAACTACACGTAACCCATAATCCCTCGATTCGCTCTGACGAAGGGCTAACGCTCGAAACGTCAGCTTTTAGAATCTCTGTACGGTGGCCAATTTACATGATCAACTCCGTTGATAAAACCAAATTCATGTATTAAATAACCCTCTTAACAAAAAGGGCAAGAAGATCTGGCTATTTTTGGTTGTGGTAACAAAATGCAGTATTATAAATTTCACATGAGTTATTTAGAGACACCAAGTGTTGGTTTGTCTAGAGTTGACAACCCACAACTTCCTGCACTAACAAGTTTGATGCTCAAACCACAGAGCCACCTACATTGTACATGTACTTCAGACTCAGTCCATCCGAATGGCATACCATATTGTCCCAGTACTGGCTCTTGCAGCAGATTTCAGCTAGTTTGTGTGCTTTCTGTGAAGCTTTTTTGGTGTCTCCAGACCTGAGGTGTGGTTCAACACAGGAACCAATACTGCCCCGTATTAAAGACTTTCTTTATTCTGACCATCAAATAAACCTCTTGGTTGGGATCAGTTATGGAGAATATTGCCTAATCACATAATTTATCAAGAACACAGGGACAACTCATTAATTTTTGTTTGATCAAGTTAGATGCTGCTATTGTGTTGGTAAATTTACAGGCTCTTGAAGTTTCATTGTTTAAGGACGGTGCCTACTAATTAAACATATTTTTGCCCCGGTGTGTGATTATGCAGGAAATGTAGATCTTAACAAGTGTTATTGAAATCCAAAAAAAAAAATTGGGGGTAACCACGCATTTTTCAAAGATAATTCATTAATAATATTTGTAAAAAGCTTTAAAATACAAAGCAATGTATGGCGTTCTTTCTCAAATTGAAGTTTAAATATCTCTCAAAAATGCATGGTTATCCCCAATTTTCATTTTGGATACCAAAAGCACTTGCTAAGGTCTGCTTTCTCTGCATAGTTTTAACCACGCAAAAATATCCCTGCATTAATAAGCACCACCCATAGGAAATCCGAGTTTCTCAAGATGCGCAGAACATATGCGCAAATATAACAATAGTAGGCACTGTCCTTAAAAGCCCAATTTCCAGTAAGACAAGGACAGTGGTTCAGATATCGATGTGTACCCAAAACAATCAATGAACGCCTTGTACAATGTACATACAAGTACCAATTAAGTTTATGATGCAAGCAACATACAAGAAACCAACATGCAACTGCATTACTTTGTCCAGTTTCTAACAGGTGAGAGCAGGAGCAACATACATGTACACCCTGTAAGTGCTGACATATAGGTGTACAGGTGAAATAGGCACAAGACTGACAAGCCAGTGTTCTCAAAATTAGCTGGTAGCTGCAGAGCAGCAACTATAATTTTTAATGGCTCTCTATGCATGCCCTAATATGCGAGGGTGTCTTGAATTCCCATTTCCTAATCCCCCATTTTATTTTAATTTATTACCTTCCTGGGACAGCTGTACATTGTACTTCACCTCCTGACTTTCACTAGGGTTGACCATGCCATTTGAGAGACCATTCTCAATCAGGTCTGACACTCGAAGCATATTGCAGATGCATCATTGAGATCACAGCAAAAATCCTCAGAAATTTTTATTCACTTTTTAGCATCAGACAAAGAAATAGAATAAAAAATGGTTCAATGTTAACTTCATATCCATTGGCTACAGTTCTCAACAAACATAACTTGAAATCCTCACATTCCAAGACCACACGCATACCAAAATGTTCACGAAACACTTTTGCATCAATCCTTGCATCATGATAATTCACACGTCACAGGTACCATTATTATCCAAGTCATGGACAAGAGAAAAGAGTTTCTTTCTTCCATCCTTCCTTCGCTTTGCATTCAACACCTCTGTTTCTCTGGCAAATTCAAGAAGTTCTGGATGTTTACTACTCTGAATACTTTCTTGCAAAGACTGATGGACTCTTAATTTGCACCTGTGTACATATCAATTCCCGTAACTTTACACAATGCTGTTATCCATGAGTACATTTCAGACTGGCTGTCAGCGATCAAACTGTACAGTTTGTCTTGGATGTGACGCTAAAACCATACATTCGTCCTTTCACCCCCTGAAAAGATGTAACAAAGACAAAAATTAATATAATGCTAAATCTCAGCCAGTTAGTGTAACAGTGTAATGTGCATGAAGGGGGGTTTCAATAAAATTTGAAGTTGGCAGCTTTGAGTAGATTAACCAACTCTTGTCATGAATTTACTGATCAGAATCATTCTTTTGGTTTGAAAGAATCTGTCTTTAGCTTTACTTCAATTGAGGGAAAAAGTATCTAACTTTTCTGAGTGGAGTGACAGCTGTCGGTACTTTGAGATCAATGTGCCTGTAAGAGATTTAATTTATTTTTAAGATAAAATTTCGAGAAGGGATTTTCACACTGCAATCACGCAAAGATTGCTCCATCAGGGGCTGACATTTCATTGGCCACCTGATAATTTACTTGATAACTGACCAATCACAATGCTGGTTTGTACCTCTCGATCTTTGCACTGTATCAATTACCTCAGTCTTTTCTGCACAGTATTACTGTTGGGACCTTAATTACACTCTCAGCACATTGTTGTAAACCGTTCAGTGACGATATTATTATTTTCTGGAGGGAAAACAAACCTTTCATTTTTAGAAAAGATCGTGCTATCTTAAGAAACATGATGTAATGTTTACCAGTTCTAGAAAATTCTGAGATCGAGTTGATAGGTGGCAGTTGCATGAAAATATTAATATTACATGTATTAAGTCTTTCCATTTTTACTTTCTCAATGTTTTGTGTATAAATTAAACTGTGAAAATTTTTAACAATTAGCTAGAACTGCATTTCAATTCACCAATCAGAATGGAGAAATGTTTCTAATAGATGTAACTATATTATTTTTAAAGGTACACTGTACATGCATCTAAGTAAAGCATACCCCTGGTCTTGCTGGTGTTTATCTCGTACTAAATAAGAATATGAGAAGCAGTATAAGACCTGTTAAAACTATTACTGTATAATGGGCCGTTTGCAGCTTGTGATCACATGGTGATGGTACAAAAACCGCAATACTGGAGAGCAAATTGCGCACTGGGACATCTAAAACAAAGCAACTTAATCGTTCGATGCTGATCAAGAGTTTGGTCAATTAACTGATCCGTTTCCTAAACTATTTGAATGGTATATACTAGGCAGTTCGCTTGGAAATATTGATGATCCATTCGTGCGAACCCTTCACACAATTTCAAAACCGTTTGTTACCCGTTCAGTGTCCGTGCATTTTCAGCTGTTAAAAGTATCCATTTTGCCTTTCACAGTCACATTCCTCTAGGTCCAAACTGTTGTTACTAGCTTGCTTGTTGGTTTTTTAACAGCTCCTTTCCATAGGACCCATTCCTCAATGCAAACCAAAATTTAAAAAATGAAACATTCCCACATTTGTCAGAGGTCTATATCCCCCCTCCCCCCTCCCCCTTTACACCACACACACTCACAAAGGAGGCGCACTGCACAGAAAGGCTGTTCCAGGTTTACTCAGCCTGTAATTTGCTCATTGAAAAACAGCATGTACAACTGTAATTATTGAATAAGAAACAATTTTTGGAATTGAATGGAGCTCAATGTCCTTTCAATCAAATTGCATATACTGCAATACAATAAAAATTATATTAACCAATAAAGGTATGTAACAAATTTACTTTATATGGCCCTCAAGTTCATAAGGAATCTCTCATCTAGTCCTTAAAAACAAGAGCCTTCTTTTCTTTTGGTCAGTAACAAGAACAAGAACCAAAGCTGGAAGTCTGGTAATCACATACACTGTACTTTCATCTCCTCTTCAGAAATTATTTTTGAAAAAGATGATGTTGGTGCAGCTACTTTTAAAAACCATTAATGGGCTACACACATTTTGTCTTTAGCCACACAGACACTGTTCTAAAGTAGATCATTTTTCCCATTTAGAAAAGTTTTGATGTAAAGACATATCAACTTGAAGGGTGCAAACAAAATTAGCATTGCCCACCTAATGAAGTCATTACTGATTCTGACAGCCCCCCGTCTTCATCACTATCATCACGATCCTCATTCTCCTCCTCCTCATCCTCCTCCTCTTTCATCATCATCATCATCATCATCATCATCATCATCAGTACCAGAGTCAACTGCAAGAAGATACCAGATGTTAGAAAACCTGAAGGCCACCAATTTAACCATAAATAAAAGCAGGCAACATTGTCAATAATTTGAATCTCATCTCCTTGCCCTTGCAGAGACAAATATAATTATAGGAAGCAAAAAGACTACAGATAAATTTGTCCCTTAAAGTTGTTTTACTTATAAGTTGCAGCAGCAATGACAAGATTTATTGAGAAACATAGTGAATTAAACCATGTTTACTAGAGTTGAGTTTGAACCCCCCCATGTGTTGAGGATCACAATTATTGTATTGGGTTGGGCAGTTCTGTGTGATAGAGCATACAGTTTATCATCCTTATCCATGTACAGTAAGAGAGCGTTTGCAGATTCCATCACAAGAGCAGCATACAACAGCATAACAGCTGTACAGATTAGTGGCCACCTTGCATTGGCAGCGATGTGTCTAGAAGGGCTTATGGTGTACATGTATATTAGGCCACCTACAGCAGAAACAGCAATAAGCCAAAAAGGGACGTTGCTGAGTGCTGCAACATGTAGATCTGAACATCACATGTCATTAGTGATTTAAGGATCCTGAGTACTTTAATGAGGTTAAAGGGAACCTCCACTAAAACAGGAATATATCTTTAAAATAGTTAACATAATGCTCACAATCAAAATTGTTCGAAAGTTTTCCAATGGGTGCGTTTGTATCCAAAATAAATAAATTTTTAAAACGGTTGTTTTGGTTTTCAAATTTCCCGGGCGCCGCCATCTTGAATAATTGTGATGTGTCATGGTTGCCCTATTGTTTTAAAACAAAAGCTCTTTGTGCAAATACAAAAGAGCAACCATAACACGTCACAACTATTCAAGATAGAGGCACTCAGGAAATTTGAAAACCAAAACAAGCGTTTTTGAAATTCATTTATTTCGGATACAAACGATTCCATTGCAAATCGTTTGAACGCTTTTGATTTTAAACATTATGTTAAATATTTTGAAGTTGTATTCTTGTTTCAGTGGAGGTTTCCTTTAAATGCAGTTTAACTGAGTTGACAACAAGGAGCGACTGCAGTCAATTGCTGTCAGTGGTTTTGTTATATTTGTGCATGCGATGCATTCCTTGTGCTTTACATGGTACAGTTTTATTCATTGGTGTGGCACGAAGAAGGAGCAGTTTGTGTGGAAACGTAAGCGGTTTTTCCCTCCCTCCCTCTCCCTCTCCACTTTCCACTGTTTATCAGTGTGACGGATGCCTGTCTTCTCAAGGGTGTGGGGGCTCATGGCTGGTTTGCCAAATTTTGCCAGCAATCGGTGCAGTCTCCATCGTGGTGCTGGCCGCCAAAAGTGGAAGCTCCAGGATGGCTCAGCCCGTACGGAACGAGCAGATCTGTTTATAGTCTGCTACAGATCTGCTGGCACATCTGTAGCAGATCTGCAGACAATCTACAGATGATCTACAGATTATCTGCAGATCATCTGCAGAATGTCTGCAGAATGTCTGCAGAGCGTCTGCAGCGATGATCTGCAACAAGTCTGCAAATTTGCAGACGCTCTGCAGACGAAATCAGCCTATCCGGTTTAAAAAAAGCCCACAAAATGCACCAATCAAACAACGTTTATTTAAAAGACAGAGAGAGGAAGTCGGTCTGTTATTCATCAAAAGTAAACGATTAATGGTGATAGATACGCAAAATAATATCACCAGCAGGAATTTAAAGTATTTTCTTAGCGTGACATTTTCAACGCATTCCAAATGAATTAAAAAAACCCTCGAGTAGCAACCACTGCTTTCAAGAATCTAAGCTTTGCGTAGACTGCGAGCAACGAGGGAACTTGCTCGCAGGCTAGGCTTTGCATGCTTTTTTTTTTTTTTGGTTTGCTTGGCAGGTTATTTACAGAAACGAGATCGAGTAAACTAGATACTGCCCACAGTCTTTCAGAGTTCTCCAGAACCACTTGTAATTTTTGCGGTGTTTGGTGTGATTCGTTATCCTCGCCGCACCGCAACCCATCGGCTTGAATGCCGAAAGACTGATACACGGCGTCTGCAGGCAGAAATTACAAGTCCGAACAGCAATTTCATGTTTTTCGATTCTTCCAGATTCAGCTGTAGGTGGCTGTTCTGCTGGAGGCGCGAGTTCGCCCGACGTCTTATTTCTTGGGAAGAGACGAACAGGGTGTTGGTGGCGTAGGACCATCTTCTTGCGGCACGGCAAAACGTTTGCGGCCTGGAAATAAATGATGGAAACATTTTTTTCTTATGGACGAACAGCAAGAAACTGGCAGAATTGTGCAACCACAGTGGAAATACTGTATTAGGAATCTGCTGTGTTTTTTTTAATTCTTGCTGCTAAAAGTGCGATGTTCTGTATAGGCATTTTGTCCAGTCTCTGAGCATCAGACTCTGTGTACATTTACGGTATTGCTATAGTAGTCAATTTATATATATTCCGATGGGAAAACCTCCATACATGCGATAAAATGAATGAGTAATTAGATTTTGCCGGAAACAGGATCAAGGATGACATAACCTCAGACTAAAGGGCATCAAGTTTCAAAGTGATGTTCGTTGCAAAGGTGGCGCGCTTTTTGGAAATAATAGTGAAATAAATAATGTAGCTAAGGAGAAGAACGGAAGGTAACTGGAATCCTTTACCAAAGAATTAAAGAAAACTCCCTCGCGCACACAGTGCGAAGAGGATACGGGAAGGTAAATTAAAAGACGAAATAAAATCTATCAAAACAGGAAGGAAAATCGTGATAAATAGCATTTACCTTCTCCAGATTGTACTGGTCTTATGGAAACCACTTCACAGTTTTCTTGCTGCCTAAGAAGACAGAGAATATCATCCTCTTGATGCTCCGGTATCTCAACAGTTAATTACAATAAAAAAGAAAAAGCAAAAAGGTTTTCAGACAAGGCACAAAACGGTGAGGTAAAATGAATAACTTGACAAAAATATAATTCGGCTCAAGTATTCTTAGTAAATGATAGCCTGCGTAGCATGTGCGGTTTTGGTTGCTAAGTCATAAAGGTGGACGAGGGCAGAAAAACCGCCCGGCTCGACAAAACCGCCATGCTACGCAGGCTAAGTAAAGGACCGTTGTACTCACCCTCACTCGTTTTGCTGCAGTAGATCCAAGCATTTTTTTTACCCTTGTCTTCGTCTAAAATCATCTGCAAGTCGCTAGCCGTGATCCTTGGCCTACGATGTTAACGGGTCGAGGTCTCGAATAAACCGAGTACGAGTGACAGCTCCCCCAGTCCAAGGTTCCTTATATAGGCAGAAAATGTGACGTTGACCCTCGGAACTCAGTCGCTCCTTGACTATCGTGTTTATACCACAAGCGTTTTTACCGCTATCACGCAACGTTTTTACTGACAAGTTGACAATGTCTATGTTTCCAAAGGGATAAGAAAGTAACGACTCAAACTTTCAAAGCCACAAAAACTTTTAAAAATGGAATGATTGCAGATTTTAATGATCTTATTTTGAGATGGATTACGCCACTAATCAAGTTGAGCATAGTTAATCCGCGGCACTAAAATTGAAGCATGTTGAACGTCAAAGATAATGATACTTTTAGGGAAACTTCCTTAGTGCTCATGGGTCCGTAGCTTATTGAATGTCCAGAAAAGGGATCAGATCTGAGGAGCGCCGGAGTGTTTTCGATTTCAGCGGCGGCATGACCTTCATGTCAATCACGACAACTGATAAGAAAAACATCTCATGATGTAGAAAAATAATCACAGTACAGTAATTTAACCATCTTATTGCACTTTTTATGATTCATTCACGTGTTGACTTCAACTTTCGTATTGTTGTTCTATCAACACTGATATGTCGATCGATCAAATGTTTTTCCCTGAGCGTTTGGAACTGAGAATTTAACACCAATGCACCCTGCAGATTCTATTGAAAGAATGTGTCAGGTATGGGTGCCTAATTGCTATATAATAAGAATAAATTAAGGTCGAAAGAGTATTTATCCTTTCATTTAAGTGTTCAATCGACGTAACATTTGATTTACTAACACGTTGTATGTAAGTGGCTGACCATTTATAAGCCTCTTTATATTAACGCATTTTAAATTTTTCGACTATCGTTTTATCTGTACAATCGAACTATTTTATTTATCTCAAAAGACACTAGTAATGACTGATCCAACTAAGGTTTATACCGAAGTCACGAGACAATGATGATGATGACTATCGATCCGGTTTTTGGGCTTCAACGTGTTGCAGATCATCTGCAGACGCTGCAGATAATCTGCAGATCTGTTGTTAGTCTGTTTTTCGTCTGCAGTCTTAACATCGCGAAGTGTATTCAAGCTCAGCGTCTGCTGTAGACTGAAAACAGACTCTGCAGACGATAAATTAGTCTGCAGATGATCTGTTTTTGTCAAAACAGATCTGTTGCAGATCTGCTGCAGATCTGCTCGTTTCGTACAGGAGGCACCCAACGCCCACTTAACGACGCACTTGTTAATTACACTTACCATCATTCACATCAACATCAATCTGATCCAATGGCTTCCCAATCCACTTTGAAATGCTGCCTTCATCCACTATAGCAAGAGTTTTGCTGACTTTTGCAAGTTCAGTTGTTGACTCATGAAGACAATAATATTCACGGTGGATTCTTATGTCGCAACCCATGTGCCATGCCAACCAATCTAATTCCTTTTCTTCAAGGTGCAGCACTTTACAAACAGTAGCAATATGTTTTCTTATAATAAGTGAGTGCTTGTGATGGCCTCAGGATTTTTTAGATTAAGGCCTTGTGCATGGGTCACTCTACGCAGGCATGTGAGTCCCAAGGACGCAGGTGCCTAACAGAGCTTCCAAAAAGGTAGGGATTTCTTGGGTTAACTCCTACTGCTTCCCTCTTCTCCACTAGTAAAAGCATTGCTTTCTTAACTTATTTTGTCAAAACCTCTAACCTGAAGGAAATGCAGAGTTATGGAGTTAGCTACAGTACATTTACATGTATGTCACATTCATGAAATACACTCATGTGGATGTCTTTATAGCACCAAGCAACCTAATGTCTATCTGTTAACTGTAGTATAATTATTATCAGCTTGAATGCAAGACAATTCTTAATGCATATAATTATGTATAATGGAAAAAACACAAGTGAGGCCAACACTACTGTGTGCATGCGATGGATGAAGAACCTTCGCTGATCCACAGCATCAGGAACTCCTTATGCAACACCCAAGGACAGAGAAAAATCTCTGACCCGGGTGGGAATCGAACCCACGACCTCCGGATTAAATCACCACGTTGCTCTATTGATCGCGCGACTGAGCTACAAGGCCAGACGGGACCAGGCCGTGGGAGTTTGAGGACAAATCAGCTCAGCCCAAGCCAAGTACTAAGTGCAAGTGCGTGTTGTCCTAAGCAGCGTGTGTATGTGTATACGGAAAAAAACTCATGTGAGGCCAACGCTACTGTGTACATGTGATGGATGAAGAACCTTCGCTAATCCACAGCACCAGGAACTTCTTATGCAACACCCAAGGACAGAGAGCCGAGCCGATTTGTCCTCAAACTCCCACGGCCTGCTCCTGTCTGGCCTTGTAGCTCAGTCGATAGATGAGCAACGGTGATCTAATCCGGAGGTCGTGGGTTCGATTCCCACCCGGGTCAGTAATGCAAACCCTCGACTGCGTGTCAAACTCCCCCGAGTGTTTAGGTGAGGCTTTGGAAACACGGAAAAAAATTCCTCTATAATTGCTTTTATAAAATATTTCTCAAAGATAATTTGACAAATGAAGGAAAATGCTGTTTTTTTTACTTCTAGATTGAAACCAATTTTCTTGGTACAGGCTCATAGGGGGTACATGTATTTCCTACCATGCAGCCAATCAAAACGCGTGTCTGACTACATAATCAAAACTTGTGTGATGTCACAGCCATGTTTCCATACTCTCATCTAAACACAGCTATTGACAAATGAGATTGCACGTACTATCCTAATTATTTTATAAAAAGAAATTTGGCTTGATATCACAAACTTCTAATGTTACATGTAGTTTTGTTTAAGCTACACTGCATGTACATCATTACCAGTCAAAGAGCAGATACAGAAAGAAGTGTACAATTTACATTAAAGTGGACTAAAAGAACCTGTATTATCTATTTGTTGTCAGGAATTTGTGTTTTATAATTTGTGAAAAATTTGCACTATATAACCTCTTGATGTTGACTGTGCTATCGCCTTCTCAGAATTTGGTCTGTTGTACGTACTACATCCCAGCTATATACATGTATATATATTCAGAAAAAAGAGTAAATTATACAACCTTAATTGTTGCATATTAAAAAAAAAATAGGCACAAGTTTACTAAAACTGTTAATTATTTATTTGTCATTGTTTTGCATGTACATGACTGTAGAAATAATACTTGTCTTTTGGAGATTAGAGACTGCAGCCCTTTAACAAAAGATAAATGCTGTTGGCAAGAGTAAAGGCTGTTTTTAATAGACTGTTTTGGAGGTGCATGATATAGTACTTATAATGCCCTGGTAAAGGAAACCTTTTTACAATTAACATATTCTGTCGATCGAACTGAAATGGAGCAGATCAGCTCATTTACTGTACATGCAGTCTTCAGTGTGGTTTTCATGGCTGTTTCTTAGGGACACATATGTACTTCAACAAAATCATAAAGTTCTCATCATTTTCCTATCTCAGAAAAAAAAAAAAAACAAAGCTTAATCCCTAATTCCTTCCTTGTGTTTTTTAACCATGAGCTCATTTGAAAACTTATGCATTGTACTCAGGATAGTAAAATTGAAGATAAAATTATTCACGACAACTAATACAGTTGTAGGTAAAACAAATTAAATAAAAAAGTTAGAATTTTTTAGATCCAATAAAGAACTGTAACGATGTTGTTGTTGTTTTTGTTGTTGTTGAAGATCTGGCTATTTTTAGTTGTCGATCATAACAAAATGTAGTAAATTCTCATCAGTTACATGTATTCAGGACAAGAAAATCTAGCTACTTTTAGTTGAACGTGATAACAAAACATAGTAATTTCTCATCAGTTATTGTACGTGTATTCAGAGACACCAAGTGTTGATTTGGCTAGAGTTCACAACCCACAACTTCTGGCACGGTATACATGTACTTTGATGCCCTAACTACAGAGCTACAATTACATTGTACTTCAGACTCACCTGGCTGTCCATCCGAATGGCAAACCATAATAATTATTGATAATTATTGATGCCCTAACTACAGAGCTACAATTACATTGTACTTCAGACTCACCTGGCTGTCCATCCGAATGGCGTACCATAATAATTATTGATAATTATTGATGCCCTAACTACAGAGCTACACTTACATTGTACTTCAGACTCACCTGGCTGTCCATCCGAATGGCATACCATAATAATTATTGATAATTATTGATGCCCTAACTACAGAGCTACAATTACATTGTACTTCAGACTCACCTGGCTGTCCATCCGAATAGCGTACCATAATAATTATTGTCCCAGGCTCTTGCAGCAGATCTCAGCTAGTTTGTGTGCCTTTTGTGAAGCTTTTTTGGTGGCTCCGGACTTGAGCCATGATGTATGGTTCAACACAGGAACCGATATACTGCCCTGTAAGACTTTCTCTATTCTGGCCACCAAATAAACCTCTTGGTTGGGATCAGTTATGGAGAATATTACCTAATCACATATCAATAACACAGAAACACCTCATTCATTTTTGTTTCATCAAGTTATAGATGCTGCTAATTTGTGTTGGTAAATTTACAGGCTCTCGAAGTTTCATTGTTTGAGTTGTCACGACAAATACAGATTTTATTCTGTCTTAAACCTTTCACTCCTGTAAGGGCCAATGAGACTTATAGATTTTATACTCTGTCTAATGCCAGACGATTTTACTCGTCAATGGGCAACCCCACAGGAGTGAAAGGGTTACATGTAGCAACAGCTAGCTTCACTCAAAAACTATGTCCCCATTTTAAGCCAGACGATTTTAGTTGTCAATGGGGGACGCTAATCAGGGATGAATGGGTTAAAAGCCCAATTTCCAGTAAGACAAGCACTGGTCCATAAATATACATGTAGGCACAACACTTAAAGAACACAATGTACATACAAGTGCAAATTTACGTTTACAATGCATTAGCAACATAAAGAAATCAACATGAGCTGCATTATTTGGTCCAATATTATTTCTAACAAGTGAGAGCAGGGGCAACATACATGTACACCCTGTAAGTGCTGACAATTATAGTCATAAGATGTAAAAAGTGTTGAAAGAAATGCAAAGATTGGGGGGAGGGGGGTTGTAACTACTTTTAATTGTAAAGATCTGACACTGAAAGAAGGTTTGCATGCTTGCAGACTTGCACTCAGTCAAGCACAAAGGCTGTAATTCAACAAACTGTTCATATAGCATAAGCAAGTGACAATTTTCCTAGGGTGTTCCCCGCAATTTTTTGAAAAAGCAGTCATGTGCTTCTTCTGTCTTTTATGGTGATAAAATGCAGTTGACGAGGTTTAAGTATTAGCCCATGCAACGTTGCACAACGAAAAATGCTCTCCCACAAGTCACGTACATGTACATGTCTACTACATCTTTCTGAGCATAATTATAATCTGGGCTTGACCTACAGAGTACATGTATACCTTTGCAACTGTCTTCCTTTGCACATGCAACTTCTTCGCAATCGCGAGACATGACCACCCCATCTACAGCACACAAATAATAGTCAAGGAACCAATTGCCCCTGTCATGTGTCCCAGATTTTGAATAATAGCAGCAATGTTTCACTATCTTTCATCATGCAAGTGACCATGTCCCCACAGTGCTACCCAAATTCGTGTAACAGCAGCTATAAATATCTTTCTTTCATGATGCAACAGACTGACCATGTCCCCATAATGTTACACAGATTTTGTGTAACAAAAGCAATGTACAGCTATCTTTCATGGCGACAGAATTAAAACAGTTGAGGTGGTCTCTATTGGTCCCCACAATGTTACCCAAAAAACGTGAAAATATTGAAGAGCCACAGCCAATTGCAGAATAAAACATGGTAAATATTAAGAAATTATCAGTCTGGCTGAAACGATTAATTAAACAAAACAAAATAACAATAACAAAAAATGACATTTCTTTTATCTTTAAATAGAATTTATTTTGCCTAACACAAAGGTCTTAATTCATATTTCCACAGCAAAAGCTGGGCTAAAACAACTGTCACCTTGCGTATTAGCCCATGCAGCATTACACAATGAAAAACAGTTGCCACACTGGATGGTCACGTTCACTATCTCAGCATCATAATCAGGGCTTGATGAAGTGTACCTTAGCTACTGTCTTCCTCTGCACATGCAACTTCTTCACAATCCCGAGACGTGAAAACCCCATCTACAGCACAAATATAAAATTAGAATGATCAAAAATCATACCAATTGCAAAGGGACCATGCCCCTGTGATGTCACCCGGATTTTAAACAAGTGCAGCAATGTTTCACTATCTTTAATCATGCAAGGAAGTGACTATGTCCTTACAATGTTAACCACATTTGTTTAAAAGGAGCAATAACTATCTTTCTTTATGAAATTGAAACAGATTGACCAATGTGCTCATAATGCACCTATCAATGTAAATCTTGCGGGTGGAGGGGGGCCGGGGGGGGGGAGGGTTCTGGGATCATTCAAACGCGGTTACCAAGTCTGTCGCGGTGAAGTTTTTATTTGTTTTCGTCGCCATAAGCCAGTAATTTAAAATGTCATCTAAGCAGATATTATCTATTTCGAGAAAGTTTTTATCCTTGAGTTCCCATCTGATTGAAATCGAATTCCACCACAAGGTCAGAGTATTTTACGGATCACTGATACGACCTGTTTCGACATGCTAATATTGAAACCAGAGTTGGTAGCTACTAACTCTGTTGAAACAAATAATTTTAAGATGTGTCTCGATGAGAGTCATTGCATCGCTAAATGGTAAGTGTCACTAAGATGTATCCCTAAATAATATTTCATGCCATCTCACTTTAAGCTCAAGACCACAAATAATAACTTACAGGACTTGAAAATAATGGTTGGTCAACAGACAATGTCCTGTCAGAATTGGGTATAGTGACCGGACAAATTCTTGGTCATTTGCACTTTAAAATATTTAATTTGGAACTATTTGACCATAATGAGGGACATTATTCATGTTAATGTAATCATCATCATTCATGCAACCTGGGGTCACTATTGCAAAAGTTATGATTGTTCAAATTTTTCAAATTTGACCGGCCAAAAACGGGCCATGTCCCAGCAAAAACATGTTAAACCGGGAAATGTAACAGGTGCCTGCCTGCCAGTTATTTCGAGCCCTGAACTGATAAAAACACTACGGCTTGGCACACGACCATGGAACACAGGTCACCAAATTGCTGACTAGCTCCAATTTTAAGGCACCAAAATGTTTCTTTTTTTTACTTGCGATGGTAACGAAAACGGTCACAGCCTGGAGCACTGGCAACTGTTTTTGATTGCATTTTTCATTGGGTTATTCGCCTGGAATTCGGGACAAAAAGGCCTCTTATTCTCACCTTTTGTTATAATAATAATTGTTGTCATCAGGAAGCCTAAACAATAGACGTTGCAACATATTTTGGGGGAAGAGAGGTGCTGGGGGGGACTGTTGAGCAAGAGGTAAGGGCTGACACAAAAGAAAAACTCTCCCATTTTCAAATCTTGAGTGATTGGTATTTCTGAAACAGTGAATTAATCCTGGTCACAATACGTGTATATATAAATTTTTTTATTTGCCATATGTTCTGCATTGTCACTTGAGAATCTTGTTAGTTTGGTAGCTTTAAAATGACAGTAAGTTTTATCATCATTATCATCATTGCTCACCATTTTCATGCCGTACAGGTGTATATGTTGTAGTTCAATTTGCACTTTGGTACAATTTGTTTTTGAACTGGTACAGAATATATTGAACTGGTACAAAATAGTTTGAACTGGTACAATTTTAATTTGTACTGATGCAAAAACAGTGAAAATAGTTTAATGTTTGTTGAACACAAAGAACACACTTCATTGATAACAGCTGCTTGCCATTCATTTACTTAGTTCAAGAGGCTACTGAAATAAGGTTTGCTGAGCATTCAGAGCAGGACAGAAATAGCAAGACTTGTTGGAAATACTTAACAGTCTGATTTGACCAAGAATAACATGAGTGGCTTTAATTTAAGCACTAATTTACACAATTTAAGACTAAACACTTGTTCTAGAATGGTTAGCTTTTATTTACAGTCATGATGTACTAAACATAAACATTAAGAATTTATTTTAAAGCCTGTTCATTTAGTGTATGTGGTGACAAGGGCTAAGGATTGCTTTTTGGCTTATCATCAAGTTACCGTGAGTGTACTAGTCCTGCTGTTGGTTTGGATTGGTTTTACATTGTATCATGTTGTGTGTACAATTCATTTTGCAGACTTAGTCTATAACTTACAGCAATACATGAATTATGTCACTGTCTCAATAAGACATGAAATAAAGTGCAGAAATCTTACAATTTAATTTTGCTATTTGTCATTAAATTAATAAAATAGTATTTTGAGATTAGTGCCTTGTTACAGTGGCAATTTGTTTTGTTTTTCCATATCAAGATATCTCAATGAGTAGTATAGGGGAAACTTAGCACCAATCAGCAGTTTTTCATCTATAGCCCACTTGCTTTTTTGCATGCTGCTGTAAAAGATGTTTTGGTAGAGAAATCTAGTTTCACATTAGTGGCAATACAAGGATAGAATCGCGAGGGTGTGATCAGAGTGTTAACTTTGCCATACTGAGACTGTCACAATTCTTACATATCCAATCTCTTCAATTTCGATGATTTGACCCAAGAGCATATTGGGGTGAAAAGGGTTGATCTTGTCTACTTTGTTTATTTTTATTGCCACCATGTCCGAAATCTTAAATTTCGGTTGTTTTTGTGCTTGCTTTCTTGTTTGCTGGTGATAGTCTTCTGCTGTTCGTGCAATGGACATAAACTTACGAACAACTTTACAAGTCGAACGCTTACTTCTGAATAGTTGTCATTCTCCCATTTACTTGTGATTTGACATCTTCTAAGTGCTGTTCTTTGGTGTGCTAAGATTAGAGTGTCGTAGAGTTTACTCTTTGGGATAACAGTTTTTCTGCTAGGTGTTTGCAGTTTTCCTTGGTGGTATGTCCATTTCTTTCTTTGCAATGTCTTTAGTTGTGACTGACTCAGAGGTAGTTTGCCTTCCGTTTCTCTCGAATCACTACTCGATTTTTCACTTTGAATTTTCAAGTATTCCATAGCTTCATTGTAAAAATTGATCTTCGATAAACATGGTTAGTTGTGATTTATTTCACTTCTGCTTTTGCTTAAAGTCATCTAATCTTTGATAAAATATTTCGTGCGAATACACACTGCAATCTTCCAACGAAACTTGCGAAGTCTAAGGATGCGTTTGATTGACCGTATTCTGGAATAAGAATGCATGGGATATAAGGAAGAAATCCTTCGTTTTTACAGTGATTCACGTAAAAATTGTCAAACATCCGCTAAAATGCTATTTTAAACATATTTTTGTTGTCCTTGCTGCTTCGAAACGCGCCAAACATACCGTTTTAATCATCACTCCACGTATTCTTATTCCAGAATAGGGTCAACCGAACGCGCCCTAAATGTGAATAAATTGAAG
>CASBPP010000004.1:2500-5000 GCA_949126865.1 Montipora capitata | reverse complement strand
ACCTCCCTGAAGACATTCCATGACGCTTCGCTTCCATTCTCATGCGCTTGCTTCCTCAGGTGATCTCTTTCTGATTGTAACAGGCGAATGTCATCCGTCTGTAACCAGGGTGCTGGAGGGCGAGTAACCTTTGTTCTTTTTAATGGGGCATGACGATCAATACAATCCCTGATGAGCGAGTTCATGGCGTCTACCATGTCATCCGCACAATCCAATCCGTAAACCACATCTAAGGGAAGCGAAGAAAAGTCTTCCTGAAATGCACGTTCGCTTAGATTCTTTTCATTTCGAATGTATTTAAATCGAGGTTTAAATCGAGGAATTCTAACATTAATACACGCGAACGGAGCGTCATGATCTGCCACTGTTGAGCAAGGTATAACATCAGTAAAAGTGAAAGTCCGCGGGTAATTAGTAACAATATGATCCAACAGTGTTTTTGATGTGCGGGTCACACGAGTAGGCTTTGACACCATCTGGTGGAGTCCAAAAACATCCAACATTGCTTGATATTTCCGTGTTAGAATATTACTTGGTTTCAACATGTCAATGTTGACGTCGCCCGTTACGACTAATAAGCCGTCCCAGTTCGCAGTGATGTTCCCCAAGAGAGCGTCCATCCGCTCTAACCAGTCAGTGTCACTTAGAATACGTGTAGATCTGTACATGATTCCAATAAGAACTTTACTATGTCTGTTGCGCCCAGGCACCTCCAGCCATAAATGCTCTAGGTCAGGAGAACGCTTCTCAATATCAATGCGACGTTTGAAATTTATTGACTCATGGATGTATGCTCCAACGCCACCACCTTTAATAAGCTCCCGATTCCTAAAGACTGCTGAATAACCAGGCACAGACACATACTCCAAAAGTGCAGGGTTATCCTTGAGCCATGTCTCGCTGAGTGTTATAATGTCCATTGGATATTGTTTGACTGTTAGAAGGAACTCGTTGAATGTAGAGGTCATGCACTGGGTATTTAAGTGCATGAGTCGTAGGTCTTTGGATTTCTCTCTTAGAGTTCTAATTATGTTCTGAGTAGTTTCCTCATCTTCAGAAGGCTCCGCAAGTTCATGATCTCCCACTATTTCTTCACTGGAACACGCACTGAACGGAAGTATAGAAAGCACGCATCCACCACACGTCCAGTCTAGTCCATGTATCTCATGCTTTAACCCAGCACACTTCACATGATTCATTCCAAAGCACACATTGCAGGTTACACATTTCTGATTTTTCCTAATGGTTTTCTCGCATTGTTCACATTTGCGTGTTGGCTGTTTAGACGATGGACCTGGATTAGTGCAAATATCCCCTCCTCTCAATAATAACTGCTGTGTAGCGCATGAATTGGGATACAATAAGCATCTACCCTTGGATCGCTTGGGCTTCCTGTGGTAGTATCTTAGATTGTATTGTCCAACAACGAAAGCATAGTCACAAACATCGTAATAGAACGAGTACAAGTTTTTGAGCCCGGAAAAATTGGATCTAGTTGTTTGGTTTCTCAAAACGTCGCTTTTGCAGGCAAAGATTCTCTCTATTAGAGAATAATTTGCACCACTGCACTTGATATTGTTTGTAAGTGTTATCCTAAATGCTAATGTAGGGCTCCTTGGATGAATGACTTTAAATAAATTCGTCTTGAACTCCAACTCGCCATGAACTTCAATGATCGTATTTGACTGCTCCTGCAAGTATTTCTTGTTGGTTGAACTATCCAGAGTATTCAGCATGATAACAGTGGCTATGGATTGTCGTAAAGCTTCGGTCTTGCAGGCAAAGATTCTCTCTGCTAGAGAATAATTCGCACCACTGCACTCAGCATTGTTTGTGAGTGTTATCCTTTGTTCACTAAATGCAAATGTAGCGCTTCTTGGATGAAAAACTTTGAATAGTTTCGTCTTGAACTCCAACTCGCCATGAAGTTCAATAATCGTATTTAACGGCTCTTGCGAGTGCTTCTTGTTGGTTGAATTGTCCAGAATATTCAGCACAATGATAACAATAACTATGGATAGTCGTAAGGCCATAGAGGTCATGATAGGAGAGAAAAGTTGCAAAATAGACGGAGCTTATGTAAACACGTCCTTTCATGTAAACACGTCCCTTATGTGTATTATCGACTATGGAATTTTCGTAATTTAAAATACAAATTGACATTGACTGAAAAATTATACTCAAAGCAATCAAATGAACACGAAAGATAAGAAACAAACAAGCGACGCGATCGTGAGATGATGAATGTTATTAAACAATTACTGACCTCACAGGAAATGTGTCTTTGTACAAATGCCATATGTATTCACACGGTAAAGGCATTTTTCCAGAACAAACAATGTGAGGTTTTTGTTTTTTTTTTACACTAAGCTGCTACCTCTCAAAGAAAAAAAAAATTGAAAAAGTCAACTTTTTAGTTACGCACTATTTTTTGACATTATGGGGACCAGTCTGTATTTTTAACACAAAACTGCATTATGAGGACATTTATTTATTTATT
>CASBPP010000003.1:102500-106604 GCA_949126865.1 Montipora capitata | reverse complement strand
CTCCTCAAGTGCAAAGGTCATCGCCGTTGACCTCTCAGACCCTCAAGGTGGGAAAGGTGTTGCTAACCGTATTTTATGATCGGCGACCTGCAAAAATCACATCGAGCTCTACATTAACGAGGGAAATGATGCAGTACTGCAGCCGACCAAATGAAAGCTGCACTTCTGTCCCATGACGTTGTAAACGGGGTGAGAGTTACAGTAATCAAAGGTCAAACAGAATCTTCTCCCCTAGAGAAATCTAAGATGCCAGGAGTGAACAAACTGATTAACTTCGAGTTTGGATACAAAGGTGTTCGGGTCAGACGAGCGTATCGAGTAGGCGAAGGAAAACTAATCGGCGTGAAAGACGAGGGAGGTGAGGTACATTCTCGCAATATCGAGCTATTTAGTGGCGCATTGCATTCTGTGTAAAGCCATTTAAAACATTTTCTATAACAAAGTTTAGTTCATGGTCTATGAAAAGTCAATCGTATTCAATAACTAATTTGCGTGATAGGGAGGGCGGGACGCCATCCAAACGAATTGCAATATTCGGAAGGCATTGTAACAATGGCGTCATGTTATTTTTTAGACCAACGCTTTAAATGCCTGCAGAAAACGTTTTCAGCACGGGAGTTCCAATCAGTTGGCATGGTTTGTCATCATCCTATGGCGACCAAACCGGAAGAAACAGATACAATGGATGGGCTCCATCCACGAATCAGCAGCCGCGCAAGTGCTTTCAGTGTACATACTGCACTTGTATGATAACGACAAGATAATTGAGAAGTATCTTAAATCACGTTCAAGCATTGATTGATCACATTTCCTTCTGTCTTTGAGCAGACGGCCACCCACTCTCACTTCGGTTGTCGTAACCGCTGACCCCTCTCCCGATCTTCAAGTAGAGAGCTTATTGGGCGCCAAAATCTCATCTTTTTATCGTCCGGGAAGAGTTGTACGATACGTAGGTGCGAGCCACTCAATATTCTGAGGATTATAAGAAAGATATTCTATTGATTCGTTCTCTCACTCTCTCAGTTCTTTCTGGAAATTACAGTGGATCATGAACTGAAAGTACATGCTCGGATTTGTTCGATTCCCACGAAAGATCTGAGAAGGCGGCTCGCCACTATCGAGATATTTCCGTTATTAATTTTATTCTGTGTAGAGGATTTGATTAGAATTGAGCTCAAAAACTCGTTGATACACCTGTGGGACCGACCAAAATGTTTGATGGAATAAATGGAAGACAACATAGCATTTGAATTGTAGGGCCACCCACATGCCGCTGTAAACACAGGCTTGAAAGAAATTTTTCTCGCTTAATATTGCATAAAGTATGCGGGCCTATCGCTTTTAGATTTACAGTTTTAAGCCTAGCATTGAAAGTTTTACTCCAGTCGTTTTGCGCGCACGACCTTGTTTAACAGGGAGTGAGGACAATGTGCGAGCTGGCGAGGCATGCGAGTCATGCGAGCCATGGTTGCGAGCCATGCGAGCAATGGCTGCGAGTCATGTAAAGTTACGCAATTTTCGGACGTTTCTCAAAACGCTGGAAGTAGAATTATCTATGTTTTCATTTTCTAGTTGTTAAGATAAGTAGGTGTCTATGATCAAAAGAAGGGTTCATTGCGACGTACTCATTTGCTGCACCCAAACACGCAAAAACTGAATTTTCCTAGTAAATTTCATGGTCATTTTTGTTTCGATCTTGGCATTTGACGTTTTGCCAGATTTCTCAAAAACTAAAAGTCTTAAGGAAGTAAAATTGATATCATCGATAATAGTTTACCAAAGGATTTTTCCGAAAAAATGAGAGGAAATCCGATATTTCACTTTTTTGTCGTACCCAGAATCCTCGGGCTTTTTGGTCAGCGGGTGAGCCCCCGGAAAGACTCTTTGATAATGGACTCCATTTTCCCAGAAAACGTGGATTCCGGTCTTACTGCGCAGGCTTGAGTTTAAAGGGAAACAGAAAAGAGAAAACAGTATCCCACAATCTCGTATCCAGAGTCCTTGGGCTTTTTGGTGAGCGGGTGACCGCCCAGAAAGACTCTGGGATAATGGACTGGAACTATTTTTTTGATTGGTCGCTTGCATAACAATGACAGTGGGGAAGTCGCTAAGTAATTCGGAAACCACAGAATTTAGAGGCAGATTCAGTGCTGTTTGTCTTTTCCACCTCAGAAGTATACTGATCACAAAAATAATAAATTGGCGGGGTTTGAATTATGTCAAATACTGCACGGGAATTCTCTCACTGCTAAAAGTTGATTACTGTTGCTGTTGCAAAAGTACCGCGGGAAAACATTACATCAGTCTCTTTGAGGAGAAATCCGTGGAAGAAGGTCTTGTCAAAGCCATTCAGAATTACGGAAACATAAAGTTGTGGTAGAAGAGGAGTGTCGTTTCCACAAAAAAAAATTGTCGATCGTGTAGCTTGCACGATGGTATTCTGCACGACGGAATGCACGCTAAAACAGTAAAAATACACTTACCGAAAGCGTCAGAAGCTTCATCTTCAGTCATTCTTACAGCAAGCCAATGATCATTTCTCCAGTTTCTTTTTTGGTGTGTAAGGCATTTTTTTTTTCGTTTTTTGTTTTCTCGAACACTTTCAACCCGCCATTTCTACTGTTTACTATTTTCTCTTTTCTGTTTTCGTTTCAACTCAAGCATGTGCAATCAGACCGGAACTCCCGTTTTCTAGGAAAATGGAGGCCATCCTTCCAGAGTCTTTCCGGGCGTTCACCCGCTGACCAAAAACCCCGAGGACTCTGGGTACAAGATTCCTTTTTTCCGAGAATTCTCGATATTTACAGTCAGCTGCTCTTTAAATGCCTTCGCAGGAATGGCGTATTGAAGAGGATTGCCACAAGAAATGGTTAGTGATCATAACACGAATTCGCTTGTCGCAGAAAGGGAACTCCGAGAACTCGTGGCAAAACTAAATGAATCAAAAATTCCCAAGGGGACTGGTATTTAAAGAGTGAACTGGATTTTTAACCCTCCTTTAGCACCTTATTTTGTTGAAGCGCATGAGATAATGCTCAAAGCGGCTAAGAAAGCGGACGAGCAGCTAATGACTGCTTTAATTGGGGCAGAATTTCTTAGCAACTCCAGACCGATAACGTACCAGACAACCAATCTCAATGATGATATCCCTAACACCTAACTATTTCCTACATGGCCAACTTGGTGGCAAATTTGCGTCCGAATCCCTAGACGAGACAGAATTTCACAGTGCGAAGGGTCGGAGAAGGGTAAAGGAACTTATTTCACATTTCTGGCAACGCTAGATGAAACAAGGGTTTAGAAGTGGGAGACGTTGTCCGCACCATTCCCCAGATATTCCCCACAGCCCATTGGCCATTGACCACTTGCACGAGTCACGAGAATTTACCCAGGACAGGATCAGCACGTTCAAGTGGTCAAAGTTCAAATCGGAAAAAAAATTCATTTTTGCAGCCGATTAGTAAATTAGTGCCCCTCGAAATTGTTTAACGAACAGAATCTTGCGAATTGTAGTAGGAACAATCAATTGGATCTTTTTCATTTTAAGAAATCAAGTACTTACTTACTAAATCGCATTTAGTGACTTTTGACAAGCATTTAAGGAACAATTTCATACTTGTGTTGAAGCATATTTTATAATATTTTAACTTATATTTTCATGATCGCTTTATTGTATGCCATGCGTTTTAAATGCATGGTGCTAAGAACTAAGATAGGAAATTTAAACGTGCAAACCAAATTAAGTGTCGCAAGTAACCTCGTCCCTCGCAGTTAATTTAAGTAACTTTCCGAAGACAAAATGCATTAGCCGAAAGCCGAATTTCCGCCGATGTTGTTGGAGACAAGAGGACCATTTTAGCGGCTATGATGATAAGCTGCAAGATCAACCATGTTAGTTATCTTAGCGTAGGTATCGGTCGCGTTAGCTTTCCCGCGGTTAGCCCGCATGGGTTACATAAAGGACCGCGGAAACGTCGGTTTTTGTTGCCATCAGTTTATAGAAAATTAGCTCGGCTGAAGTATCTACCGCAAGTATTTACCACAAGCTTTACCGCTTCTGTTTATCATCACGTTCGTGTAAATGTTCAAGCTCTTTGATCAGCC
>CASBPP010000003.1:80000-97500 GCA_949126865.1 Montipora capitata | reverse complement strand
ATTGTAGACTGCAAATTACGCAGATTGTGCAGATTGAGTACCTTTATATTTGGTAACCAGAAAGAGGTGCGCTATATCGACATGTCCCTTAATTTGTAAAAATCTACCCAAACAATGCATTTTGCACCACGCACTGGAGATGGTTAATGTTTTACCCCAAACAGTTAGACCACAGATTAGGAAAGGATAAATTAAAGAGTAATTAAGGCTAATAAGGAGTCAACATCGTTCCCAGGGTCTCTCGAGCAAGGAGAGACCCTGGTAGGGTCTGGTCACGTGCTTCCGTGACAATTGAAAACACTAGGGAGGGGTCCTCTCTAAACAAGGAATTTGTCGATGTTTTACATAGTATTTATTTTAAAGGTTAAACAAGTTATTTGTTATCTACCTCATAATTGTTATATTTATATTTATATTTCTTCTTCTTCCTTCGTGGCATTCTTGAACAGATTTTTACAAGGTAAAACGTCTTTGACTGAACCGCACAATCTACAGCAACTTATGACAGACGATGTATATGTTTTCTTCGGCGTTTGCAAACTATTATCGCCGGACATAGCCGCAGAAGAACATATGTTCACATACCGCAGCACGTGAAACTTGGTTTGTTTTGGTGACAACACATTTCGCATTCCCGTAGTCTCAGTATAGACAAAATTCTTACTAAGCCGCCCCTCCCTTCATTGGATAAATTGTCATCTCCCAGATTCTGGGAGACACGTGACCAGACCCTACCAGGGTCTCTCCTCGCTCGCCCCAGGCGTTAAGATGAGAGACCCTGGGAAAGAGGTTGATAAGGAGTTAGATTATATACCAACACGTCTCTCTATTTCAGTTGCAATGTCAGAAATGTGGTGTTTCCAACTAAGATTCGAATCAATAAAAACTACAAGATATTTAATAAACGACTCTTGTTTCAATTCCTTTCCACTCAATGTCAAGTGGAGATTAGATGTTAATTTTCTTTCGGCAAGATGGAAAAATACAAAACCAATTTGTCTTTATGCTGAGAGAAAGTTTATTCGCACAAAAGCCAAGCATTGATACCAGATAGCGCGCATCATTAACAAATGTCTGGAGAGAAGCGAGATTTTTATGTTTACAAAATACATTTGTATCATCAGCAAATAAATGAAAGAGTAGTTAAGAGAGTATAGGTAGTGATGAGAGAATAGTTGTTGGTATGAAATTTCATGCAACAGACTTCACTCTGTTGGTGTATCCCAGATAGGTCTTTTTGGAGTGAGCCCCAGTTTTTTTCTTTTCCTATGAAAACACCATCATGACCAAAAGTAGTAAAATGGAGTCTGAAGAAACTGGGATTTAATATCAAGGTTGTAAATAAAAAAACATCGAAAATTAATGGCCGCATGAGGAGAAATATTTCAATATGAGGATGTCGTCGATGGTTATTCTATCCCAGCCTTATTAAATTGTCAACCTCGGATAATGCATTTCTCATGCTCTGATTGGTTTACTCAATCTCGGTTATCAGTTTATATACCTTAGTTTGACCTTATATGGCAAATGATTGCGCTAAGCGTTGCTAAGAGAAATTTCTCTCTGAATAAAGCCAAAAAAAAAACGTTTTTGTGGAAAGTCTGGATCAATTCAGACGTTGAGAAGTACTCCAAAAGGTAAGAAATGGTTTTGTGATGAGCCTGCATCTGTCTGACCACCAGGTATTACACAAGATCGCATCTTCCTCAGCATTCTTCGATTTCGCTCAGATTTTCTCGCTTTTTTCGCTCATATTTCGTACTTCCAAACTTTTGGAGTTTAAGGAATTTAATAAAACAATTATTCCATTCGAACTTCTGGATATGAGACTATATATATAGTTACAGCCAACTCGGCGCTACTTGCCTCTTTGGCTATTTACCATTTCATATCCAAAGCGAACTCATGGAATAATTGTTAAATATCCCTTACAGTGAGGGGATAGGTAATGAAACCTAAAAATTCTAAGGCATTGTTATTTTTATGGTTATGAAGGCTTCAGTTTGTTCTTCCTTCCAGCTTTCGGCAAAAACAATCGTTTTCTCAAAGCAACTGCTCATCTCCCCGAAACGCTTCAATTTTTCACGTTTTTCAGAATGCAGGACTAAAACCTCGTATAAAAGTGGAAATGGTATTCAAAACTAATGACACGGTCACTGGCTGTACTTAAAGACAAAAGTCCCAATTGTTCAATGGTATTTAAACTTGAAACCAGTACTGTACGTCAGTTAATACATCAAAAGTGCCTTCAACATACAGCATTCTTAGGACACATTTACTTTCGGGACTGCAGCCCTCATGTTAAGTGTTTATTTTTATGAGCAACTGAAGGTTGCTACTGCTAAAAGCAATAAATATATGTGTTTTTGGAGTATCATCAGTTAAAAACTCACAGCTTTGTCGTGGTTCTTGGTATGTTGCGCAATAGATGAGCTGAATGTTTCCCAGTGCAGTTAAATACGTTCTCAACTTGTTGACGCGAAGATGAATATGAGCTGCGGCAGTGACACAAATTCAAGCAAACGCAAAAATCTGTAAACGATAGTCAAAACGTTGTCAAAAAGCAACGAAATTGCAATAGCCTTCGTGGGATTTGTTTTAATTTAATTTCGGAAAATATCACTCACTTATGCATTAAAGACAAGTGGCCAAATTACTTTATAAGATTATCTTCGGGGGAGGTTTTCGGTGTTCTTGTCTCAAAACAAAGGGGTTTATGTCGGTGTAAAATCCTGTGGAACTTTTTCTTTGTTTTGATAGCTCGTGGTAGGGTTACGTTATTGGCTTTTGTTTTCCTTTGTGTTACGTCATCTGTGAGTTTCACAGGCTTTTACACCGAGGATGAGCGAGCCAAACAAAGTCTTCTGTAATTCTTACGTGTGCGAATAAATCATATGTATAAACAAGTGGAAATCGGGGTAAAACACAAAGCACTACAAAAGAAGATCCAGTGGTAGCCAGCAGAAAATCGCTTGCATAGAGCTGTGAGATGTAAACTATTGACATGGGGTAATAATGTTCTGGAGAAATTACTCTAGAATTCATCGCTTTATTGCTACAGCTTTTTTTTTCGTGTGATAACGAAGTAACCATATTCGAAGGGCAGTAAGCTGAGTAAAATCTCACCTATAAGAGAAACGTAAAACGTCTTTGATTCAGTGCTAACTTCGTTGGTAGCGTTGCAACTATAGTTCCCATCCTGGATGATTTTGCTCCACAGTATTCCCTCACTCCTGGAAGCCAAGGTTGTAGATGAGTTCATCATTGATATGTTGATCGGTGGCTTCCCTTGAAACAAGCACCACACATAATGCTCCGAGACTGTTCGAACCACTCGTAAAGGAATTATTACCTTCGGTTTAGCTGAAAGAAAAGACGATGTACAGCTTTTAGCCATCAGTTAACTATAGCACACTGCAAAAATCAGAACCTCCAAATCGTTAAAATAGTTACTTTAAATTTGCTATAGTTCCATCATAAATACTCTTGTTTTTCGGTCATTTTAACTTGAACGACTCAAACGGCGGAGGTAAGCATATTATAATGCATTTTAACTTGCCGTTTCGTATGATACAACATACATCTTCAGAGTTGACGATTGAAATTATTTGAAAATATTGAGTGTTTTTATGTGACGTCACGGCGGCCATTTTCGTTTACCTAAACAAAAGAATGGTGGCCAAGATGGTGTACCAAACTAATCCTCCAGGAATTAAACTCTATTTTTATGCAAATACTTTCTATTGCTTCAGTAATCCAATATGGCTGCTGGTCACGCTCCATAGCGGAGATCAGAAGCGCGAAGCGCATCAGCGGAGCACCATGGGTAAGAAATTATGGGAAATCTATCGATGTGAAAAAAAATTGGTTATGACGTCAGCGTACGTTCGCCCGCCCGTACAGACTGTCGGAGTGGAGGTGGGAATGAATAACCGCCTTTGGGGAGGGGGTGTTCGGGCAAGTTTCCATGGCGGGAAATCGCATGGCCAGCATTGCATTTGGAAAGCCACGTTTTTCTGGCAGAAAATCACATTGACTGTCATCGGTTTTTCTGCTCAATCAAAGCCTGCTGCTAGTTTTTTTTTGGCTTTTGTTTTTTAGGAAATAGACGTTGCAATTCGTCCTTGGCTCGTACGCAATTGCTAATCGATATAACCGATTCTTTTGTCTTGCGCCATTTTAGTCCGGTATATAAAAGTCTACCCTCGTCAATATTGTCGATTCTCAAACCTCTGCTAGCAGATAATAGTTGGATAAATAGAAAAGGTAAATGTGACGATAACCTTAAGGACGGTGCCTACTAATTCAAAGGTATTTTTGCCCCGATTTATTATTATGCAGGAAAGGTAGCTCTTCCCAAGTATTATTGAAATCCAAAAACAAAATTGGGGGTAACCACGCATTTTTCAAAGATAATTCATGAACAATATTTGTATAAAGCTCTAAAATACAAAGCAATGTATGGCGTTCTTTCTCAAATTGAAGCTCAATTATCTCTAAAGAATGCATGGCTACCCCCAATTTTCTTTTTGGATACCAAGAGTTCTTACTAAGATCTACTTTCTCTGCATAGTTTTAAACCGCGCAAAAATATCCGTGCATTAGTAAGCATCACCGCTAGGAAATCCGAATATCTGGAAATGCGCAGAATGTATGCGCAATAACAATAGTAGGCATCGTCCTTAAAACCCAACTGAACCTCCACACAACAAACAAACAAACAAAATCAAATTGTTCGTGTGATGCATTTAGATTAAATTGGCATTTGAGGCAAGACTACCCTCCTCAGTAAAAAATGTAAAATTTTAAATGGATCTGAATATCTCAACGAAAGGGAGGCAGCTCAAACACACTCCCTTATCTCTGATTACTGTTAGTTTCTAGATATAAGTAATTTCAAAGTTGAGGAGAGGGGAACTAGGACACATCGTAACGCTTATCAAAATCTGTTTGCATCTAATTAGGGTCATTCCTGGAGATGCTCAGTGAGTATTTTCTTACTTTGTAGGGACAGGCAGTTTCCACTACCAGGATTCCAGTAAGTTTCATAATGTGCCATGAAGCCTGGAGCTGACACAGAGGAATCAGTAACGAATCGAACATGCAGGACATTGCTGGTGCTCCAAACACACCAAGGACTCTGATAACCACAGCGTTTTATTTGTATGGAACTCGATGGATAGTTTGAGTCAGATACTTCCACGAAGTCATATGAACAGTGTTTTCTACCATATTCCAGAGAAAAGTAAGAAAACTGCAAGTAAATGTGGCTGCCCTGTGTTGCAGTAATAGACCAGATGCAGTTCATGCTATGTGGGTAGCTGGATGGATAATTCGGACTCCAGAAGTTTCCTTGAAGGTCAGTAAAGTTGTGTGCACACGACCCTAGTAAAAAGAAGAATTTTTTGTTAGTCTCTCATATATAGAAAAGGACTAGCTAAAGCGTATTTGTTTCCTACCCATAATTTCATTCTTCCCAATTGCCAGGAAATAATCAAGCAACTACCAAAAACAAAAAAATTCAATCTAGGATACAGAAGTTTTAAAATTATAAACTTTTGTAAAATTATACATCGACGACTTCAGTATTAATTTTAAAGAATACGCTACGGCAGATTTTGACAGGACTCAGTAATTAAGTCTGAGTTTAGGATGTATAGATTATCACTCAATGATCATCATCCGAGATTTCTAATTAGAGGTTTAGCTACAACATGCGTACATGTAAATACCGATGTGCATAACAAAGAAACACTTCGTATAAAACTTTATAAAATAATTAGGATAGTACGCGCACTCTCATTAGTCAATAGGTGTGTTAAGATGAGAGAATTGAAACACGGCTGTGACATCACACGAATTTTGAGTGGTTATGTTGTCAGATGCGCGTTTTGATTGGTTGGACGGAAATATGAGCGTGTATCAAGAAAATCTGTTTCAATCTAGAAGTAAAAGAAGCAGCATTTCCCTTCATTTGTCGAATTATCTTTGAGACATATTTTATAAAACCAATAGAGGACTTTTTTCCGTGTTTCCACAGCCTCATCTAAACACTCGAGGAAGTTGGGAGAATTCTCCCAACTCCCCCTCGTGTTTAGATGAGGCTATGGAAACACGGAAAACGTCCTCTATTGCTTAAATAGAAATGAATTTTGGTAGTTGTGGCTAAAAAAAAAAAGCCAAAAGGAAGAAACATGAAATGTAATGGTTGTATAGCTTTGCCGCATCAGTCAAGAAACAACCTTGCTCTAAATACATGGTGATCATGCTTAAAAAAAAACATCTTAATTGAGTGTCAAGTTACGCTGAAAAGTATTTCCGAGAATTTTTTTTTTTTTTTCATATTTCTCGCGGAAAGGGGATGGGTAAAAAGGTATAAATTATTGTAAATCTCCTAAGAACATTATCATTGAGCAAAAAAAGTCTTGAAGAATGATTCCAATATTTTTAATTGAATTTTTCCTCAGCATTGCACCTAATCTAAGAACACATAATTTTTTAAGTTGGCATTTTCTGAAGTAGCGAATTTGGAAAAAATATTAACTGTGTGTATGCATGTTTTCCAACAAAATGGAAAGTACATGAAAAAACTACCTCTAAGCTGTCTATCAAGGCAAGACATAAAACGCCATTGGCTATGTAACTCATACAATTGACCAAGATGGGGTTTGTTTGTTGGAGTTCATTTTTAGTGCTTTGTAACAGCATTAGTCATGGCGTTGATAAACAGCAACAATCTTAGTGCGACGGATTGCATATTTCCATCTGTTTATGGTACACAGCTCTATAATATTACAAATATATTTCACCAAAAGCTCATCTATAGCACAGGAATGGTTTGTTATGTTCCAAACGTACGACAAATAATTTCCTTGTGAAGTTCATATAATAGATTTGATAATCTATGCCAACAGTGGTCTTTCGAAATAATGTCAAAGCCTACTTTTTTAAATAAACGTTTCAGATATTCTCTGCCACAAGGTGTCTATAGAAATTTCCATGTACATCCCAGTTGCCAAGACAAAGTAGTTTCAGATATCCTCTGCCACAAGATGTGTATGGAAATTTCCGTGTACATCCCAGTTGCTTAGACGAAATAGCTTCAGATATTCTCTGCCACAAGGTGTCTATGGAAATTTCCATGTACATCCCAGTTGCTTGGACGAAATAGTTTCAGATATTCTTTGCCACAAGGTGTCTATGGAAATTTCCATGTACATCCCAGTTGCTTAGACGAAATAGCTTCAGATATTCTCTGCCACAAGGTGTCTATGGAAATTTCCATGTACATCCCAGTTGCTTGGACGAAATAGTTTCAGATATTCTTTGCCAGAAGGTATCTATGGAAATTTCCATGTACATCCCAGTTGCTTAGACAAAGTAGTTTCAGATATTCTCTGCCACACGATGTGTATGGAAATTTCCATGTACATCCCAGTTGCTTAGACAAAGTAGTTTCAGCTATTCTTTGCCACAAGATGTGTATGGAAATTTCCATGTACATCCCAGTTGCTTAGACGAAATAGTTTGAGATATTCTTTGCCACAATGTGTCTATGGAAATTTCCATGTACATCCCAGTTGCTTAGATAAAATAGTTTCAGATATTCTCTGCCACAAGGTGTGTATGGAAATTTCCATGTACATCCCAGTTGCTTAGACAAAGTAGTTTCAGATATTCTCTGCCAGAAGATGTGTATGGAAATTTCCATGTACATCCCAGTTATTTGGGAAATGTTCTTAAATGTTAAGGTTTCCGCTCAAGACTTTTGTAGGTAATTTATAATTAACAAAACGAAATCTCAGCAAATGTTTCAAGGCAATGTTAGACATCAAACATGTCTTAAAAAGTTTAAGGAATTATGTCTGCATGATCTTTGCTTCACCAATTAAAGACAAAACCAATAAACAGCAAAGTTTCACTCCTCATCAGTGCCTGACGGTGATGATCTTGCATTGCTCAGTTTTGTGATCTCCAAGTTAAATGCAATGACTGGATCTTGTTTGTCGTAGACGCTCAGGAGATTCTCTTTGCAGTCGAATGCTGGTATTAGGGAAGAAGACACTGAAAACAGGATTAATAAACAAACACAATCTATTCAGCTTTAAACATTATCGTGTGAAAATAAAGTTCCATTATTATTATTACTATGTATTATGCGGAACTATCTTGTTGGTGCAAGGTTCCTTTGAGCTGGATGATAAGTCCCAAGACAAAAAAAAAAAAAAAGCCGCACGAACGATAAGGGCCCGCAGGCACTAGGCAAATATTTGTGAATTTTACGAAAAAATCTTCATCGGTGCGTTGCGTGATTTTTTTTCCCACCAAACTTCGGAGGCGCCGTCATCTAGCTGAGAAGCCATGATCGAAGGGAAACGTCAATCAAGTGATCTAGTAAACTGTCAACATTTTCGATTAAAAAATCTTCCCGCAAAGAGCACTTAAATGGTTCTATTTCAAGGAGATTGGCACTTTGTGGTTCACAAATATTTTGGTATTTTCCAATGCTACAGTATATGATAATCATATTGAAAATTAGGTGGAGGCAAAAATTTTTTCCAGATTTTTGGTAGGGCTAAACTAATTCTGTCAGCCGAGTGCGTACGGACCCTTACGTCCTCACGTCCAAGGGCAAAAAAAAATTACCATGACACTTTCACAACGTCCGCATACTGCGCTTCGCTCATATTTGTAGCTCCTTTTCGTATCTTTTCTTTCCTATTTTAACCCCCACCCTTCCTTCCTTTCATGGGGTTACTGACAATTAAGTCTTACGTTTAAACTACATCGGTCAACTTGATGGTCGAAGCTCCGGTAACTGGACACGTTCGAGACACGTGCCTAGTGTCTTCTGCAAAAAAGAAGGAGAGCCTGGAAGCAGGTCTACCTCTGAAATTTATGTTGCAGTTGAGGCAAAGATTTTGAAAAACATACATACCTTGATCTTGCCTGAATGATCTGAACATTTTATTTGAACCACACTCCCTGGATCAGTGCCATCTTGTGCCTGAATAGGTGATTTGTTGTGGGCATACAATGTACGAACCTCTCCGTTTCTTTCCTTAGCGAAGTACCACTTTCTGCCGGAATGCTGTTTTCTGCTATCTCTCGAAATGTTTTTTGATGACCCCTTTCCGCCTTGTCCATTCGCCATAATGAATAAAAATTAAACCTCGAAAAGATACCACTAACTGGTACTGTAACCGGTAACGTTGTCTCTGCAGAGTGGGCGGTATTTCAATGCAAAGAAATCGATATCCTTCAAAATGCATTTGTCCTATTGGTCACTTTTCTACATTGATGCTTAAATTAAATGACAAGTTCCGTTTGAATTTGAGACTTTCCACAGTTATGTGGGCGTTATGTGACACGCGGTCATACTAACGCTCGTGAGTTTATCGTTCTGGATTTTGAAAATAGGATATAATGAATATGGATGACTCCGCCGCTAGCTCAATTGCAGAAGAGCCTTTGTCGCTATCAATTCTTTCCAGTATTGCCGAAGAGCCTTTGGCGCTTTCATTATCAACTGATGACGAAAAATTCGAAGGTGGGGTTACAAGAATTCCAGAACTTGAGGATGGAATATTTGAACCTCTTTTTAGTACTACACCTGGGAAAAGGCAACGGGTATCATATGAAGACGGCTGTTTAGACTCCTCAAGAACCGAGGAACCACTCTTGCCCGGAAGTATTGTTTCAATACAGGAAAAAGATCAAGCATCTTGCGGTGAAGAATCTGCAGATGACGATGGCGCTGAAACACTGGTTGACAATCAGTCCGAAGGCGAGATCTCGAGCAGCAATGAAAGGAAAACCAACGACAGAGCTGAAGGTAACATTTCAATTTCCAACTTGTTTAACTTGAGCGAACGAACGTTTTTTTGTTTGAGGATGGTAGTAGTCAATGCAGAAACCGTGTTGTTGACCTAGGCGGAAAAGTCGAGGATTTCTTTGATGCTGTGAAAGTGACAGATCTTGTTATGAAACAGAAAAAAGGTGGACCTTTGCCACTGGCAAAATTCACTGACACCTACTCGCGCGGTCAAAGGGCATTAAAATGTTCGTCGAGAAGATTTACTGCAAAAATCGTGGACATAGTTCTCAAGAACAAGATTTCAGTTCATACAAAAGAAGAATTTGACCAGCTTGTACTAAGCAGAAAACCGCATAGAAACAAAACCCCAATGATGCAACACCGGAAACATGAGAAACTGAAAAAAACTTAAGCCTCCTTTCATCAAAGTGGAAGATAGTTCGAGGAAATTTTGTCCTATTTTCAAGGAATTCGTGAAGTGGCCGACGTTTCACGTCGAAGAAGATCAGGGTCGTGTACCCGAGCAGTTCGTCGTAGAAAAAATGAAAAAGAGAATTTATTGTGAACACTGTGAAGAGTACGTTTTCGAAGAGCCAAAAGTGTTGCCAAGTAACTTTTGGCAATCTGACATCACTTCAATCAGATGGCACATGCGCAACTAGTCCCAGTCCTCTGAGCCCAGAAAAAGAAAGAGGTGGTTTTTTCATCAGATGTGTCTCATCATTTTTTGTAAACTGTAACATGGAATTTCTATTTGGACAAAAAATGGAACTGATATAAAAGTAAGTCAAAGGTGGGCCTTATAATGACATCATCATTTTTTTTGAGAGGTAATTTCTTGTAAAATCCATGCTACAGATTTTGTGTTAGAATGTAATCATACTGTTGCGTTAAAAATTTGGAAAGAACAATCATAGTTAACTAGCTGAGTTTTTAGGTGTGATTTACCAAATGACGTTGTGAGTCGAACCAGAGAAAGAACACACTTGGTAAGAAAGGATAACTGTAATGATAACTGTAATGTTATGATAATGATAACTGTAATGTAATGTTTACAATGAAAGGGATAACTGTAAGGATAACTGTAGAGTTAAAGGGACCCGAGAAATGACTATTTGAAGGGCGGTTCATAATGTAGCAACAGTTTGGTAGTGAAGAGCCACCCCCCTTACTGCGGAATCTTAAACCTTACAGCACTAAGCCCCAAACTGCGTTTTGGCTTCCATCAATCCAAATTTCCAAACATAGTGGGGAAGATCAACTCCGTATATTGGAGTTTTTGTTTAGTTCACAGCTCAAACACCATTATATGTTTTTTGAAATTCTTCAGTAAAAAGATATGTACAGATTCCATCGGTGTTGAATGCAGCCATAGTTACTAAAACAAGGAATGACCTACATGTACAATGACCTACAATGAGCAACTACAATGACCTACAATGGTCTACAATGACCTACAGTGGTCTACAATGACCTACAAAGAGCTACAATGACATACAGTGATCTACAATGACCTACAATGACCTACAATGACCTGTAATGAGCTAAAACAAAAGATATGTGTAATTTGCAGCTCTGAGGGCACTGCAGCATGTTTGCAGTAGAAAGGTTAAAAACATTCCACTCTGCGCTTTGAACCAATCATAACCTCGTTGCTGAGCAAGTTGAAAATTTTCATTGTGCACTCTGCACTAAAGAAAACATCATGGGAAGAATAATATTTATAATCTTCTCTTCATTTTTTCCTGCTCTAATTAAGATTTTATCGTTGCCAAGCGAAACCTTGATATTTGCACATTTTCATTTAAGCTTTAAAACAAAGGAAAACCATGCAAGGGTCTTTTCACAGTTTGTTTCTGCCTTCAAGGTAGACTGTGAACGCAGACGTATTTCCGGCGGTCGTTTCTCAGGCCATGTGCGTAATTGCTGTCGTCATTTGGGCTGCCATGCAATGGACTAAAAGCGTTGTGTGACAACGCACAATGGATGTTTTCCGCTCACCAAACTCTTCACCCTGATCCTCTTTTGTCTTTCTCTTTGAAATCTTATAAGCCATTTAAGTAGGTCATTGTAGCTCATTGTGGGTCATTGTAGATCACTGACAGTAGGTTATTGTAGATCACTTTAGGTCATTGTAGCTCATTGTATGCCATTGTAGGGCTGTTGTTGTAGCTCATTGTTGGTCTTTAGCTAATTTTAGCTTATGATATACCTCATTGTAGCTCATTGTAGGTCATTGTAGATCACTATAGGTCATTGTAGATCATTGTAGGTCATTACAGTAGCTCATTGTAGATCGTTGTAGATCATTGTATGTCATTCCTTGTTTTAGTACAACTGTAGCTACCGGTATGTGAATGCAGCATTAATATTTGCATAAGCAGACTTAATAACTTCCAGTGGATAAGCAGTTTTGAATAACCTTATTGGAATTACATATGTATTCGTCTGGTTTTATTGTAGTTAAAGATGCTGGATGTTGTACTGAAAAATGTCTGGAGGCCATGGATCTGGCAGAGATGTGCATGATAAGGAAAAGTGTTCAGGGTACCTGTTCACTACAAAAGAGGCAGACATTACTTGATTGTTTGTGGGTGCATGCCAAGCCAAATGAAAGGTGTGTTTTCATATTGCCTACAGTATACACAGTTTAAATACATAGCTCCCAGTCCTGCATGGTCTCATATACAGTAGAAGAATGCATGACAAGAGAAAACAAAACTAAATTGCATGTTCTCGGAGCAAATTTGCATTGAATGTTGAGAATGCTATGCTTTTAAGTTTATCTTAAAGTTTGCTTTCTGATTGACTTTAAAATTTAATAGACAAGAATACTGAATCAAATCACAGAGTAATTAATATTCCATTTTATGTGATTTTTGCTTGGTCGATCCAAACCCTCTATACAAATCATGTATGATCTTGATATAACATGTTTCCTATGACTGTATATACTTCTTTTATCGTTGAGTACATTACAAAATAAATTATTATAACTGGGCTACATGTAGGTTCAAAAGGTAAGCTTGACTACATTCATGTATATGCTTTTACTAAACATGTAAACTATTTAATAGTTATTGTATGTTACAATGAACAAAATTCAGATTCAAACATTTTCCAATACAATCTTTGTTCCTTGAATTTCAGTGATCTCCAACACATCCCATATTATTTAAGTGGATACAGAGTATGCAGCAATGCTTATCGTATGATAATTGGACTGAGTGCTAAAGCTTTAAGCAAAACATTTCGTAACTTCCTTGATGGAATTAGGACTTTACAGAAATCCCGGAGCAGGAACCTAACACACAAGAGGCTGATGGCTGAAACTTGGATGGAAGCATTCACTAAAAGGGTAACCCTTACCAAAAAATTATATTAACCAAAATTCCCAATTGCTGAAAAAGTACATTGTATGACTGTGTATGACTGTTGGGGTCAAATTCTTAATTCATCATTTCCATCCACAGTGTATGGTACACTGTATGAGCCTTCTTTCAAGTAGCATATCAATTATACTTAGGTCAAATAATTAAGAATGTCCAGGCTTCCAGAAAAAAGGGCTAATCTGGTTTGAAGACATTAAAGAATTCAAAACCTAGCAGCATTGCCGTAATATGTGTATGCATGTAGCTAATTCACTGTTATTCAGTTGATTGCATGCAGCCTGTGGGCATTATGCTAACCACTCATAAGTGTTTGCATGACTAAAAATCCATGAAACAGCTCTATTTTTCAGGCTAACTGATCTTGTCATTGTTTTGTTGTTATTAAATATTATTTTTAACTATTATTTCTAACTTTAAGGTGGGTGATAAAATGCCAGACACGGGTGCCTTGCATCTTCCAAGCTATCTAGACAAAACCATCATGTACAGGTATATGAAAGCAGACTTGGAAGATGGCAATGAAGATGTCGTTCATTTTAGCACTTTCTGCCATCTCCTGAGCAATGTGTTTGTGCATGTTAAAATACCCAAGGTATGATATTGTCATGTTAGAGCTCCGCTCTATTTATTTTGAACTCCATAGTTTAAGACTTGTAGAATACGTTATGTAAACAGTGTACTGTAGCAATCAAATCATTATATTCTTATAAAAGGATAAAGCTAAAGGACTGGCAGTACAAGCTAGGCAACTTTTACTCTCACCAATTTCAAACAGGAGAGAGAGATGCATATAAATTTAAATTCTATTCCCTATTAAATTCACTCCAGAACTATTGTTGATCTTACTTTCATGTTAGTGGTATAGGGGTTACAGCTGTATTATTTTTTGAATTAATTAACCAAATAAATTTCAAATATAAGTTAAATATATCCACAATCTACAATGTTCAACACTAAGTAAACGTTCTTACTAATCTGCCCTTTGGGCAAACAGTTAAAGTTTCGTTTTTTTGGTTGCCCATGTTTTTTTTTTTTCGGTTGCCCGCCTTCTAAAGACCTGTTGCCCATTAAAACTCAAAGGAGGCTTGTAAAAATGTCAATTTGGAGTAAAATGTGTGTAAAATGGGTTTGACAGACCAACAGGACTTCTGCTGTGTCCACAGTGTTCAAGTAGCTTTCACAGTTTTGCTTTGACAAGCATACAGTAATTTTAAGGTGGCTCAAACCAGTTTCAACACTATCAAGAGACCTTGTTATGAGAAAGATTGACACAACAAACTAGCTGTTATCATGTCACAGCAATGTTATGAAACCATGTGAAACAACAATAATAATTATTATTAATTATATATAATATTTTTTATCATGTTTGCAGTGACTATGTCATATTACTAGTCACTTTCTTAGTTGCAAATCAAATCCTTCTGCAAAATATTAGTTGACCAAAAATTCTGCTTGCCCTTTTTAGCGAGTCTTAGAGTTGTTTTACTCGCCCATGGATATATTTCACTTGCCCTGAGCAATCAGGCAAGTGTTAGTGTCAAACACTGATCTAGAATACAAGAAAGGTCATCACTATGCAGTAGGCTTAGTTGTCTCCCCCACACATCCCACTTGTTGAAAGATGTTCAAAAATTACGATGAAAATTAAGGTTGAAAGACAACGTAGATATCGATAATAGCCATTAACTTAAGTCGGCTGTTTACATGTACATGTAGAAGTTACAATGTATGCTTTTTTTTTCCAAAATGGAGTTGCAGTTTCTTGGTAATTTGGATTTGCTGATATATCCTTATTTTAATAATTATTATTGTTATTGTAGGTTAACCGTTTTACCAGGTGTGATTACTGCACAATATTGTGTGAGGAAAAGCGAAAAGCAAGAGACAGGGGTGTGTGAAAGTACTTGGACAAACTGTTTGATTTCCACAATGACCTGCAAATGTAAGTTATGCAAACAGTCATTGCATTTTGTGACCTCTTATAGAAAATATATTTGATACTGATATCTATTGATATCCATAATGCATGCAAAGGGTAACAGTGTGTTTCAACAGATACATAAACCCTGTAATGATAACAGTTGATAATTTTTTTTTCCTGACTGAATAAACTATGCTTTTCAAACCATGCCAGCTGGATAGATGTACATGTATGGGTGGTAAATATTAATTTTCACAGGTAGTCGTAGTACAGTCATCCAAACAGTCAATTATTGATGTTCATGTGAACTGCTTCAGCCAATTGCATACTAGATATCTGATCTTTGTTGTGTTTTTTGCAAAGAATTGGTTGACATAATACCCTTATAAGGGTATAAAATTATGTCAATCAATTCTTTGCAAAACACACACCACAGGGATGCCAAAATTAGATTATTTAATTTTTGCATCCCTCACATGATTTCATAAATTTAGCTAAGTATTTCTATCTATTTTGTCACAGGAGAGAAAGGAAACTGTACTACCACCACAGGGAGAAGGCAAAACAGTACCCACACGAGTATGCTTGTATTGCAAAAGATGGCATGGATCAGGTAAAGCTTCTCCTTCCACGCCTCATAGTTACAGCACATGCCTGTGCCAGTGCAAGAAAGCTTAGAACTCACTTGACTGGTGTGTTAAACCATGGCAGACAACCGAAGGGCTATTTTGACCTATTCCAGTATCCCCATGATTCAAATCTCACCATAAATATTCTATTATTGGAGTTGCAAAGCATGGGGGAGGACTTGCCTGACACCCTGTTCCACAAAAGAGAGTGGAGTACACTCTCCTATCAGCTGAGAATGCAAAGTGGAGTCAGAAAGATAGGGCAGCAAGTTGGCCATTGCAAGATATACTTGCTAGGAAAGGAAACTTGAGGGATAAACAAAAACTACCTGAGTCGGGTGACAATGGCTAGGATTTTTGGGACAGAAACCTGAGGGGGTTCTAGTAGATGTCGATGACATGGTCAGAAATCAAGTTGCCCCAGTACGAGAGGTAAACCATAAGGTGTAAAAAGATGCAATTGCTTGATTAAAATTAATGCCCCATTCACACCAAACCTTAACCATGACTGTTTTGAAGATGTTTAGTTAAACATGCTTTCAAAGTGTTTTCTTTTAAATCATGTATGTATACTGATTTCTGTCAACTACAACGTTAGCACAGGTCAAAGCATTTATTCAAACTCACCCAAATCTCATGTAAAAGGAGGTGTTACATTTTTCTATGACTGATTTTCAGTTTGTTTAATCCAGGTTAATTTAGCATGTCTTGTTGGTGTGAATGGGGTATAAGAAAGTTGTTGTGTGATTTCTTCATTTTGTTTTTTTGCATTTAGGTGTATGGTGGAGTATACAGAGGACCACAACCAGATGTAGTGATGGTGGATAGTTATGAAGGAGTAGTACCAGGTAGCATTCTTGCTGTCAACCTAGATGGAAACTACAAGCCTCCCCATCTAGCAGAAGTACAACAGGTTGACAATACCTCCTTTACTGTGCAGTGGCTAAAGGGTGGCTACAAGACAAAATGGGTGCCTTGGCATGGCTGGACATCCACCCAGATTCCAAAGGAAAGCATAATATACTTTGATATTGACTTTGATGAAAATGGGAAACTGAAAAAAGAGGCAGCACAGTATTTGAGAAGAAGAAGATACAAGGAGTTACAAAAAAATTAGATGTAGATCAGATTATCTATGAATTATTCATGTGGTCATGTTCCTTAAAGTGCTGCATGTACTGTGACCAAAAACCAAGACTTAGTTTTAAGCCTTGATTTCAAAAAGACACCTGTTAAACTGTATTTCAACTGGAATTTTCTTGTTTAATGGTCCACCATTACTAACTTTAACTTCTTGAGGGAACTGGCAAGATTGAGGAGAAAATGATGTCAAAGACTCAATACATGTAGTTTAAGAATGCAATGCATGTGTATGCCGCTGAATTAATATGCAGCACAGGAGTTTCAGGCTTTCAGACTTTTAAACTTGTGTTTTCTGTTTACACGCTGAAATTTTAAGCTAGTGAGTAAATGACATCACTTTTCCCTAGATCGAACCCTCAGAGGTCCAATCGGTCAGTTTGAAACGTGAGTAATGGCAGACTGTGAAATCCAAAACTTCACTCAAAGTAAGCAGCCTTTGGATAACAGACCTTAAAATTTTTCCAGTCAAGTGTTGAGCAATCACACTTTCAAAATCTGAAGAAAAAAAGGAAGTGATTTTTTGGTCATAGTTACTGTGGCACTTAAGCAATAGGGTAATTCTGTAGATCTGTCAGTGATGAAGTAAGAAGCTAAA
>CASBPP010000003.1:55000-67500 GCA_949126865.1 Montipora capitata | reverse complement strand
AGTACTTATTTTCGGCAGCAATAGTACCCACATATTTGCAACAGTATATCGTACTAGAAACTATTTGTGCATTTGCTGCGTTACTGGCCACAGATCGAATCTGTGTTTTGACCTAGGCAAAACCCCATCTACAGCCGCGATCAGATTTTGTGCACACTTTTGTTTGCTTCTTTTCAGCTCTGTTTACATAGTTACATAGTGGCAGTTGAGAATAGAGGAAAATAATAAAAACATTGAATAATGTCCTTACATTTACATCCTTTCATTCTTTTAGTTAACCCGATCGCTTTGAAAATACAAAGACCTGCATTTTTGTGGTGATCAAGCGCATTGATGAAACTAGAGGTGTTATTGGTCGAATCGCACGATACAGTTCCAGAAAATGGAAAGCCTACCCTGGTCAGTAGTATCGATACTCAAATCTCTGCTAACATATAATAGTTGGATCAATAGAACATGTAAATGTGACGATAAACTAAAAACCCAACACAACAAACAAACAAACAATAGATTAAATTGGCATTTGATGCAAGACTACTATCCTCCTTAAAAATGTAAAATAATTAACGGATCTGACTATCTCAACGAAAGTAAGGCAGCTCAAACATACTCCCTAATCTGTGATTACTGCTAGTTTCTAGATATAAGTAATTTTAAAGTTGAGGAGAAGGGTAAGAATACACTAGGTAACGCTTATCAAAATCTGTTTGCATCTAATTAGGGTCATTCCTGGACATGCTCAGTGAGTATTTCCTTCCTTTGTAGAGACAGGCAGTTTCCGCTGCCCGGATTCCCGTAAGTTGCATAATGTGCCATGAAGCTTGAATCTGACACAGGGAAATCAGTAACGAATCGAACGAGCAGATCTCTATGGCAACTAGATTGTCACTGACTGATAAGTAAACGCCCTATTCGCTCCAAATCGAATGCAGGCTATTGGGGAAAGTGAGGAGGCGAAAGAGGCAGCAGATATTCTTCTCTCTATTGAAATAATATACTGAAAGTAGTATATAATGGCAGCTCTGCAGTCAATCTTGTGTTCTGTTCTCGTCTTTGCTGCGCATTGATTCTTGGATCAAGTTAGAAAGTTGCCAAAATTTGTTTGTTTACATCGTATACTTGCTACAAGTTCACTTTTAGTACATTCAATGTACTGTTAAAAAAAGGTTCGAGAGAATTTTAGTTGGCCTTCATAGCAAACGTTTTGTGTGTTTTTCTCTTTCTTTCTTTTTCTTAAGCAAGGAACAACGCTTGATGATTTGTCAATTTTCCTTCTTCGAGTTTTATTAGTTCTGTGCAAGTTTCATGGAAACTGGAATTCAGATTGAATTTCACTTGAGTTATTCAGAAAACTCTGTTTGTAAGTTCTTCGACATACGATGTTTGTTTTATATTTCTTCAGGGGCAAAGATAACTATTAAAGTAAATTTAAAAAAAAAGAACATTGAGTTGCTGAAGTGCTCGCCTCTCTTTACCACTCAAAAAACATACTTAAGACTTAACTCAAATCAAAGTCCGAAAAAAGACAAATATGATTGCAGATTTATTTTACAATGGATGGAAATGAGGTGCATGAAAACCATAACCACAAAAAAAATATTATGGTTGTAGATTTCAAATTTGCGAACGCGACCTTCAAAATATTAAAACGTCGAGTCTATAAAAGTTGAAAAGGTTCTAAATTTGTTTTTCTGTCCTGCAATCGTCTTTTAGTTTTTCCGATTTAAAAATTATTGCAGTCCCAACAGGCAGCTTAATATATAATCTTTGACATTTGGCCACGGCTAAGTTTATCTTTGTAAGGAAAGAAAGATTCAACGCGACGAGTGCTTTGAAAAATCACTCTAAGGTCAACGCACGCATAGAATTTATTTATACACATCATTTGTTTACTAACGATTTTGCTTTGAAGCCCTAAATATTAAAGAGGTAAAACTAAGAATATTTTCTTCTAGGGAACTGTGATTGTTGGGTCAATGGTTTGTTTTGTAGCTTTTGTAAGACATCATTCATGTTATAATTAACAGCACCTCTGGGGTAACCGTTTCGTGATAGCAACTCAGTTTAAGTGCATCCAAAGACGATTGGTAATAAATAGTTTTAAAGCGTTTTTGAGAAGGGACTACCATGATAATTAAACTAGTAAAATTAAATAAAGTTAATTGATTCATTCATTCGTAACAAACAAGACGACGAGCAAATCAGATTTACTTTGTATTTTCGTGGTGTGAACGAATCCCATTTTGTGTAAAGACCAGTGAAAGTTTTCTTTCGATAAATTGATGTTGAAAAAGTATGATTACGACGTTTGATAAGTACATCAAGAAACGGATTCACATTATTTTCTTAAAACTCTATAGCAATTTTGATGTTTGCATGGCAGCCATAGATACTGTAGAAATTGAATAACATTGATTTTTACTGTCGAACAGAGGGAAAGTATCAGCAACGTATCGAAACCAAATAGTGATAACTTGATTTAGTAAATCGTAAAACAGTGGTTAGCGGCGTTAAACGCCGCACTGATTGACTATTCAAACTCCGGATATCCTTTGCTATTGACCTCCGAGCTCCACTTCGGTGAATAGTTGCTAAATAGCTAATGCCAGGAAGTTTGTGCAGGTAGAATCATAAAACAGCGTTAAGGGCCAATAAGCGGTCCTAGTACAACTTTTGAAAGAAACAAGTGCAATTTTAGCAGGTGAAGTATCACGGTGGCAGCTTCATTGGCATTTGCTGAGAAACCAATTCCTGTGTCCTTCATCTGGTAGGTAACAATCCACACTTAAATAATCTCAAGGCCGTGCGTTATGAGAAATATGTGCCGGGAAAATTCGAGATTGCTTGCAGACTAGGGCTATCCTCTTCTCAAAGATAACCCTCTGCTAAACGTTGTCAACACAGACACGCGCGTCCACACGCTGGGCATGAGACTAAACCGCAGGGAGTTACACGAAGTACGTACTTTCAACAGGAACACCCAAATTCCTAATAACTTTTAGATATAATACTTTTTAATTTTTTATTGTGATGGTTACCTGCCATAACTAACTCTATATTGTTCACTTTGCGAGATATTGGGAACTTACAAATTATCTACTATTGTGAAAGTTGTTTTTTTCTGTCTATAAGCTAGCCTATTTTGTCACCAACTCATTAGCACTTGTTTGTAAATTTTATGCAATTAGGCAATCTGTTTATTTCGTAACTATCGCTTTTTCACATATTTAAGATCTTGTAACCGACTTAGTTCCAGCCAAGTATTTTTTGTTTTTAGCTTGTATCGTGAACACTGAAGAAGCCCGAAGGGCGAAACGTCTGTTCCCTACATTAAACATGGACCTGTGAGTAGTTTGCTTTTGTCTCCATTCTTCATTGAACCTTGTCACCTTGAAAGAAAATTTCCCGGGAGGCCCACTCCTTAACCATGTTAATCACCTCTTCGATGGCTGTGTTGCCAGCATGGTTGTCCTGGTGGTGATGCGGTTATCACACCCGACTAGTAACGGGGGGGACGTGGGTTCAAATCCCGCTCAGGGCAAATTTTCTTTCAAACATTTATTCAGTTAAAAATATGATTATTTCGGGTGTGCATTGTCAGGGTTTCTCTCCTACACTCTCTATAAAATAAAATTAGCCTGTATCCTTCGAGGATCCTTCCTTATCATCCGCTAAGTTGACTTCGGTCGTGCATCATGAATTTGATCCTTAGTTGGGTTTCAAGTGGAGTTATAGGCTCCCCTACCTTGTCACCTTGAAAGAAAATTTCCCGGGAGGCCCACTGCTTAACCACGTAAATCACCTCTCCGATGGCTGTGTTGCCATCATCGTTGTCCTGGTGGTGTAGCGGCTATCACACCCGACTAGTAACGGGGGGACGTGGGTTCAAATCCCGCTCAGGGCAAATTTTCTTTCAAACGTTTATTCAGTTAAAGTTATATATATATATATATATATCTCTCTTTGCCTTGTGTGTTTACTTTGTTTTCGCTCTACTTGTAATGGTATTGAGCGCTCTTCACCTTCACACCACACTATAAACTTATATATATATATATATATATATATATATATATATATATATATATATATGAGAATGATCTCATTGGTAAAATTGTATTATGTTTAGAGTGAACTCATTGCTAAAGGTGCCAGAGATTAAAAAAAAAGGTTTGAATTGTCATCCGTTTATCTTAAAGAATTAAAATAAAAAGGTTTTCAATACATACGTCGCATTTGACTTGCACTTGTCGTCATCGAATAGTTTGCTGCCAGCAAAAAGTACAAATATTAATATTAGTGTTGAAAATCGGGGAAAGTGAAACATTCTTTGCTTCAGCATCTTTCTAATGTGTTTCACAAGATTTCACAATGATTCACTTCACTTTTCGTCCTGCGTAGTGCGTTATTTATGTCTGTGATTGCTGATGTAAACTTGAGTCAAACATCGAACTTGTTCCTTACTGTAGTCTTTGCAGTCGGAGAAAGTGTTTTGGAACAGAAAACAGGGAAAACAAGTTGGCCACAGGTATACATGAAAAAAGCTAGTACCAGAGAAATTAAAACTAACTGAAGTAGCTCAGATTGAACCTAAAAAGACAGGGACAACACAAAGGAGACTTTTGTCTGATTGGCTGTTGAAAATTGTAGTATCCAGTTTCCCAACTGCGCGCTGTAATGTAAACAAAGATGGCTTTCAACCTGTGCTTGTTCGATCGTTCTACATAGCTTCTGCCAGTTGAAGGTGATCATTTAAACTTCAAGTGACGGGGAAAGATTCTACAAGGGAGTTTCAGTTGGCCGGAATTTTTCTTTCTTTACGCTTTTTGTAAGCAGTCCTTTTATGTTGCTCGGGGAAGCAAGGTCTCTGAAGTTGCTCCGAGTCAACTTTTTTTCCCTTTTAGCTTTGTTTCTCCATGTAAGTGAATGTATGGCAACAAATGCTCAAAGTGCGAAAAGACCCGAGCAAGACGAGAAACAATCTTGCCTTAAATCCATGGTGATCATGTTAAAAAAGAAAAAAAAGCATCTCAAATGAGTGTCAATTTACCCTGAAAAGCCGAAAATAGTATTTCCGAGAATGTTTTTTTTTTTTCATATTCTTCAGGGAAGAGGGATGGGTAAAAAGGTATAAACTGTTGTAAATCTCTCAAGAATATTATCATTGACCAAAAAGTCTTGATGAGTGATTTTAGTCTTTTTGATTGCATTTTTCCTCAGGATTGCATCTAATCTCTAGATGCACCCAGATATTGCATCAATAAGCGTCTTTCAGTAAGTGTCCCGCTAAGCCCAAGCGTCAACTATGTATCTACAACAATCCAGTGAACAATAGCTTTAGTATTATTTTAAAGTTTGGGTAATCGCCACCGTTTTATGTTTTCTTGAACAGTAGATTTAGGGGGAAGCTTACTAATCGTGACGATTTGAGAGTTTTCGTGTGACTGACTACTCGCCTCGATTTGATTTGATTGGCCAATCCTGTGCACTCCAGCGGTCCTTGCTAGTATTATTTTCCCATCACGAGCACCGACAGCTCCGAATTTATTTATTTTACTACGGCGCGACAAAACGTTGGATTCCACCTCTCAAAATGCAAGTTTTCACTCACTAACCGTTGCAATTTAAAGAGAAGGAAAAACATCAGCAGTGGAATAAAAGGCCTGGTAATTTTTCAAAAATACAAGTATTCACATGTTTTTGCTGACAACACTTTGCTGGTTTGCTGTTTTTCGAGTCTTTGGTTTTCTTCGGAACTGTTGACATGCCGTTGAACTTAAAACAATTCTCACTGCAGAGCAGTCCTTTGAGCTCAGTTTTTCGGTTGACATCCGTTGTTTAATTTTCTATGGAGTTCTATTTTATAATCGTTGCGTGACTGCGTGATGACCATCATGGAACTGTGACTCTTTTGTTTCGTTTTAATGTGATCGGTTGCTCGTCTGATTTTTCAAAGTTCTAATCATGTCATGTAATATTAAAGGGATATCGTTTTTCCAATGCATGTACAGTTTTTTGTAGAAAGGTCATTGTATTGCGGAGAAGGTTTTTACAAAGTAAACATCAAATTTGGAGCTCAGCGAGTCTTCACTGTCTCTGGAAGTTGGCGTATATTCCTCACACAAATTCCAATTTCAGCTGCCGGAAATTCTATAAAGTTCGACAACAAGAGATCAAGGGTCCTCCCCCCCAGCGGGGATACTCCCGACAATTTAGGATAGGTGTGTGCCTCCTAGGTGCTCAAACCCTGACCCTATTTAAGGGTAGAAAATCGAGATTTGATACGCTTTTTAAGGCCCAAAACCAAAAAAATGGCGCCGAATTTAAGGGAGTGACGAGCGCGCGTACGGCAATACGTCCCTAGCTTATCACTGTGTTAAACTTGGAATCGTGTATTCAGGCGTGTAGTACAGTTTTAATAGACCCTATCTTTTTCGTTTTGCGCGTTGGGGTTGATACTGCAATTTAGTGGCCCTATCTAAGGAATATCTAAGGATCACAATACCAAAAAGGACACCCTATTAAAGGACTGAGCACCTCAAAGAGCCTACCCTATCGGCCGGCGCATACCTATACAGCGTATGTCATGTAAGAACCTTGCGTGACTTAGCACGCATGCTCACTTGAACTTTGTACCGGCTCGGCACGACATTTGGAATTTATCCTGACATGGTGTTCAGAAGTGGGAGTTAAAACATGGCCAAACAGCTTTCACAAACCTAGTGCGTTCAGTTTCGACGGAAACACGCCAGAAAATTGGAGAAGATCTAAGCAGCAATATCAGATATACTTAACAGCTTTGGGCAGCGAAAAGAAAGATGATTCGATCAAAATAGCTATATTGCTAAAGTTTGCTGGAGAAGACGCCATTGAAGTTTTCAACACATTCCAGTATCCCGAAGGCGATGAAAACAATAAGATAACATTAGCTGACTTATGAGCCGCCGTGTTGCTTATCCCTTTTATAATTCATAGAGAATCATGCGAGATCCTTCACTCAAAAAATATTCTTAAAATCGTCTTTTCCATGGTGTGAAAACTCCAAGAAATATTATTATCACATCTATCCTTGCTTGCTATAAAAGACCAATAATATAATTCACATTTGGACATTACCTTTTGTTTTAGCCTCGTTTTCATGTCGGAGAGAGATTTTAAGATTTAAAAAAAAAGACCCTTGCAGCTACGCACTAGTGATGGCTATCATAGTTTCTTTTTCCATATCCTGGTGCATTCTTCATAATGATGCGACTGATAACTTGTCCAGAAAACTGGCAGAAAATTTATCAGGCCTATGGACTACTTGGAGTTAGTGCAGAGTACGAGTTCAAGTCGCTACCTTCCTGTCTGGTTCCTGCATTTAAATATCTACCACTTGAAAATAAGAATCCACTTAAAAACACGCATCCGTAAAAATAGCTAACGGTTTGTCCACAGAAAGAACTTCTTCCACCAAGTTTGAGCTACTCGTTTCTCCCATCAATGGAAAAATGTTCGGTCACCTTTTTCAGTGAGCTGCAAGATGCCTTGGTAAAAAGACGTGAAAGCCATTGACGCGTTGAGTCATCATTTTTTTTCAACCTCACAATCCCGCAAGTTTTAAGTTTTTCATGAAAAAAATCTTTTGCTCTTCCTCTTATCACTCAAAAATTCATCTTTCGGAGTATCTAGTTCATGATCCTTTATGACATTTTAGCGAATGCAACGCGAATATATCAAAAGACAAACTTCGAAAGAAAAAAAGCTGTTTTGCTGAAAATGAAGAATGACCAACTGAAAGTGAGAGCGGTGCGTTCAGCCAATCGTGGACGAGTAATTTTGCTCTATTCACAAGCAAAATTACGAAAAAAATGCGTTCTTTATTGACCAATCAGCGTTCAGTAATTTTGCCCCCTATGTTGTTGCGCGACTCGGGCAATTTCAGCAACTTCTGAAAACACTCGTGATATTAATCCTTAATTTTACTCCGCTCCATGCGATTACCTATACTAATTCAATTAAATTTCCCTTAAGAGTTCAAATTGATGTTCCATGACTGGCCAAGCAAAGTCACCCTCCGTATAGATTAATTTGATAAAGAAATGAAAACAATTTTACTTACCCCACAAGGTACAAATAGAAAATATTATGACTGCAAGACGCTCGATGGTTTCCATCTTGACTGTGTATATATACTTCAGTAAGTATTTAAGTCCACAAACATTTTAACTGATCAGAAGGGATCTGAAAAGGAATGAGAATAACATAGCGATATTGAAATTTTACCTAATGTAGAAAATGTTTTAACTCAAAAACGGAAAGAGTTTTAATATGTAAGTAAGTGAGTGAGTGAGTGAGTGAGTGAGTGAGTGAGTGAGTGAGTGAGTGAGTGAGTGAGTGAGTGAGTGAGTGAGTGAGTGAGTGAGTGAGTAAACAGTAAACAGTAAATCTTTATTGCGCCTTACACTCCAAAGGGAGGTATCGGTCTCGTTACAACAAAGGTGATGATATCTACTAGAATAACTAATTAACTAAAAGGATCATACAATTACTTGTAATACAATTGGTATAAAATTATTATTTTAATTATTTTGCATTTAGGAAGTCTTTTCTCTTCTGAAACATTAAATAAGTGTATTTACCTACTATCTTTGAAGTGCTTTCGTTTTTTAGGGTAAGTAAATACCGTATTTTATCCTCATCATTAAGGCTTTTGAAAACAACATCGTGTGTTGAAAGGAGAGAATGGAGCTCATTTCTAATGTTATCGTACCCTGGGCAATACATCAAGAAGTGCCGCTCGTCTTCTATATAGCCTCTATTGCAGACTAGACACGTTCTTCCATCTACTGGGATTGGTGCACCTCTATTTTCGTATTTCCCAGTCTGTATTCGCAAGCTATGAACCCCCAGACGCAATTTTGTCATACTTATTCTATGTGCTGGGTTTCTGATAGTTTTGAGATAGTCTTCCAATTGGTAGTCGAATTTGACTTCTTTGTGTGTAAATTTCTCTCTAGAGCCTTCGGAAGTGTTGTTGCGAGCCTTCAGCCAATTTCGAATGTAGTCCTTTTTAAGCTGTTTCTTTATGGAGGAGCGAGCATTCTTAATGTGTAGTTGGCTTGATGTATTGCCTGTAGAGTGCATTCGTATAGTTTCGTCATTATTTAATACATCAAAAAATTGGCTGTGACTTTTTGCGTGATGAAAGGCTTCCTTTAATAGAGGGTTGGTTGACTGTTTTATGTTGTAATCTAAGCGAGTAACTAAATATTGAAGCTTTTATGTCTGTACTTAAAGGGTACCGTCCAAGTTCTGCCCTACAGGCAATGTTCTCTGTGTACCATGGGGTATTTAGTGTTTGTTTACAGAACTTGATATGGACTTGTTCGATAGTGCTTTTGTCAAAATGGGTCTTATATGATAATAGCTCCGGTCCCCATATTTCGCATCCATATAGTAGTATAGGTTTGACAAGGGCATCAAAAAGCTTATTCTTAATTGTAATTGTGGTCGTATCGGAATTGGAGAACAATCGTTTCACTGTCGCAAGAACTTTATAAGCTTTTTTGCTAAGGATGTCTCTTGCGTAGGTATAGCGACCAGATGAGGTCATTTCTATCCCCAAATATGTTTGTTTGTCGACGATAGGTAATGTTTCTGAAACATATTGGAAAATTTCCTTGTTTTTGGTTTGACCGTTCCCACTAAAGATGATGATATTTGATTTGTTGATATTCACCTTCAGCTTCCATTCCTCTGCGTGCTTTTTAATGACGTTAATCGATTTCTGTAGTCCTTCTGGAGAGGGACTTAAAACTAACAAATCATCAGCATACATGAGGCAATTTAGAGAATGGCTTCCAATCATTACTCCTGAGTGAGTGAGTGAGTGAGTGAGTGAGTGAGTGAGTGAGTGAGTGAGTGAGTGAGTGAGTGAGTGTGTGAGTGAGTTGAGTGAGTGTTAGGGCCTCTTCACATGATCCTGGTACACCAGGTTGGCTCGGTCACCTGGATGAAATTGGGTCTATTCCTATGGCGACTTTCAGCCCGGTTTTCGAGATTAAAAGTGGAGACGTGACCATTCAGGCGTAAAATCTAACGAACAAGACTGGCGAGAATAGAACTTTTCACGGTTTCTGACGCCATCTTGGTTAGGGGGCAAACGCGACTTAAATTACAGTGAATGTATGGGATTTTGGCCGAATTCAAACCTCTATAACTCCCCTGCAAAAAGGCAGATTTCAAAAATATTAAAATGTTTTTAGTCATTTTATTAATATCATTGACTCAACGGAAAATTGGATCATTGCACAAGGCAAAACGTCTGAAAATTGGACATTAAAAATCACCTCATGTCGCTTCAAATTTCACGGGAATTTGCATAACTTTGTTTACAAGGGATTATATGAAATTTACAAATTTCGTTTACGGTCGTTATAGCTTGATTCTGATCGTCATACTTCACGAAAATAATCCCAATAGAAGTGCTGTTTGAGAGGCACTCTCGCTATCCACAATCGTTGGACCTTAGAGGATTTGTAATGGTTCGAAGTCGCCAAAATTTTCATACATTCACTGTAATTGAAGCCGTGTTTGCTCCCTAACCAACATGGCGTCAGAAACCGTAAAAAGGTCTGTTCGTCGATTTTTCTTTTTCTTTTTTTTGTTTTTGTTTAAGCAACCTCAAATGTCTTTTGACCTTAAGTTACCGATCAACGGGAACTATTCTGAGCTTCATTACCTAGGAAAATGGCAGACCCGGAGGTAAAATTTCGATAATGTCCGTACTATTACGAAAATGCATTGTATTACCTGATTGGTTATCTTTGAATGGATGACCACGGGCCCGAAATCAAAACAACTTTCACCGCATGGCTTGGTGGGCATTTTTGTTTAACCGGTAAAGCAACCCGGGAAGAGCGTTTTTTAAATCTAATCGACAATATATAGATTTAGCCAAGCCTAAAAGCGGAGCTCCCGAGTTTTTTTATTCTTACTGGCTGTATGGTTAGTGAAAATAAAAAGTTTTCGAATTGTCCGCGTTTTGGTGTTTCTGGTTACTGCTTAATTAAATCATTTTCTTCCCTTTCTTTTATATAGTAAACTTGTTTTTCCACCGAGGCAAAAGGAAACGTTTGCATGATAACAGAGCTCAATTCCCGGAGAATTACTTGGGTATACCAACATTGCCGCCTTTCCATTGTTTAGGTACACAAACATGGCCGCTGTGACGTCACGTGAAAACACTCTATAGGAAAATTCATTGCCTAACTAGTAATATTCACACGAAAAACCGATATCGCATGAATCACGAAGCGAGGTGAAATTTACTGTGGAATTCAACAGTTAGGCAATGATTTTTTTCTTGAATCGCACGAGTTTTAAAAGAACACAAGCAAATCCTCAGCAAGCAAACGGAAAAGGAAAAAAAGCCATTTCAGAGTCAACTGTTCAACCTGGTAAGGGGTCAGCTTAACAAAAACAGCTGACCTCGAGAGCTCTAAACTTGAGCTTTCGATATGATCACGAGAGACTGGTCAGCGGATACCTTGTTTTGACAAGACTTAATTGACCATAACAAGGATGTTCAGTATCAAAGATGAACGCTGTAAACTAGCTGGATTGTCAGGTGGAATACGGCCTCGATATGGTCAAATTGGCATATATGGCGGGGTCGAACGATCGTACGATGACCAAAACCAAATTTTTTCGCACAGATGAGTGACCATATTTTCTTACCCATGGTGCTCCGCGCGCGTCTCATTGGCGCGCGGAGCTCTGCTAAAAGTTGTCTACCGGGACCACAAGATGGTGCAATGCTCAGATGTCATTCGAACATGAAAATAAGCGAAATTACATCGAGGAAATACCTGGCAACTGAAAACAAAAAAACCTGGATTTGCAATTTCGTAGAAATCATGGCAAAGGCGAGAGCACAAAACGATCACGAATACGAACCAGAAATTAAGTTTTGCTGTCATGCAGTGCTCATTGGACCGTCATTTAAAATAACTTTGGCAGAAACTACAGTATTTTTGCAAGATCGTGAATTTGCAAATTCAAGGCAACAACTTGAGGCGATCGCAGGGTTACGGAAAGCGAAAAAATGCCTCTCGCGCTTTAATCGAAGCAAACGAAGAATTTCTCTGCAATTCAGGCAATATTTTGGAAATAAAAAATAAATCACAATATTTTAGTTTGCTTTTATTTAAGGATAACAGCATGACCGAGCAATGCCCAATTACAACAATTACAATTAGCTATATATGTAATAGGACTACATGCTGTCCAATTTGGAAATAATTGGAGTCAAAAAATTCCTCGGATTAAGAAATTGGACTCGGCCTACGCCACGTCCAATTTTGGCTGTCCTCAGCATTTTTCTCATCCAATTATTTCCATATTGGACAGCATGTAGTCCTATTACGCTTGTAAATAAAACCAATAAGATCAAATCGGTGAATGTCTCATAAATCACCAAATGTTTGGATTTTGCACCATAGTTTTCACAGTAGAGT
>CASBPP010000003.1:45000-50000 GCA_949126865.1 Montipora capitata | reverse complement strand
ACATCAATCTCGCCTTATATCTCATAAGGATTTCAGACTGCGCAAATTCACGAGTGAAAATTGACAATAAAGTTGACAGTTACTTGTGAAAATACATTGTTCGTGGTTAGTTGTTAGCGAAAGGGACTTTAAGCGCGATGCCTAACGAGTTTGCCAAGCAGAAAGGTCTCTGATGAGTCCCTTGGTCGGGATGACACGGGCTTCGTAAGACTAAACCACGAACAATGTATTTTCACAAGTAACTGTCAACTTTATTGTCAATTTTCACTCGTGAATTTGCGCAGTCTGGAATCCTTATGAGATATAAGGCGAGATTGCTGTCATCATTTTGTTAGCGAACGGGACTTTGGGCGCGATGCCTATAAGGAGTTTGCCAAGCAGAAAGGTCTCTGACGAGTCCCTTGGTCGGGATGAATCGAGTTTCGTAAGACTAAACCACGAACAATGTATTTTCACAATTTCTAATCAACCCATTTTTTCTCTTCTTTAAAATACATTGTTTGACTATGCATTATTATGCCCTCGATCACAGCCTCTTTAGGTCGGGAACAGGAAAGAAGACTCCGCCAGCCGCCTCGACATTTCACTTCATTGGAAACTTAAGACAGCTCATACTTTTAAATTACCATTTCATTTTTTACTGAAAAATTTGTAGGTTTCTGGCAGACAAGTTTCTGTAACAGACATAGGAAATACTCATGGGAATTTAGACATTTAAAAATTGCCACGCTGTTGTAAATTTCAAAAATATATTGATGACGCGTGGCGATTGATCATGCGCGAAATAAAGAAAAGGCAGGTTTGACAAGTCGAAACTGGACTGACTCATCCAATTCTTTGGATCAGCGGCAAACCAAAGAATGTCGAGGCGGCTGGCAGAGTCTTAATTCTTTCTTGTTCCCGACTTATGTAGGAAGATCGAAAGAGACTGCTTGCAGGGTAACATTATCATTGTTGTTGCCAAAAAAGAAAGACAAAAGAAAACGAAACAAACACAAAGGCCATTGAGATAAATAAAGTTCAGCAGGTAACCAGGACGAAAGTTTTGCGACATTGTTAGATTTCAAACACAGATCCTCCGTTGTCACCTCTCACCTGTCATGGCTGAGCAATGTTTTGTGTCTGTGTGTGTCTACTTACCAATGCTTACTTATGGGGACGTGGACATAGTTACACACCCGTACTGTGGGGTCCGTTCTTTTTGTGAGGACCAAAATCAGGTCCCCACATATAAAAGCCCTTAAAACTCTACTTTATGGTCAGAAATTGCCTTTGGAGTCCACAAAGTAGAGATGTCCTCATAATGCAGTTTTGTGTTAAAAATACACATTGATCCACATAATGTCAAAAAATAGTGCGTAACTAAAAAGTTGACTTTTTCAATTTTTTTTTCTTTGAGAGGTAGCAGCTTAGTGTAAAAAAAGAAAAAAACCTCACATCGTTTGTTCTGGAAAAATGCCTTTACCGTGCGAATACATACGGCATTTGATCAAGCAGATACACACAATCCATCTGTGACTTTGCAATATCTATTCTTCTAACAATCACAATCAAACAGTAGTTATTAGGGCAAACTCAGAAATCATAATGTCAACTCAATATTTTGTCAGGAAACAGTAAATGTAGTAGCTCTGTTAAAATGGTGTTTACACTGTGCTGACGATGGAACTTGACCTTTTCGAAAACTCACTTGTCTCATAATTATGTACGTTGGCTATTCCTGTTGAGAGCTGGGACACTTAATTAACGGTGCCATTTAGTCATTACGTAGTTTTCTGTAGTAATGAAATACTAATTTTGACATTCAACTTTCCCAGCCACTTGTAGGATGATTGGGAAGTGTAACAAAAAACTTGGACAAGTGGCTGAATGTCAAAATGAGTATTTAGTAATTAAGTCCTCAAAATCCTCGCCGTTCCCAGTAAAATAACTACATGTATACAAAAAGTAACTCTTGGCATTTTTGCTCTAAACCCTTCAATTAGAGGGGTTAATTAAGAATCCAGATTCTTAAGCCTTGAGTGGTCAAAGTCTCCTCACCCATTTTCTTATATTTAGCACAAAATTAAATTCAGCTTTACTATTCTAAAACAAGACTTTGAATTGATGGTCCCGTTCTTGCAGTGCAATAGCTAGGGTTCTGCCCATTGCATATACCACCATGACTAGCTGCAAATAAAATCACAAAAGCCAATCATTTCCAATCCTTGCTTAAACCCAGTACCAGTGGCAAAAAAATCAGTATGAATACAGATCATTGAATGGTCACTCCATCATTATGTTTATCATTATAATCCAAATTGAATGACCTTGACATGTAAACTAGTCCTGGGAATAAGCAGATCTGTTTGGTCCAAAAAAATTAATATTGATAACCTTACTGGGATAATTACATGCTACAAACAAGACCAAAACAACTGCAATGACTACTTAGCTAGTTCCTTCCTAAGTTATAAGCTGCCATGCATAAAATTTCAACGAACACAAATACAGTCGAAGTTCTCACGGCGACCACTCTTGTAAGCAACCAGCTCTAGCCACGACCACCAAAACTCTCTAAATGAAAACTCTCAAAAGCAACCGTTCCCACAATCAACCGCGACCACCTTTGGGATTACCAAACTGGACTTTTCCATTGTTTTTAAGCTCTCATAAGGACGGTGCCTACTATTCTTATTGTGCATACGTTCTGCGCATCTAGAGATACTCAGATTTCCTATGGGTAGTGCTTATTCATACAGGGATATTTTTGCGTGGTTTAAAACTATGCGAAGAAAGCACAACAGTTACTCAGCAAGTTCTCTTTGTATCCAAAAAGAAAATTAGGGGTAGCCACGCATTTTTCAGAGATAGCTTCATTTTGGAAAAGAACGCCATACATTGCTTTGTATTTTAAAGCTTTGTATAAATATTGTTGATTACTTATATTATCTTTGGAAAATGCGTGGTTACCCCCAATTTTGTTTTTGGATTTCAATAACACTTGTTAAGATTTGCTTTTCCCGCATATTCAGTAAGCCACACAAAAATACCTTTGAATTTAGTAAGCGCCCTCCATAAGCCACCACTCAAAGAGTGATCTAAATTGAAAGAATATTTTGGCAGATTTTAATGAGAGTAAAGAAGTTTCCAGTTTTTGTAGGTGCATTCCCAAAAATTCTACTGTACCCTTAATACAAATTTACAAATCCCAATTTTATTGCTTATAATTCTCAAGGAACCAGCTCTACAGTGAGTAAGTTGTGACCACTTTTTCAAATTCCCGGGCTGGTTGCTTACGAGAGCTTCTAATGTAGTACTCTCTAAAGTTTCTGGATATTTTGTTGTTTTCTAAAATTATGTTTAGCCCTAGTGAACTCTCCCTCTGACTGCAAGAGAATTGCCACAAAGAAATATTTATTAAAACAATAATTTTAACTAATCATGTGCAACTTAATTAATTAAGTTACATTATGATTGTGAAGTAATCTTAAGTTTTTGCTTTGGCCGGTTAATCCATCTGTTCTGCATGTATAATATGGCTTTTACCTCCATTTCCGGATATTTAAAAGGATTGACATGAAACTGAAAAAAAAAAAAAAAACAACAGGTAAAATTAGTAACTGTTCTATTTGTTATTTTGTGCTTATTCCTGACCTAAGTATGCCATGTGGTTCCCTTAGTAAAAGCTATATCATTCTGCCACTTCATAGTTATTCAAAAGAACATAACAGTACCAGAAATTAAGCATGTAACAATAAACCCTTGTATGACAGAAAGCAAGTGGTGGCCAAAAACCCTCATAGCCAATTATTTACCAGTCTTTTAATAGGTTTAATAGGCTCACAACTTAAAGTACTTTGGATCGTCAACAAGGAAGTTAAACAAAAAATGGCACATGAAACATCCCATAGTGTTGGTCATAGCCACTCAAGTTCTCAAGTAATCAGATCATACAATACTTACTTTACATACACTGTACATACATTGTACACCTGAACGGTTAGAAAATCATCGACTGCATGAAAATGGTGATCAATGATGATAATGATGATAAAACTTACTGTCATATTAAAGCTACCAAACCAACAAGATTCTCAGGTGACAATGAAGAACATATGGCAAATAAATAAATATATATATATATATATATATATATATATATATATATATATATATATATATATATATATATATATATAATGAAGTTTGAAAGGACCAAGGACGGACAACCCCTGGAAGACATTTTCATTGGGAGAAAAACTTTTTATGCCCAGAGCGGGATTTGAACCCACGTCCCCCTGATTACCGGTTGGGTGTGATCACCACTACACTATCAGAGCAACCATGCTGGCTACATGGCCAATGTCTTCCAGGGGTTGTCCGTCCTTGGTCCTTTCAAACTTCATTAATTAATTACATTTCGCCGAGGCTTGGACTGTGAATCCATTTGTGATCCTCCTGTGGGGCAGAGATGCGCTGTTGGCTCGAGAGACCTTAACTTGTATACAAATTGTTCTCTTCTCTCTCGTCCGCCTGTGAATCATCGTTCTGGTTGATCCAGCGTCATCTAGTTGGGGAAAACCATGCGCCCGGGATGACCACGTAAATCCCATTCACTATCCAGATTGGCCATGTAGCCAGCATGGTTGCTCTGATAGTGTAGTGGTGATCACACCCAACCGGTAATCAGGGGGACGTGGGTTCAAATCCCGCTCTGGGCATAAAAAGTTTTTCTCCCAATGAAAATGTCTTCCAGGGGTTGTCCGTCCTTGGTCCTTTCAAACTTCATTAATTAATTACATTTCGCCGAGGCTTGGACTGTGAATCCATTTGTGATGCTCCTGTGGGGCAGAGATGCGCTGTTGGCTCGAGAGACCTTAACTTGTATATATATATATATATATATATATATATATATATATATATATATATATATATATATATATATAAAGATGAATTCCTGGAGTCGGACTAGTTCAAAAACATTTAATTGGTTTAACCCGCCATACAGCCAAAAT
>CASBPP010000003.1:32500-35000 GCA_949126865.1 Montipora capitata | reverse complement strand
CATAAAACCAAATTTTCTCACATCGATGGGTTACCATATTTTCTTAACTATGGTGCTCCGCGCGCGCGCGCCTTCGGCGCGCGCGGAGCTCCGCTAAAAACTTCACCACGACAGACTTGGTAACCGCGTTTGAATGGTCCCAGATCCCTCACCCGCCCCCCTCCCCCCGCAAGGTGCATCATGAGCTCATTGGCTCATTGGTCAATCTGTTTCAATTTCATAAAGAAAGATAGTTATTGCTCCTTTTAAACAAATGTGGTTAACATTGTAAGGACATAGTCACTTCCTTGCATGATTAAAGATAGTGAAACATTGCTGCAGTTCTTTAAAATCCGGGTGACATCACAGGGGCATGCTCCCTTTGGTATAATTTTTGATCATTCTAATTTTATATTTGTGCTGTAGATGGGGTTTTCACATCTCGGGATTGTGAAGAAGTTGCATGTGCAGAGGAAGACAGTAGCTAAGGTACACTTCATCAAGCCCTGATTATGATGCTGAGATAGTAAACGTGACCATCCAGTGTGGCAACTGTTTTTCATTGTGTAATGCTGCATGGGCTAATACGCAAGGTGACAGTTGTTTTAGCCCAGCTTTTGCTGTAGAAATATGAATTAAGACCTTTGTGTTAGGCAAAATAAATTATATTTAAAGATAAAAGAAATGTCTTTTTTTTGTTATTGTTATTTTGTTTAGTTTAATTAATCGTTTCAGCCAGAGATAATTTCTTAACCCTTTCACTCCGGTGGGGTTCCCCATTGACGAGTAAAATCGTCTGGCGTTAGACAGAGTAAAATCTATAAGTCTCATTGTCTCATTGTGGCAGTGACCAACTCGGAAGCATCTGCTACTTTGGTCACTGCCCACATCTTAATTTCGTTAATTTTCTATCTTTATTTTAATTTTGTTTTATAACTTACTTCTACAAATGTAATGTAAATTCTAGGTGAACAGAGCAAAATAAAAAGATATTATTAAGATATCATTGGCCCTTACACGAGTGAAAGGGTTAATGGGGATATATTTTTTGAGTGAAGCTATAGCTGTTGTTAACCCTTTCACTTCTGTGGGGTTCCCCATTGACGAGTAAAATCGCCTGGCGTTAGACAGAGTAAAATCTATAGGTCTCATTGGCCCTTACAGGAGTGAAGGGTTAAGATAGAGTAAAATCTGTATTTGTCAAGTGACAACTCAAACAATGAAACTTCGAAAGCCTGTAAATTTACCAACACAAATTAGCAGCATCTATAACTTGATGAAACAAAAATGAATGAGGTGTTTCTGTGTTATTGATATGTGATTAGGTAATATTCTCCATAACTGATCCCAACCAAGAGGTTTATTTGGTGGCCAGAATAGAGAAAGTCTTACAGGGTAGTATATCGGTTCCTGTGTTGAACCATACATCATGGCTTAAGTCCGGAGCCACCAAAAAAGCTTCACAAAAGGCACACAAACTAGCTGAGATCTGCTGCAAGAGCCTGGGACAATAATAATTATGGTACGCCATTTGGATGGACAGCCAGGTGAGTCTGAAGTACAATGTAAACTTGCGTAGCTCTGTAGTTAAGGCATCAATAATTATCAATAATTATTATGGTATGCCATTCGGATGGACAGCCAGGTACGTGAGTCTGAAGTACAATGTAAGTGTAGCTCTGTAGTTAGGGCATCAAAGTACATGTATACCGTGCCAGAAGTTGTGGGTTGTGAACTCTAGCCAAATCAACACTTGGTGTCTCTGAACAATAACACGTACACGTACAATAACTGATGAGAAATTACTATGTTTTGTTATCACATTCAACTAAAAGTAGCCAGATTTTCTTGTCCTGAATACATGTAACTGATGAGAATTTACTACATTTTGTTATGATCAACAGCTAAAAATAGCCAGATCTTCAACAACAACAACAACAGTTCTTTATTGGATGTAAAAAATTCTAACTTTTTGATTTAATTTGTTTTACCTACTAGTTGTCGTGAATCATTTTATCTTCAATTTTACTATCCTGAGTACAATGCATAAGTTTTCAAATGAGCTCAAGGTTAAAAAACACAAGGAAGGAATTAGGGATTAAGCTTTGTTTTTTTTTTTTTCTCTGAGATAGGAAAATGATGAGAACTTATTTTGTTGAAGTACATATGTGTCCCTAAGAAACAGCCATGAAAACCACACTGAAGACTGCATGTACAGTAAATTAGCTGATCTGCTCCATTTCAGTTCGACATATAATATGTTAATTGTAAAAAGGTTTCCTTTACCAGGGCATTATAAGTACTATATCATGCACCTCCAAAACAGTCTATTAAAAACAGCCTTTACTCTTGCCAACAGCATTTATCTTTTGTAAGGGCTGCAGTCTCTAATCTCCAAACGACAAGTATTATTTCTATGTATACAGTCATGTACATGTAGCATTACTATCAAACTCCCTGGTTGGACATGCCAACTGCACCTTCAGTTAATTTTCACTATGATTTATAACCTCTGCAAAAC
>CASBPP010000003.1:22500-27500 GCA_949126865.1 Montipora capitata | reverse complement strand
CTCTCATATTCTTATTAATTTTAGTACGAGATAAACACCAGCAAGACCAGGGGTATGCTTTACTTAGATGCATGTACATGTACACACATCTCAAAGGTATTGTCTGGGGAAATTTTTACATGTATAATACAGTGTACAGTGTACCTTTAAAAATAATATAGTTAGATCTATTAGAAACATTTCTCCATTCTGATTGGCGAATTGAAATGCAGTTCTAGCTAGCTAATTGTTAAAAATCTTGAGAGACTCTGCAAAACACAGCTGGCAATTTTAACAGTTTAATTTATACTCAAAACATTGAGTAAAATGGAAAGACTTAATACATGTAGTATTAATATTTTCGTGCAACTGCCACCTATCAACTCGATCTCAGAATGGTCTAGAACTGGTAAACATAATACATCATGTTTCTTAAGATAGCACGATCTTTTCTAAAAATGAAAGGTTCGTTTTTCCCCGCCAGAAAATAATAATATCGTCACTGAACGGTTTACAACAATGTGCCGAGAGTGTAATTTAAGGTGCCAACAGTAATACTGTGCAGAAAAGACTGAGGTAATACAGTGCAAAGATCGAGAGGTACAAACCAGCATTGGGATTGGTCAGTTATCAAGTAAATTCTCAGGTGGCCAATGAAATGTCAGCCCCTGATGGAGCAATCATTGCGTGATTGCTGTGTGAAAATCCCTTCTCGAAATTTTATCTTAAAAATAAATTAAATCTCTTACAGGCACATTGATCTCAAAGTATCGACAGCTGTCACTCCACTCAGAAACGTTAGATACTTTTTCTCTCAATTGAGGTAAAGCTAAAGACAGATTCTTTCAAACCAAAAGAGTGATTCTGATCAGTAAATTCATGACAAGAGTTGGTTAATCTACTCAAAGCTGCCAACTTCAAATTTTATTGAAACCCCCCTTCATGCACATTACACTGTTACACTAACTGGCTGAGATTTAGCATTATATTAATTTTTGTCTTTGTTACATCTTTTCAGGGGGTGAAAGGACGAATGTATGGCTTTAGCGTCACATCCAAGACAAACTGTACAGTTTGATTGCTGACAGCCAGTCTGAAATGTACTCATGGATAACAGCATTGGGTAAAGTTACGGGAATTGGTATGTACACAGGTGCAAATTAAGACTCCATCAGTCTTTGCGAGAAAGTCTTCAGAGTAGTAAACATCCAGAACTTCTTGAATTTGCCAGAGAAACAGAGGTGTTGAATGCAAAGAGGAGGAAGGATGGAAGAAAGAAACTCTCTTCTCTTGTCCATGACTTGGATAATAATGGTACCTGTTACGTGTGAATTATCATGATGCAAGGATTGATGGAAAAGTGTTTCGTGAACATTTTGGTATGTGTGTGGTGGTGGAATGTGAGGATTTCAAGTTTCGTTTGTTGAGAACTGTAGCCAATGAATATGAAGTTAACATTGAACCATTTCTTTGTCTGATGCTAAAAAGGGAATAAAAATTTCTGAGGATTTTCACTGTGATCTCAATGATTGAGAATGGTCTCTCAAATGGCATTGCCAACCCTAGTGATTTTGAAAGTCAGGAGGTGAAGTACAATGTACAGCTGTCCAGGAAGGTAGAAAAATTAAAATAAAATGGGGGATTAGGAAATGGGAATTCAAGACACCCTCGCATATTAGGGCAATAAAATTGCATAGAGAGCCGTTAAAAATTATAGTTGCTGCTCTGCAGCTACCAGCTAATTTCGAGAACAGGCTTGTCAGTCTTAGCTTGTGCCTATTTCACCTGTACACCTATATGTCAGCACTTACAGGGTGTACATGTATGTTGCTCCTGCTCTCACCTGTTAGAAACTGGACAAAGTAATGCAGTTGCATGTTGGTTTCTTGTATGTTGCTTGCATCATAAACTTTAATTTGTACTTGTATGTACAAGGCGTTCATTGGTTGTTTTGGATACACATCGATTTCTGGACCACTGTGCTTGTCTTACTGGAAATTGGGCTTTTAAGGACAGTGCCTACTATTGTTATTGCGCATATGTTCTGTGCATCTTGAGAAACTCGGATTTCCTATGAGTGGTGCTTATTAATGCAGGGATATTTTTGTGTGGTTAAAACAATGCAGAGAAAGCAGACCTTAGCAAGTGCTTTTGGTATCCAAAATGAAAATTGGGGATAACCATGCATTTTTCAGAGATAATTAAGTTTCAATTTGGAAAAGAACACCATACATTGCTTTGTATTTTACAGCTGTTTACAAATAATTTGCTGATTAATTTTCTTCGAAAAATGCGTGGTTACCCCCATTTCCTTTTTGGATTTCGATAACACTTGTTAAGATCTCCTTTTCCTGCATATTCAGTAAACCGCACCAAAAATCCTTTTGAATTAGCAGGCACCGTCCTTAACCCATTCATCCCTGAAGTGGCCCTCATTGACAACTAAAATCGTCTGGCTTAAGACTGAGTAAAATCTGTAGTTGTCTAGACTTGCCACAAGTCGACCTCACGATAACCCCAGAAGAAAATGTTTCGGCGAGCGAATCGTGATTTTTCGGCGAAGTGAATGAGCGAGCGACGAAGTCGCGAAAGGTCGACTTGTCTCGCTTGCAAAGTTTTCATTTGCGTCTCGCGCCAAAAAGAGGATGACATCATTCGCAAGCCATGAACTTGACAGCGCCATCCGACGAAAACAGTCGAACATGTTTGTTTCTACGAAATCTAAAGAGGAAATTTGTTAACTTTGTGCTAAAGGTATCAGAAACAAAGATGAAATAAAACGAAAGCTTTTTTTCAATCTCGAGTCGCCGCTTGGAAAGGGGATCTCCAGTGGTATTTTCTGGACCAACACTTGTGCCGTGATTTGTGCTGATAGAAACGAAAGACTAATATATTCGAAAGATTAGCAAGTAAGGGAAAGCTTCGGATCGTCAAGAAAGTCAATTGATTTCACTCATGAAAGATCAGGTATGCTTCTGGTGTAGGAGACGTACTAGACCGGGATTAAAAGATACATCTTAGTGAAACTTAAGCTTACCATCTTTAGCGATGCAATGACTCTCGTCGATGAATACACATGCATTTAAAATTTTTTGTTCCATTCGACGAAAAATGTGTTGATAGTCGTTGAGAATCGCCTCGGGACTTCCAGACACCCGTTTATATTTAAGATTTTAAATGTGTTGTCTCCTAAATAGCGACCGGCTAGAGACCAAATCTTTCGTGAGTGAAATCAGTGGAAGAATTACGAAGACGATAGCATTGCCACCCGCTCCAAGTAAACGACCAAAAGCGTACGGGACTAGTTCAAAGGTCAGACTTTTCCCAGCTACGGTTGGAGAAGACACAAACAGATCTATGCAAGACAGATATTCTTCAATTATTTTCCTCTGATGGTCGCGTAATTTGGAATAACCGGTGGCCTTAGTAGCATGTTTGAAAATCACGCTTCACTGCGTGTGGCAAATTTTGATTGACAACTCTATCCCCTGGGGTCCACGAGGACTACTCTGATTGGCCTAGCTCAGCGACCCGTTTTTGGGTCGCTAAATTGGCGCCAATCAAGTATGAAAAGTCCTTCGTTCCGCGCGTATCTAGACGAAGGACTTTTCGAAAGTCTAGTAGTTGTCTTGACAACTTAAACAATGAAACTTCAAGAGCCTGTAAATTTACCAACACAATAGCAGCATCTAACTTGATCAAACAAAAATTAATGAGTTGTCCCTGTGTTCTTGATATAAAATTATGTGATTAGGCAATATTCTCCATAACTGATCCCAACCAAGAGGTTTATTTGATGGTCAGAATGAAGAAAGTCTTTAATACGTGGCAGTATTGGTTCCTGTGTTGAACCATACCTCAAGTCTGGAGACACCAAAAAAGCTTCACAGAAAGCACACAAACTAGCTGAAATCTGCTGCAAGAGCCAGTACTGGGACAATATGGTATGCCATTCTCGATGGACTGCTAGGTGAGTCTGAAGTACATGTACAATGTAGGTGGCTCTGTGGTTAGAGCATCAAACTTGTTAGTGCAGCTGGAATTAAGTTGTGGGTTGTCAACTCTAGGCAAACCAACACTTGGTGTCTCTAAATAACTCATGTGAAATAACTGCATTTTGTTACCACAACCAAAAATAGCCAGATCTTCTTGCCCTTTTTGTTAAGAAGGTTATTTAATACATGCATAAACAAACTGAGTGGAATCGACTACTTGGTAAAGATGACCTGATCATCAGAAGTCAGGTCGTAGTTACAATGTACAATTGCATTTTGCATTTTCTTTTTTTTGCATTTTGGTTTACTGGATTGTCTCGGACCGTCCTTTTTGATTGGCCAAAGTAATTACTTTGGTTTTGGTTTTACGACATTCGATTGAAACTCGCTCAAATGACTTGAAAGTCTTCACATTCAACATTACTTTGTACTCTGTTTTAAAAGATTGAAACTAAAAGAGAAATAGTGATTTGTCATTTCTAAATGCACCTAACTGGAGTTGCTAGCCTATAGAAATTTGCCTCTCTCAGATGACATGTTGCTAATGATTGTAGTGGTTGATCCACAGATATCGCAAAATATAATGGGATGATAGGGGTTGCTTGCGGTGCCTCTACTCGCTGATGTTTGAGAACCAAAGAAAAATTGAGAAAATAACAGTATTTTACAATTTAACTTATTGGCAAGATGTGCATGTCCACACACAATGAGGTGACGGACAGGTAAACCTGTTAGGCCCAATTTAGCGACCGACGACCTAAGAAAACATGTGAGCGAAGTTAAATATGGGCGTGATCGCAAGTTCTTCCCCCCCCCCTTTTTTTTTTCTCTCCTGGCTTCTGTCATTCTGAGGAGGCAGTTAGTGGAATGCTACCACTTTTCTATACTTGCCAATGGGAGCGTTGTCACACTTCGATCTGCTTAGCAATACCTCTAATTCTAACCTTGCCTTTGGCATTACCTTTCATTTATCCTCATTGTTTATAATTCACTTTACAACACGCTTATTTTCTCACAGGTTAAAAT
>CASBPP010000003.1:0-20000 GCA_949126865.1 Montipora capitata | reverse complement strand
TTTCTACAGCATAACTCGTAAAGATACTCAGCGATACTACACACCAAGACATCTAATAAGATTTATGACTGTATACTGCCTCGCAACATAAAGCGTATTTAATTTGTCTTTTTATTCCCTACACAGGTCCTAAATTTAGTAAACGTCATTATACAGTCGCAAGATTCCTGCCTGTTATACTCAATTAACTTTTTCACATCCTGGTTGTCACAATGGTTGTCACTGAAAATGAAGACTTGTCACTAAACGTCGTCAGGTATGTGACAAAAGGGACCTTACGCATGGATGACGATGCCAACGAGAACTTTGTCTAAAATTATTATTTCCCGTAACTGCAATAATTTCGTGATAACTCCAAGTCGTTCGGAATGGCGAGTGTTTCTCAACATTGCGGGAATAAAGTTGGCATGAACGGTGTTATTTGGGAACAAAAATAAAAAAAAATATTTCGTCAGGTTCATACGTTCTCTACACGACCTTAAAATTAGTGAATTCGTGTCGTTGTCAGGACGAGGATGGCAAAGAAATCTACCAAAATGCAAAACGCACGTGCAGGGCATGTAGAGCGTTTGTCTTTGTTTATCAAGTCCATTGTTTTGTGGCGTTTTGGTAACCGTTGTCGTCGTCCTATCGTAAGGTCCCTAAAATCGCTGGCAGGGATGTATTGGTTTCACGCATTTAGGGAATAGCAAGAGGTAGACTGATTTAAAAGAGGCTAATATAATGGCTAAATGGTCCTTTACTACAATCCTGGACAACATTCTTGGGACAATGAAGTCAATTTTCAAAGACATCGCATGGGATAACGTTTCCCTCCCCCTTTCCCCCTTTACAATGTTGATTTAAATTCCGGAAACACTCAGAAAAGCTGCAATTGGCTTCGACGTTGGTTAAGGTGTGGGGTAAGGTTGCAGGGGGGGGGGGGGGGGGAGGGGGGTGGGAGGTTTGGTACCTAAAAGGCGCTATGAAGATAATGGCCATAAAGGATAAGGTACTTTGTTAATTGAAGGGATTTTGCGTTCATTATTGAAGTTGTCTGAAAGAATTTTGGCCATGATTGTAGGTTGAGCTCCAGTGGTTAGCTCAGGGACTTGTAATAACATAAAACCATAGAACCGTTCGGCAGACAGAGTTCCTTGCTAAATGTCTTTAACCTCCCATAGTTTTTTTATAAAACAAAAGGCGTAAGGAGGGCCTTGTGGTGCAAGACCCAGGTTACAGTTGGACTTGCGATATCCTGCTGTAACAGAGTATATTCGTATTCTCAGTATTGGACTGGAAGTAGCTTGCAATGGAGGGTAATGCGAGGGAATATATTAGTATGGTCTAGTCATGCAGTGCTCTACTATCTAGTCCGTCGGGGAAGTTCAAGAAATGTCTTGTTCGGAAGGGCAACATCATGATTTTGTTCTCACTTTAATAATTATGTTCGTGCCAAAATCCTTTCACACTTGAATTTTTCGTGGAGTGGATTTAGAGCTACAGATTTCAATAATTTTGAAACTGGATTGCTGGTTACATTTCAGAAATAAAAAATGGGGGTTACCGAGTTCGTTTTTGAGATATGAGCAGCTAAAGCCACAATATTGAACGTTTCTTTCAAGTTTTGAAACTGCTTTGAGCCACCTTTACTCTGTCGCGCTTGCTCAATGTTGGACATTTGTAAGGTCGCAATACTTTTTGCCTGTGTGGTAGAGATGTATGGAAACGATTGGCGCGAACGTCTTTAAACGGCATTGTATATAGGGTGTCATGAAAATGGCATGAATTTCAATTTCGCATGGTGTACTTCGTATTTGTAATATCGCTGTGATCAAACATAAAAAATGAACCGTCTCACACCGTCCAATTATTTCTTGCCGCATGCCTCCTTTGTAGTATAAACAGGGACGTTTTATTTGGGTTCAACGTGTTCCCTAGCGATGTGTTACGAACTCTATTGCTCCTGTCACTTTCATAAAGAGTTGCACGAAATTACATTTTTTTTTTGTCTGGTTTGACAGGGTCTTTATTCGTATCGCTGCCCTGCTGCATAAAGCCAACCGGTGGGAAGCTCTGAAGTCTTACGTGAAGGTTTGTTAATTTTAATGTCTTTTGAAGTTCAAAAATGAAGTCATATTTCTGTAATGTTTGATCTTTTCCTGGGAGGTGGGTGATCGAATAGAAGTCATTAGATGTGTTTTTTAGACTTCAAATGTATGATTCGAAGTAGCGCATCTTGTTGTCAGTGTCTATCCTTGTCGTTATCATATATGTACTGTCATCATTTCCACCGTCGTCGTTGTCATCATCATCATCATCATCATCATCGTCATAATTATCATCATCATTAACCCCTCATTTTCTTCCTCATTGTTAAAAGCCTTAGCTCTATCGTTAGAACTGTTTAAGCTCCATGTAGATCACACAAGCGATAGAATGTGAAGCTTAAAGTGGTGATCGCTGAACCCCTTATTATTTTTATATTTTCAGTACGTGTATGTCACTGAGCTGACCGTAGATAACACGAAAACGATTCATGAGTAGCTGTCCAAATACCTGATGTCAAACTTGAAGCCTGGGGCTGATCCAGCGGTTGTCAACGACTTCATGAAGGTAGTGTGGCGCTTGATTAGCTTTGAAACTCTCTTAATTTACAAACCTCAGCGAAAGGTGGTGAGAGCAGAAGCAGATCGAAAGATACATACAATCCTGGGAGCGAAATAAGTCGAGTAATGTGAATCAGAATAGGTTTTGATAGTAAAATACACGAAAGAAAGATATTTTGAACGTAAAGATACATGTAAAGATTATCATGACAGTGTAGAGAGCAAAGGAAGCTGGAAACGAAAAAACAAAAAACAAAACAAAAGCAGAACAAAAATCCACGCCTCAACGGTACTTCAACTGTAGACCGTGCGCTTTCGTAGCATTGGTCCACCATCTTTGACCAGACAAATTTTTCCAAAATCGTAATTGCGAGTCCAGGAAAAGTCAAGCCGTGTATATTCGACCAACATTAGGTATTGTTATGAAAAGGGGAATTGCTGGATTGAGCTTCTATTTTTTTCTGGTAGTGATTTGGCTGGAGTTATTCTTTGGAGAGGTTTCTTTTCTTTGTTCTTTTTTTTGGCCGACAAATTAAGAGCAATTCAGCGGTTTGGTGATTGAAAAAGGTAACTTGTACTTCATTGTTTTACTTTTAGCTTTCATGGTTTTTCTTCGAGATTATCGTGAAGAGCATGGCACAGACGCTTGTTCATTCGGACAAACTAAAGGTGAGTTGCCCCTCCACGATTTACTCAAAAGGATCACCTGCGGTAAGACAATGTTTTGGATTTATGATTGTTATGCAGACCACTGGTTGAGGATTTTTTCACGTAAAATGTCTTTGCAAATCAATGTTTTCAGTTGCACGCTATGTACATACAATGAAAACGAAAGGTGATTCAACCGCTTCATGAACGTTTACGGGCAAAAGTTAAACCTGCAAAATGTTTTGAAGTTACATGTATGCACAGTATTTCATCCTAGTGCCCGCACGTAACACGTGACACGTAACAGCGGTATGTCACCGTTTTCAAATGGCAGTATACAGGATACACATTGTCACTACACTGCGAACAGTCTCTCGTTTGCTCTAAAATAGTTGGTTCTGAAATGAATGCATACGATGAACTTTCATAATGGCTGAAGCTGCCTTACAACAACAAAACTTTTGGAGAATAACTTCTCTCGGAATCTGACTAATGTTAGTCTCGTATCGGTTTGGAAATTCAAGGTAATTCATCCACAATTATTTTTACAGTTCCAATCCTTACATTAATTTTGAACATTTGGATTGCAGCGAATAAAGCGAGAACGCTGGTTTCCTACTAGCTATAATCGCTGTTTAGAGAATTTCCTGCAAGCTTTAGTTCCACAGATCATCAGCAGACTTAAAGATTCGCAAATACGACTGTATTGGTCGCAATTTCGAGCCCTGCTACACACTGTGTTACAGCACAAACAGCGAAACAACCTGTTACGAGTTCGAATGTTTTGAGGAAAGGTAGCTTGCAAACTAAACTGAACGCAGGGTTGTCGGAACACGGCCTCCGCCAACTTGAATAAACACAGCTTCTGTCACACTTGAATAAACACGGCTAACGCCAACTCTCTTCGCTTGTGAAAAACTAGTTAGAAAAACACTCCGCTTGGACTCGTCTACTTATATACTCTGACAATAAACTTCTAGAACTTTCTAAATTAGTAATCACTCTAATTATAGAAGATTACAAAACACACCGATTTAGAAACGCTTACGCATGAACCTAAAAATAAACAAACTACGAACTCTCGCGAAGCTTCTAGACAGTAACGCTAGTCACGCAATGATATTTTTCGTAACATAACCCCCTCTTGAGAAGAAATTTCCTAAATTTCTACTAACAACGAAAAATTAGTTAGATAGTACCAACTGAGGAGGCAGTCCAGTGTCTCTTAAGTTATTCCTCTACTCTGCTTAGATAATCGGCTCCTACATTCTCAGATCCCTTGATAGCCTCAACTCTGAAGTTGTAACTCTGAAGAAACATAGCCCAACGCATTAGGCGTCCATTTGCAAACTTCGCACTGTTCATGTACTTCAGTGGCTCGTGATCTGTTTGTAGCACAAAGGGAACTCCATACAGATAAAGATGAAACCTTTTGAATCCCCACACAATGGCTAAACACTCTTTCTCAATGGTTGAATAATTACGCTCTGCACTTGACAATTTCTTACTTGCGTAGCAAACGGGGAATAGCTTGCCATCATGTTTCTGCATTAAGACAGCGCCAATACCACTGTCGGAAGCATCAGTCTGCAGAAAGTAGGTTTTCCTTGAATCTGGCAGTGGAAGGACTGGTTCCTTTGTTAAGAGGGCCTTGATACTCTGATAGGCTTTCTCCTGTGCCTCACCCCATTCAACTTTGTTAGGTTGGCCTTTACGCGTGAGGTCTGACAGCGGGGCTGCTAATGCTGCGAAGTTAGGGATAAAATCTCTGTAATATCCAGCCAAACCCATGAACGATCTTATCTGCATCTTAGTAGTTGGTCTTGGAGCATCTCTAATCTTCGTCACGTTATCTTCATGAAGACCAATTAACCCTTCCTCCAAACGGTGACCAAGAAAATCAACGGTGTTGACTCCAAAAAGACATTTAGTCGGTCTTATGGTCATTCCAGCAGCTAATAATCTTCTAAACAACTCTCGAAGCGCCTTGATGTGCTCTTCCCACGTACGGGTGTGAACCAAAATGTCATCCCAATAAAATTCAACGTTGTCCAGTCCACGCAATAGCTTCTTCATGGCTCTCTTTAAGGTCGCTGCGGAGTTGATCATACCAAACAGCATCTTCAGGAATTCATACGATCCGTCAGGCGTCACAAAAGCGGTCTTCGGTATATCCTCCTCAGGAATAGAAATTTGCCAGTAGCCCTTGCTCAGATCAATTCTGGTAAAATACTTGTCATCATTCAACTTCTGGAACAAATGCTCAGCAGTTGGCATAGGCTCAGGATCAAACACGGTTAACTTGTTCAGTTTACGATAGTCCACGCACACACGATTTGAGTTGTCTTTTTTCTTAACAACTACCACAGGCGAAGCATAGGGCGAACTTGATTCTCTTATGACTCCCATCTTCATCATGTCTGTAATATCCTTCTTCAGCGATTCTCGGTACTGGGTATGGTCTTGATCTAACTGGTTGGTCGGATGTAAGCTTGATATGATGCTGAGCCAAACTTGTTGTGCCTGGGGCTTCTGTGAACAAGCTTTGAAACTCATTTGCAAGATCCATGAACTCTGCTCTTTGCTCATGAGAAAGGTTATCTCCTATGGTCACATCATTGACTGACTCTTTCGCGACATAACCACCAATCTCCAGAAAATCAATACTATCCACAGGGTCAACTTCTTCTACTTCACTCCCAACATGTTCGTTCTTACAAATGTTAGCGTTCGTTTCAACAGCAACTGCTCCAACGGAAACAGGATCCTCTCGCTCAAAATACTTCTTCAGTAGATTAGCATGGTAAACTCTCTCTTTTCCTTTGACTCTCACTCTATAATCATTGAGACCTACTACAGCACTGACCTCAAATGGACCTTTCCACTGCATTAGGAGCTTGTTGTGGTCGGTCGGTAGCAGCACTAACACTTTATCTCCAGGTACGAACTTCCTGACTTTAGTCTTCCGGTCATAATAATGCTTGCCTTTGATCTGGGCTTTCTGAAGCTCGGTGTGCGCCAGCTTGAGGGTATCTTCAAGTTTCTCGCGTAGCTCAAACACATACTGATAGCTGTTCTTTACTTCAGACTCCTCCAGCTCTTTCGTCCAAAGCTCTTTGAGAATAAACATCGGTCCTCTGACAGCTCTTCCATACAGCAACTCAAACGGCGAAAAACCAGTAGACTCCTGAGGAACTTCACGATATGCAAACAGCAACGGGTTAATATAGCGATGCCACTGTCTTGGCTGTTCGCTGCACAATCTCTTTAACATACTCTTCATTGTTCCATTAAACTTTTCCGTCAGGCCATTACACATAGGATGATAAGGAGTCGTGGTGAGCTGTTTAATGCTCAAAAGCCGCGTCACTTCCTTCATACACTCAGAGACGAACTGCGTACCAAGGTCACTCAAGATCTCTTCAGGCACTCCCAAACGACTAAAGATATCCACCAACGCTTCTGCCACAGTCTCAGTATCAATGTTCTTCAGCGGAACAGCTTCAGGATAACGAGTTGCAAAGTCGACCAATGTCAATATATATCTATGACCGTCCTCACTCGGGGGAACAATAGGTCCAACCAGGTCGATTGCTACTCTCTTAAACGGCTTGTCAATTAATGGCATCTTCTCTAGGGGAACCTTCGGTACGGAACCCTTGTTAACTGTCTTCTGACATACATCGCAGGACTTGCAATAACGAGTCACGTCCCCTTGAATGCCTGGCCAATAGAACGCGCTTTGAATCTTATCAGTCGTTTTCTTTATTCCCATGTGACCTCCCATGATCGATCCGTGAGCTACTTCCATTATTCGACTTCTCAGCTGCACAGGAACCATAACCTGCTTCAGGGGTTTACCTCCGTTCACATAAGGGTGCTTGTAGACGCGGTACAGAACTCCACCTTTCACTTCAAATGAAGTCTCAGCCTGGCCTCTCACAACTACGTCATCTTTCTCCCGAAATTTCTGTAGGCTCTCGTCATCACGCTGCATTTGCTTGAGCTTTTCTCTATCAACTACAGGACTTTCTTTGGTATCTGGTACCTTCAACGGAATATGTTCTCCAGCTTTTTTAGCTTGACTTCTCGTGGTTACAGCACAAGCTTCTTGTACAGGAACTTGCCAGCTTGGGTCTGGGTCGTCAGCGGCTCTTGCGCCTGGTACATTACCAATAATTAAATCATAGACAGCATCGGGAAGACACTGCGCTTCCACTTGGCCCTTAAGATAAGGTGTATCAACATCAATCTTTGCGATGGGAACTTTCCTTGCCGTATTGTCAATGAGCAGCATAACATTAAATTCGCCAGTAAACTGATCCTCAGGCACAAGGTCCCTCTTTACTACAATTCCACTACAACCAGTATCTCTCAGGACATCAACAGGCTTCTCTCCAACTCTACCTTTCACGACAGGCATTTTACTTCTCACTCCAGTCAACGGTTCAACACAAGCACTACTCAACAATGGAATCTTCTTACCACAGGCTAACAGCAACTTATCATCTTTAATACAGGCCTTAACTTCTTCATCAGTAGGTTTATCCTCAGGTGGTTGAACTAAACAACTGGCACTCACTTGACCACGCTGCACAGGGTTACCATCCTTACTTTGTCCTCCTGATATGCGTCCACCTGTTCGACAGTTTCTAGCCTCATGACCCTGCTTACCACATAGGAAACACTTTCTTGTTAGGGTTGGGCAGTTGACGGCTTTATGACCTCGGGTGTTGCACTTAAAGCAATGCAGAGCTGGTGGATTAATCTGCATGTTCTTGGCCTCTTCCCTCTCAGGTTGCACTGTTGGCTTTCTGCTCGCTGAGCTGAACAAATGTTTACCATGAGCCTCCAAGTACTGGTCAGCGATCTTCGCAATCTTCGCTAGGGTCTCAGGTGCCCTTTCTCGCAGGTGAATTGCCAAATCCTTAGGGCAAGAGACAATAAATTGTTCTTTCACGATCAAGTCCTTAAGACCATCAAAGGCTCGCGCAGTATTCGAAAGCTCTAGCCACCGTAACAGGTATCTGTCCAGTCGCACAATAAACTGCTCCGGACTTTCGTCAACTTCTGGTTTGGATGCTCTAAATTTTCGACGATAGCCGTCTTCGGTAAGGTCATATCTCTTCATTAACGCAATCTTTACCCTGTCATAATCCTTAGCTGCGTCCTCCGATAGACGTGAATACACTTCTAGTGCCCGTCCAGACAACAGAGCACTGAGCTTCGATGCCCATCCCTCTTTTTTCCACTTAGCTGTCTCGGCAAATCTCTCGAACCTCTGCAAGTACGCGTCCAAATCGTCCTTACCATCAACAAACGAGGGGAGTTTAGGTGCCTTAGCCCGATCCTCTCTCACTTCAGGACGTCCGTCAGCATTCTCCACAGCCAAACGTGCAATCTCCAGCTCATGTTCTCTTTTTGCCGCTTCAATAGCCTCTTTCTGTTTCAACAGCTCGGCTTCCATCTCCAATTTTCTTAGTTCGCGTTCTTGTCGCCTAGTTTCTCTCTCTTCGTCTTCTCTTCTTCTATCTTCTTCAAGTAATCGACGTCTCTCTTCCTCTTCTTCTTCAAACCGCCTACGCTTTTCTTCTCTTTCCTCTTCCAATCGTCTACGTTTTTATTCTTTTTCCTCTTCCAATTGTCTACGTTTTTCTTCTTTTTCTTCCTCTTCCCTTCTTCTCTCTTCTTCTAATTGTCTGCGTTTTTCTTCTTTTTCTTCCTCTAACTTTTGTTGCTTCTCTACAAACTCGAGCAACTTTGCTCCTTCCAATCCGAATTCTTTTCCCACCTGCAAAAGCTTTTCCATTTCCATAGCAGTATTTCACAGCAAAAACACAGTATACTCTCTCGTACAGTTCTTCTTACTTTTTCTTTAACTTCTTCTTGAATTGTCCTTTCCTGGTTTCTGTAGTCAGCAAACAAATGAATTCCTCTCCCGGACAGGCCCCCAATGTTACGAGTTCGAATGTTTTGAGGAAAGGTAGCTTGCAAACTAAACTGAACGCAGGGTTGTCGGAACAACAACAAGAAGATTTATTCCAAAAAAATGAACGTAGTTTCCACGAAGTAAACTCTAAACAACACGTATTCGACAAACTTACACGGCCTCCGCCAACTTGAATAAACACAACTTCTGTCACACTTGAATAAACACGGCTAACGCCAACTCTCTTCGCTTGTGAAAAACTAGTTAGAAAAACACTCCGCTTGGACTCGTCTACTTATATACTCTGACAATAAACTTCTAGAACGTTCTAAATTAGTAATCACTCTAATTATAGAAAGATTACAAAACACACCGATTTAGAAACGCTTACGCATGAACCTAAAAATAAACAAACTACGAACTCTCGCGAAGCTTCTAGACAGTAACGCTAGTCACGCAATGCTATTTTTCGTAACACAACCAAACAGTTCCTTGAACAGAAATACCAAGGGGGTGTGTCCAACCAGGGAAAGACCCGTCACTCGAGAGCGGCAAGCAGAGGAGGTAAAAACTAGCTGCTATATATATGAGGTATTTTATATCACGGGCCACTTCGTAGGTGATCCGCAAATGTCAGGTTTGAATGCCACCGTATTTTCTCGGTTTCTTGTCCTCAGACAGAGCTCATGACTTTAGGCAATCTTTTGTTTGTTTGGTTTCTGTGTTTTTTTTCATTGAGAACTGGGTAGCCTAGTTTACAGTGTAACTCACAAAACTGTTGGTGAGAAAGGAAATCACGAGGAACGGGGACACAGTTATCATCTTACATCGGATTCTGGATCGCTAGTTATCGTTTTATTATTGTAGAATGAGTTATGTAACCAATCAAATTAAACGTGACGAGTGCAACTCGCCACAGTTGCGCAAAACGTTGTCCTCTCCAACAAGGCTTTCGAGTCCACCTAATATAGAAAGATTATAACGCAACATTATATAACATGTGAATGAGGAACTCGATCCGCAAGATTCAAACACCTTGGAAGATTTTTAGGCTCTGACGATTTCCTGATGAATAAAGTTTGTAGCTATGCGGAATCGACTTGTTTCAAATCATAGCATTCTTTCTCTAAGACGTAGCGATGGGCAACACACTTTGTCTTCTTTGTCTTCTTTAGGCTTGAATATGGACATTCAAACTAGAGTCCTGTTGGAGGGTAATCTGACGAACGAAGTTGGTCTGATTGTTTTAGATACGATTGAACTCTTTTGCGGTCATTTTAAGGTAAGTGAAAGAAGGAATGTCAGTCATATTTGGGGGCTTAAAAACGGTAAGCCCCTTTCTCGTTATTTTTTCTTGACTCTACCACTTTTATATTGCTAAGTATGTTTTTCTGTATTAGAGATGATTAGTTGAAAAAGCTGATAGGCACAGAAATGGTTACTTCCGGTGTCTATCTGTGGCTTAAAGACGTCTCCTGCTTAAGTTCCTTACTGCCAAGGCAACGGGACCAACTGATTCGAGTGTTCAGGACGTGGAACCCGGAAGTCCCAGGTTTCACACCGCACTTTGTTTATTTGGATAGTATTATATGTATCATTTGTATCCCGTAAACACCAATCCCCAATTTTACAGTTCCTAACCTGCTACCGAGTAAGCCCATCGTCGGGGTCTCCTGCAAGATTCATTATGCATTTAATTGGCTTTATTAATATTTGTTAATATTTATTAAGCTCTCCACTGGGATGTCGCTTCGCTCGCCAAAAAATAAACCTTGGGCGAGACCCTTATGGGAACCTTGCTGCATAAATAGGTTATAGAGTGGAAGTAGCTATGGAAAAAAAGCCATGGAGTGGTTTTGTTGAGTATATAAATAATAAAACATCGCATGAACTTTTTCATGCATTTTGTAACTTCTGGCCATGTTGGTGTACTGAACATTAGTATTATGCAAAACGCGAGCGACATTTTGCTTTTGTTTTGTACAGCACATGGCCTGCTAATCACGTGAGTGCAAGCCAAGAATACATAAATTGACGGCCTTGTTGTCTGCTTTAGTTCCAGCTGGAGCAAAATGAGGGTGACAATATTTTGATGAAGAAGGTATGTTTAGTTACTAACTCGTTCCCCTGGATCGTCACCTGAAATCTTTCATAAAATCATGTAAGGCCCATAGTCCTGGGTTGTTTGTGATTATGGGAAACCTGGAAAGTTGTGGAAACTTGACAATTTCATTCTCATCGCCTGGAATATCTTTCAAATTTGAGTGTGGTTACGTTGGAAATTCGGGTGCCTTGTGTTTTGGTTGGTTTAAAGATCCCGGAATGAATTGCTTCTTAAAAATCCTCCTTTGGAAATGGAGCTTATTTTTTAATGACGAGTTTTGATAGGGAAAAATAGTACATGTATTGGTAAATGCAAGGTCCTGTTAAGTAACGGTCGATCATGCGATTTTACTATAACCCTAAAAGCACATTGAACGACCCTTTCCAAGGGAATTGGCTTGAATTGGCGCCTTCAGTAACGAATTTCAGTAGCTGGGCCAGTAAGAACGAAACGGAAAAAAGTATGTTTTTGTTTGTGTGTGTTGTGGCTTCGTTTACTTGTTGTTTATTATTGTCATCATCATCATCATCATCAGCGTTATTATTATTATTATTATTATTATTATTATTATTATTATTATTCTTCCTTATCAGGTGTTCAGTGTACTGTTGAGCTTCCTTCAGATTCCCCAATCAGAATTCATGATGAGATATGTATTTGCAAGCTTGAGATCTTACATCAACAAGGTCAGTATACACTGTTATAAGTAGGGTGGCCAAGTGCCGATCAAGGTTGCCTGGTACTTTAAGTGCTGTCTAGTTTCATTTCTCTCTGTACATAACCATTTGTTGAAATCGTGGCTCATTTTAAGTCTTATGGGATGGTTATAGAAGTCCACCTTAATCATTTGTATTTCCATTAGAACGATACCAACCCAGTGTTAGTTGCTACGTATCCCTGAAAAAATATGCCCTCTCAGTTGCATAATAAGCGCCTGGAAAACAAAAGAACGGCTACACTTTTAATGATCACATTTATTGTTTGAAGATCAAATCTTTCATTGTTTTCCAGGTGTGATTAATAATACATGGAACCAGTCAAAAAGTGCCTTCAAACCACTGGAAATAATGTTTACAATCAAATTCATTTACATTTTTTTTCGAAGAATGCATTTGTAACCAAAGTAAATAAATTTCATAATCGCTTACCGTATTTCTGTTTTCAAATTTTCGCGGAGACGCCGACTTGAATAATTGTGACAATTTCTGGTTAGTTCGGTTTGTCGCAGCCTAGTATGTGTGATTTTCAGACTTCTCGAATTAGCTTGCCAAATTGCGGGCAATTCAGTTCAATCTTTACAGGAAGCCGTGGGGTGGAACATCGCCATTGAATCACTGTCAAGTCACTTTCACCCATGCATTCATTTTAGCCGTTAAGGTTACCTGTTAAGTTACACTCAAATTTCTTCCAACCAAAGTACCGTCAAACTATGTCTGATCGTCAGACATAGGAGGGTTGCATTTGTTTTCCTGATAAACACCTTTCCTGGTTTTCTTCACATGTAATGAAGTAGGCAGCCCGACAGTGTCCCCTACTTAATGAAGTGGTCTTAGACTTAACTCTCTGTTAATTCACTGCTAATAAATTATGAACAATGTAAAGCACGGTGTCCCCACTGCGGCTTATTTAAATCAAGGCTACACTACCAAGTGGCGTGGGTAAATCCGTCTTAACCTAAGGTTATTTAGCATCAGCATTGTGTGAGGGGAAAAAGCACGATTATTGTGTCTGCATTTCTGTTATTTTCTTTTACTCGTTCTTGGTGTGTAACAAAACAGGTCTGCCAAGAAAATATATTCACGATTCATTCGTACATTCGAACTTGACGCGGATGAAAAGTGATGGAATCTGTACCAATCTTTTTACTGAAGAACCTCTAAAAAGATATCATTATAATGGTATTGGAGGTTGGCTATGTTCGGAAATTTGATTGATGGAAGCCAAAATGCATTCACAGTTCGGTGCGTAGTGCTTGAAGGTGAGATTCCGCGGCATTATGAAAATTGCAGTAAAATGCGATTGCTCGATAATGGAGATTTGCCTTCTCTTTGTGATATTTCTGTATTTGACAATCTCCATCACTCTTTCATTACCTTACCCACAGTTTCCAGCCGCTTTATACAGGGGAAGTGCGAGTTACTGTGGTGATCTTTGTCGCGAGGTACGTAGAATTTTCCCTTATTTTGAAAAAGAGAAGAATATTCGCTGTTCAGGGATGCACGGAATTTTGTCGCTCTGGCGAAGAATTTTCTCTGTTTTCCTGCTTTGTAATCCATCTTCCCGTAAACAGAAGTTAAGCGAGAGGTTTCTTTGACGATACAAGGCCACTCCAAGCCATTGAACATGTATGGCTCAAATGCACGGTTTTTGCCGACTTGCACTTCCTCCCTTCGTCAGTTTGTGGTTTTTTCCGGTTATAACCCTCTTCCTCTCTCTCCCTCCCTCCCCCCATTCCTTCCTTTCCCTATTTTATTATTGTATCTTGTGCTGTGAGCACTGCCGGAGTTTTAGCCCTCCATTCCTCGTTCATTTTCTTCTTCTTTTTCAATGCAACACTCCTGAAAATTGGCACATTTCATTTGCTCCTGACATAAGCGACTTACAAATGTATGGATTGAATGGCTTAAGTTCGGAAATGATCTTTCAAAGCGTATATTAATGGCATCTTTCATGTAAAGAGCAGTAAATTCGCTCTCGCTCTGGTTTGACGTGGTCTAGACTTAATCGACCGCATATTTATTGTTTCTGTCTTTCTTTCTGTTTAATAGATCCTGCGTTGCTGCAACTCGAAATTGAAACGTCTGCGGAACCAGGTGTGTTCAGATTTTAAGAGCTGTCCACTTGTCACTTTCCATCACCTTCTTTTTTCTGTGAGCAACCAATGCAAGCCTTTCTAAGCAAGCTTTAATTTCACAAATAATGCCCCTCAAAGGGTAGATGTCATGTAGGCAATAACATTGTAATACGTTCGGTTCCTTCACAACTGATGCTTTGCAGGGTTTAGCGACGCTTTATCGCTTTTATTTTTCTTTGATCTTTTCGGAGTTAAAGTCTTACAACGTGGTTTAAGGCAAGGAAACGTAACCTGACTATTATTCACGGATTTATTGTTTTTTCTTTTGGAATTTAAGTTTTTGTAATATTTTAGCAGTCATTTTGGATAAAACACCTAAAATCATTAAGAGTTGTTAATTTTTGTAACTGTCATAAAGGTTGTGCATGGCGCAGCTAAGCGCAATGAAATATATTTTTTCAAAACACGTACATCCCCTCAGAAATACTCACTACTGGGGTCTTTGTTCGTCACAGGCCTGCTCGTTTCTTTATCTGCTGATGAGAAGTAATTTTGAATTCTCTGGAGCACAAGGCTGTGATCGAGTCCATTGGCAAGTAAGTGCGACTGTACAATACTCTGCGCTTATTTTAGAATGTCCAACGAAGCTGTGTTATTTTCTTCTGGTTTGTGGAATGCACAGCGTAATCGTTAAGTTGCATTTATGTTATGCAGACTTTTTTTCGGTTCCGATCACAGCTAAAAGGCCTTATCAATCCTTTATGTAAAGTGCAACTCGCGCAATTTCCTGCTTTAATACTTTCATTGTCGTAAAGGTTCGGGAATGTTGTAAATAATAGCATTCACTGTCGTTCGGTTTCCTTTGTTTAGATATATCTTAGCCACCTTTTTCGAAGGCTAGGTTAATATGAATTTCTAAATAACCTATGTATAGGCTTTTCAAGTCTTTTCTGGTTTTCTTGAAGGCAAAAGAAGGCGTTGTGACCTTAGCTTGCAAGTTATCTTAAGCAATCTTTGCGTTTCACAATACGCATCTTTCTTAAGAGAGAAAATATCCTCTTCGTAATCGCTTATTTTAAATACTCTTGAAAGATCTTAAGAGTTTACGCTGTGGATGTTGAGGGAAGTAATCGTTTAAACTAAAATTCACACGTTGAATCGTCGACTTCGTGCCGTATGCAGCAAATCGTTCTCACAGATTAAACATTTGGCTTAATTCGACCGACCATCGGAGACTATGAGGTGTCGTTTATCGGAAACCCAGTAAAACAAGGCAAAACAACATAAATAAATAAAGGAGTAGATAAATAAGCTAAATTTTTTTTTCTGGGAAAAAAGGACAAATGGCTAGTAAAAGCAAGTTTCTCCAGTCAATCTTCAGTCTTTCACGTAGATTAAAGTTCCAAGTTCTCGCCAGGGTAGGTCGAAAGCAAACCGAAGAGCATATACAGAATAGTTCAGTATCGAAACGTTATCCCTTGCATTGCACCACTGTGTACTCGTCTCATGTTAAAAGAAAAAAATAAGAAAATAAAAAAGACAATCTTGTTTTACTCGGAGAGAAGTGATCCGTCAACAAACTTCTCCTTTTATACAAACGAGCACTGTCTCGTCCTTTTTCATCTGGTTTCCCATATGTAATTAGTCTTTTTTGCCGGGGGTATTTTGAACGCAAAAGTAAATTGTAATGCTTGTTTTGCTTCCACATTATCACGATTAAAACGGCAGTATTATAGTTTTTCCTGTTTTTATCTCAAAGTCTTGATTTATAATAAGTAACTCTTAATCCGAAATTGCAAATAAGCACGAAGACTTGTGTGAGTTGTTTGTTTACCAATTGAACAAGAAACATTTGTTAGCATTTTTAGAGAGCATTCATTTGTCCTCCCATGGAAATAAAAAAAATCAAATTTAAAATTTAGTCGACTTAGGTTAGGAAATTTTTGCATGAATTTTTGCTGGTTAGCTTTAAAATCGGCTTCACCTTTTAAATCGAATTATTCCTCCAGTGTCGAATGAAATTGCACACTCGCGACCAAAAGATCTTTCTCCTTTGTCATCCATGTAATCGCGCGTGAGTGATCTTGATGAAAAACACTGTCTGTATTTACCGAATCACAGACAGGTGATTTTTGTCATTCCTGTGATGTTTCAATAGTCTGCTTTAGAGTTCGGTCCCACATATCCCTGCTCAATGGATTTTAAACAATACTTTCACAGCTTGTAACTCGAAGTGTTTTACTTCAATACAGCTGAGAAATGCGTACTTGTGAACATTTTTCTCGCATGCTTTTGTTTTGTTTTTGCTTTTTTTTTAGACACTTCGCTTGGGTTACTAAGATTTGTATCACCTACATTTCACGAAATGTTGAGCGTCTCTGCTGTATGAAATTTAACCGAAAAGAGACGTTCTATCGTACAGGTGGTCTGCAATCCTTTTCATTATCTTACGTATTTATTTACAATTACATTTAAGTTTGTTTTCGGGCTGGGGGTGGGGAGGTGAAAGAGAGCATGAGTGGGGGAGGAGGCGAGCTAGTGTCTTTTCCACACACTCTTTGCGTGTTACGACGAAATGATGATCTACCAGTTCTTCAATTATGCCATCCTGTGTACTTTGTGGACACGCCTTGAGATCTGCTTTTTATGTCTCTGTTTATCAATAGGTCATTGTGGCAGTCTCTAAGCTGATGGCTAGTGGTTTAAACCGAACAGCTGTCAATAACTGCCTGCAGACGTTGAAGAATTATGCTGCTGAAGATAAAGGCATGAAGGTATTTTTTTCTTTGTATTTCTTTCTCTCTCTCACTCTTTTTTTTTTTACTCTTGACATTCACTTTGATCCAACTGTCGTCCATCCCGCGCATTCCTTTATAGTAATTCCGCTGTTGTTCAGTGAGCCCACTTGTGGGAGGCGCGGAACATTGCCATTTCACTTTGCTGATGTTTTCGGAATTTCTATCTCCATTTTCAGCATACAGCATTTTCCTCTGAAGTTAAAGATCTAACGAAGAAGATCCACACTGTTTTGCAAGCGACTGCACAAATGAAGGTGAGCTGTTGTCCGTCTTGCTCGATTGCAAGGCCATTATTCGTATCACGTGATCATTTTACTTGGGGAGGCAGGCATGCAAATTTGGTGTGGACGATGTTTTGTGGAGGCTGTGGGATGAGTGGAGTTGACTTATTAGTAGTACATTGTACCTGAAGACTGGTCATTTAGTTCAGCCCTTTTGCCCCCTAATAACCGGAAAAGCAACAAAAAATGGATGAATGTGAACTATTCGTATCGTATGACCAAGGATAAACCGTTCTTCTTTTTCTGTCTCATTGGCATTACGGTATAGGGAAAGTTCTTACTGTCGAGTTAAGGACAGAGAAGGGAAATAACACAAAGGTGGAATGGTGGGGCGAAGTTGTATTTTCAGCAACTGACATCGGCGCATATTATGTGTAATTTTGTGTCATTACAAGGTTTCCTAAATATCCATTGAGGAGTGGATATGATTATGCGATATCCTTTCTCCCAGAGAACCGTGGCGTTTTTGTTATTCGATGCTTGTGAAATTATTATTCGCGTTCATCGTTGATTTTGGTTACCTTTTGAGTTTTTTTTTTTGTCGTTTTGTATTTTATTCAAACAGGTTGCATAAGTTTTTTCGTTATTTTTACCTTGGTTTTAACTTGTGCAGCGTTTTTTTTTATATCCGTGGATGGAAGAGTCTGCCTTTTTTCGCCTTTCATGCCATAAGAACAAAAGCTGTGTGTAAGATTATAAATCGAATATAGTAAAAGAAAAAAAAAAGGTTAAACTACTTATGTTAAACACGAAGACGCACTATAAAAGGGGGCTCTTCATGCACTGCTATTGTTTGAATTCATTCAAGCACGACTGATTAATTATCCAAGATGGTGATCAACAAACAGCAACACAGAGACGGAAGCCCGAAAAGATATTTCTAGCACAAAAAAAAATGGAACTGGGAATTTGAAAAAAGAACGACGGATAACATTTTATGGCATATTATGGACACATTGCCATAAGGGGCTTTTTTATTGAAGAAATTATCACAGAGCTCTCGGTTGTGTCCACGGTTGATTGATAAATCATTTGCATGTGCCTAAAAGGCACCACACCTTTTATAGTCCCGCGTACGTCAACGGTGACTGACAAATGAGCCTCGATCTTCCCAGGGAAGACTTCCTTATATAGCGCGCCTTCGTGTTTAAAGCCGATGTTGGTTGGTTGCCACGGGATAATTTGAAAATATCGCCCAAGGTTTTGAATTTTGTACTATCTGCATAGATCTTCCGTCTTAACCATCTTCTGATAGTTTAGTTACATTACATTGGCAAGAGAGTAAAGATTATGACCTCTCAATGGTCTACCAGCCGAAAAATGTAGTTCAACAATTGCGTGATCCTGCATGTGTCACATAGGTACTCTCCAAAAGCGATTCTACCGTCTGAGTATTCTGAAAAATCGATCTTCCAACATAGTCTGACTTGCTTGGTTTTTCTTTGATTTTTCTATTTATGTTAAGGCTACACTTTCCTTTTTTTTATTTACCGACGATTAAATTTGAGAGATTGATAGCTCAGATTGGTACATTTTTGCAACTTTATCGCAGAAAAAAAGGCATGCTCTTTTACTCTGATAAAATGTTTTATTTAAATATCAATATTTTTATACGAACAAGAAGTGATTTCGAAAAACATTCGACTATAAAAAATTGCGACAAAACATTTCTTAAAATCATTTTAAGATTAAAAAATTGCTAAAAGATTTGCTAAAAAGCGACGACGTTTCGACGTTAGCTAAACGTCATTATCAAGTCAAAATATTTGAGTGAGTTTAGGTCTATAAATACTAAAAAAAACAATAGCTGATTAAAAGCTGTAACATGAGTAAATAATAAAAATTAAAGAAAATATTAAACAAAAAGTTTCGCACGTATGGAGTGCGTCTGGGTATTTAAATTAGGCTTTAGATTCTTGATGAAGAGCATTTCAAAAACTAGACAGTCAAATTTGCTCTGGCACTTTCTTAAAACTGTGAATTGGTCTTCTTTCAAAAGGTTGTTGTTACCGTGAGCTTCTAAGAAATGTCTACCGATTGCCGAATTTTTGTGCTCAGGAATGCGTTGATGAAGGGGTCGGGCTGTGTACCCGACATAATCTGCGTCACACAGATCACATGAAAAATGATAAACAACACACTGCTTATTCACAATTGACGGCTTCGTTTCTTTGGCTTTGAGATCTTGCCCCAATTTCTTACTCACGAAAACTGGCTGCAAAGTAGGGCCAATCTTATGGCTAAGATCGCGTAACTGCTTACGAACCGCATTAGCGGCCACTTGATCTTTAAATGGAAGACTAATTCTTACTATTCTACTATCGTCATTGTTACTGCTGTGTTCACTGAAGCATTTCGAAAAAGAAAATTGTTAATGGCAGAATCAATAAGACTTATTGCCTGAAGAAATTGTCAATCACTTTCGCCTAAGAGTTGCAGGCTCGCTCATCTTTATGGCTTACCCAAGACTCACAAAACCACACTAAGTATGAGGCCTATTTTATCAGCAACCGGAACTTACAATTACAATCTTGCTAAATGGCTTGAACAAAAGCTGAAGCCGCTTTCTCTAAATGATTATACAATCACTTATGCCTTTGCCTTCGCTGATGAGATCCGTACCCACACTATGAGTGAAACTGACATATAGGTCTCTTACGACGTCACAGCTCTTTTTACAAATGTACCTTTGGATGAGACCATCAAAATCTTGGTCAATAAAGCCTTTACTGATGATTGGTTTAACAAAACCTATGGCCTTAATCTGCAACAGGATCAGCTTGCTAGACTACTAGAAATTGCCACAACCAATCAGCTTTTCCAGTTTAATGGTCAACTTTACCAACAGATGGATGGTG
>CASBPP010000002.1:37500-58815 GCA_949126865.1 Montipora capitata | reverse complement strand
GACCCTCTCAGCCTCCGGCTTTTGCAAATAACAAATCTTATCCTTGACACGCTTAACCTCATCCAATAATTGGTAAGTAATATGTGACGTAACAGCTGCCCTCGCCTTCCGTAGTTATTCCATTTACAAGTTTTACTTGAAAACAGGAGTGTGTGCGTGCTTGTTTACTGAAAAATATTAAGAATTTTACTAGAGGAATTTAACATACCCTGCGCAAACAATCGTTTTCCTTTTAGGCAGTTGAACAACATCTTATCCATGTGACTGCACACTGAAATTATGTTTTGGACCCCTTGTTTATAGCTTATGCCGCTTGAATGCCCCCATATCGTTGCATGGATAATTTAAAAGCAAAAGCACGCGATATAGAATATAGAAGAATGAAAAATTTGGATGAAAATGAACTTCTGGAGGAACTAACGAGGGTCCCTTGGGACTCTGCGTATATTTTTGAAGATATTGATGACCTTTGGGATCACTGGGCAAAGCTTTATTGCCAGGTGCTGGATAAACACGCTCCTGTAAAGAAAAAAGCGGATTAGAGGTGACCAGCTACCGTCGAGTACTCCCGAAATCGTTTATTTACGAAACACGCTAAAAATCCGACTGATTCTTCTTGGGAAAAATACCGTAAACAGAGAAACAAAGTAACTACATTAAAAAGGAAAGGGATGAAAAGGTTTTGTGTTGATGCCTCCCTGAATAAAAAGCATCCCGGAGAATTCTGGAAGAAAATGAAACCGCTTCCAAGATTGCAGTCCAAGATTGTTTTGCTGGAAAACGAGCAATTGATTACGGATCCCAAGTGTGCTGCTGAGACACTTAATGATTATTTCTGCGACGTAGCTGCAAGTGACGGTGCTCAAATGAGTGTGGAGGAATTTAAGGATCACCTTAGTGTCAGGAAGATTACTGAACATTTCGCACCTGCTAGCAATTTTGATTTTCAGCTGATCGAGGTGGAATATGTGAGGGGCATACTGCTTAAGCTTAATACAAGGAAAGCCGTGGGATGTGATAACATATCGCAAAGACTTTTGCGCATTACAGCTCCCGCCATTGCACAGCCGCTAACCTGTTTGATTAACTACCTCATAACAAGTTGCAGTTGGCCAAAGGTTTGGAAGTGCAGCAATGTTACCCCCATTCACAAGAAGTCGGAAAAGACCGACAAGGCCAACTATCGGCCAGTTTCATTATTGACTGCCTGTCCAAAGTTTTTGAGAGTCATGTTTGATCACATGTATGAGGCCTATCGATGCAAGTTATCTCATAATTTATCTGGTTATTTAAGAGGACACTCTTGTTGTTCAGCCCTACTTAAGATGACTGAGGACTTGAGGGCAAGCCTTGACAGGCGAGAAGCTGTTGCTGCTGTCGCGGTGGATCTTAGTAAAGCTTTCGATTCTGTGTGTCATTCACGTCTTCTAGATAAATTGACGGCCTATAGTTTTTCAGGGAGGGCATTACCACTCATGACTGCATATCTGCGTGAAAGGAAACAGCGTGTTAAACTTGACAATACTTATTCTCAGTGGAGAACTGTTACGACTGGGGTCCCTATGGGGAGCCTTTTAGGTCCTTGGTTGTTTAACATATACATGAACGATCTAAATTATTTTATAGAAGGCACCTCATTGCGACTATATGCTGATGACACAACTGCTTATGCCTCAGATACATCTCCTGACTTGATTTACTTTCATTGTTCATTCAGTTTACAGTGTCCCCAATTAGCGCTCCAGCGCTAGAACGACTCGACACTTAAATAAAGTTCCTTTTCCTTTCCTTTCCTTTCCTGTTGTGTTAGAATACATTATTAACTCAGATCTTCAAGTAGTTTGTACATGGCTATGGCATAATTACTTGCAAATCAATGCAACAAAAACCCAAGCGATGGCCATTGGCCCAGTAAATTATAGATATACTATTAATCTGCAAGATAATAATATAGAGCTGAGTGATTGTTTGAAGATTCTTGGTGTCACTTTAGATGAAAGAATAACATTTAAGCCTTATATACAAGAACAACTTAAGAAGGCATGTGCTAAGGCAGCTGCCCTGCGCAAGCTGTGTAAGTTTATACCACAAGATGTTATGAGTCGTCTTTATAAAGCATATGTACTACCTCACTTAGAGTATTGTAGCCCACTCCTGCTGGGAATAAATAATGGACTCAAAAACAAGTTAGAGGATACTAACTACTATATCCTAAGGACTATCCTAAGCTATTCAAGTTCAGTTTTTTATGATCTTCTCCTTAACCTAGCTGCATTGCAGAACCTAGAGACAAGGAGGCAATTTCAGTCATTAGTCATTTTATATAAATGTTTAAGAGGCCAGGTACCGGAATATCTTAGTGAGTTTTTTAACGTTTTAAATGTGAATTACAATCTTAGGGGGGCGAGCACACGCCTCATGCTGCCATCTTTCAATTTAAAATACATACATAAGTCATGGTCATATTTAACTACTAAGCTTTGGAATGGTTTACCCACTAGAGTTAGAGAGTGTCCAGACTTGGCCGCCTTTAGGCGCACGTTGCTTTTGTTTATGGCACGGCTTTAACTTTGCCGGATTGTCACGGATCTGGGTGGCTGGGTCAGACACATAGGTGTGCTATTCCGTAGCATACATATGAATTATTTTAATTCTTTGAATTTTAATTTTGATGCACATTTGATCGCAAATTAGATATTATACATATACAAATTAGATATCACATAGTTTAACAATGTTTTTATCATTTATCATAGGTTCTTATTAGCTTATTATTTGTAATTAGTTTCACGTTCACGTTTAAAACGAGCTTTTAGCTCCCAGGTGACACGTGTGTAAATAAAGTATTATTATTATTATTATTATTATTATTTTATTATTATTATTATTATTATTATTATTATTATTATTATTATTATTAAAGCTGTTACCTTGATTGACATGAACAGTAAAAAAGGAGGAAGGCATTCCGCAAAGACTTTACAACTACAAAACATTCAACCAGTGTGTGTGGCAGGTTTTTTTTTTTGCTTGAGGTATCGTTTAGTTGTACCTAGCCTAAAATCTGAATTCTGGCTGCTAGATGAAGAGCCAAACTTTTAGATCCCCCTCCATATTAAACTTCATCGCTTTGTAAAAACGTTTTTTCCCCAGAAAAAGTAATATTATGGTCTACCAAACCCGTTTCAATTTTGCGTTTTGGAATGATATCCTCAGGATCGATATCTCGATAAGAGATCGCAGGCCTATTTTGCTACTTGATCTAACCCGCCATCTCAATCCAGTTCTGATATGTACTCTCCTCATTTTACTTAATTCAAACAGGAATCTCACCTGGAAGAGGCACCAACAGAAATGAAGCACTACATAGATGGATAGGCCACCTTCTTGGTGGTAGCAAAGTGGGAGTTCGGCTCGCATATGCCCTCTTAATGATTATATTTGATCGTATTAACTCCAAAGAAAATAAGTCAAGGCCCGCTCCGCCGGAGGAAACCCGCGTACAAGATGAGAGAATGAAGTTGACAGAATGCGATCATTCCCAAATAAATGCAAACTGCGAGGAAACATTGAAAGAAGTATTTGGCATCGGGTTACAATCTTCAGTTAAACGAGCGACAGCAGGCAACGAGACAGCAGAAAACCCCCATGACGATAACGGAAATAACAACTTACCTTTGCATCATTCCACGGCAATTTACATTCTAAACAAAGCACAAATGAGTATTGCCACGTTCCAAAGTCTAGTTAACCTTGGCAAATAAGGAACGAAAATATCACATCGACACTTTCCCTATTTAAATACTTTACTTCCTTTTATTTTATAATAGTGAATTTAACGGATCGTGATATCAAAGAACACGACGAACGTATAGACAACATTTTGAAAAGCTTGGCAATGTACAGAGAGAACATTCCTAAGGATGGAGACTGCTGTTTCCGAGCGGTGGCCAGGAATATTTGTCGATTAACTCAAAGACGTGGAGTAGACTCTAGCGTGACAGGACACTTAGCTCATCTTGGTGTTTTGAATTTGAACGAGTGCAGCTTGACCGACAAGTTAAGAACTCTGACGGTCTCAGAGTGGTCAGGAGAGGATAGACAACAATATGAGAGCTTCCTCACAACTGACAATTTTGAAAGGGAAGTTGAGCTTTTTAAACACCAGGGATATTTTACAGGTGAGCTTGGAAATCTTATGGTGCTAGCGATGGCTAACGTCTTGAAAATGCCAATTGTAATTTTCCCCTCGTTGGAAAATTTCCCCACCATTCCGATTCTTCCTTGTAAACAGCTCAATGGCATGCCCACTTTTTTGTGTCTTTCAATGCCAGTGGTTGCGGGCACGGCGATTACGCGTGTCTTGGCGATAAGGAGAGTGAGCAGTTGGAAAACGAAAAACAATCTGGAAAAAAAAAGTAAACAAAGAGGAATGTCCCCACGTTTCTTGTTCTTGTGGTGTTAGTAGAAAAGGTCAAGGGCCATCGTCAAATATTTGCAACAACGTCATTGGGTCATACTCAAGCAGGTGCAAGTGCCTTAAAGCAAGAGTTCGATGCGGTGGAAATTGTATATGCAAAGGATGTTCAAGCCCATTTGGTCAACGAAATACTGGAAATACCGAGATGCAGTGCGCTCCTCGAAAACGTCGAAAGTTTGATTTTCCTATTTCTACCACACTTAAGTCTCAAGAGTATCTTGATGAAAAAGGAGAACCGTTATGAGACGGGGCAATAACAAAGGAGGAGTTCTTTGTTGTTGAAGAACTCATAAAACTGATCCATGAAACTGGGGAAGAACTTTCAGCAGAGTCTTTGCTTAGATACTATGCTTTTGTCCAAGCCTTGTCTTGCACACTAGACCCAAGACCGTTAATGCTTCGATCAAAATTGCACGATCAGATCAAGAGAGCTATTCCAGCTCAAAACTACGATGCAACCGTTATGACGGCCTTATTTAAAGAGCAGGTCGAACTTTGTTTCCCGAAGTCGTCAACAGTATCGACGTGCAGTGGATTGATATAACAATGGAACATTCTACAGTCATTCATTAGTTTACTTCAATTTATAGCTTTGATTTCCTTAGATTGTTCACGACACAAGGAAATAGTATAGGCTGGCTTTCAAGAAGGAATGAACAAGGTTTTAGAATTTTTGTGACAATTATAGATGAAATAAGTTGGTAGTTTAAAATCGACATTTAGCAAACTTCAACGGTGACTATTAATGAGGTCGCGGCGCGTCTTCTTCATTAATACCAAAAGCTTGTCTTGTGGACATGATGCATGTACTAAAGAAAAAAATTTAATAACTAAGAAGGCATAGGAATGATAAACCTTGGATCGTACTCATTTTCCATAGTCTGTAGCACTAGAATTTTTACAGTCTTCACTATTAATGAATAAAAGGAAAAAATAGAGAAAGTATCACCTGAAGAATCCATTCCTATTGGAATTTTCATCGGAGTTTTTGTTGGAATGTTTCAAGTTTGACAAAAAAGGTGAAGGCCTAACACAAAGACCATACCCAGCTTCTGAGGCCTGTTAGATTATTAAAAACTTCTTGCGCCACGCAAAAGCACCCAAAGACATTTCACATTTCAGATAAAATGTAATCAAACAGTTTGTGTTGTGGAATTAAATTGTTTTGTGCGAATTATCCTCTCGACAAAATTGTTTCCGTACCCTAATATTGACCCTCTTTCCCTTAAATAGAGCGCTTCAGCAACAGCTATTTTCACTGAAATAGTGTCGTTTCGCACAAACTGACTTTGGTGACTATGTTGTCGGTCAAATACGGGCACAGGTTGAATCCGTTTTTACCGGTTAAATTGGTGATCCTCATTTTACCCGCGTGTAGAATATGCACTCTACCTAGTTTAAAGTAGCTATATCAAATGTTGAATGATGATATATCAGTGACAGACTGAACGGAATAGAGCTGATCCCTATTCTCGTTCAACATCGTTTGGCTACGTTCAATATGTTTAATGCTCTACTTGAACATATAACATGGAATGGCATACTGGCAAATACAATATTGATGAAGTGGTATATGAAATGAATATGAAATTAATCAATTAAAATCAATTAATCAATTAAAAATGAGCAATGGTAAGAAAGATAATCAACTTGAATTAACCGCCAGTAGGTATAAGAATACTGTCTCTTCAATCTTTGATTACCTGCATAGTAACATGGAGGCTGCAGTACAACTTTGATAAGCAAACGCCCTGTCGGGTTTACCAGGGTATGGTCTATATCACAAATGTTCCCAATAGCAAGATCTTACAAACTCAGAAATGTCTTGGCACCACGGACATCATAAATGCAGTCCTAAGTAATTAGTAGGACATGATGACCTTTGTTTTGAGCGGAGATTGAGTAAAGCGCAAGCAACAAGCACAAAGATTGTTCAAGCTAGCAAATGACACTATGCTCCACATTGAAAAGTATATTTTGACGCATCAATCGACATTAACAAATGCAAGGACTGCGCTTATTGGCTAGAAAACAGAGAGCCTCCTTTCCGATTAAACATGATGAAACAGATAGATGCGAACTACAGGACGATTTCATTGCTAGGTAACCCCGAAGAAAGATCCTCAAATATGTGGCTAAAATAAATTAGTGACTCAGGCCTTGGTTGATAATTCGGTGGAGCAGACAGTATATGAAAAAATGTACATTGAGATCAAGCGGAAGGTTGTCACTTTTGGTCGCACGATCGCGGCAGCAGCCGTTTGACAGCTATTCTGACTGCTTTTGATTAAATTTGAAGGCATCTGGGACTACCTTTTCACGACCAAGCAGGTACCAGCCGGCTGGGAATTATTGTTGAGAGCAAACCGGGGATACAGATCAACCTAAAAGAGCTGAAAAAAAGGATGTAGAGCAATCCCACCATTTCCTCAAGGAGTTGTCCAATAGCTGAATTTTTACCCCTATTCACTCCAACAATGAAGACCTGCATTGCCGCAGGGCAACATTATTGCGTACCTCCAAGAGTTACAAGTGATGCATTATCACTGAAAGCTCATGCATGTAAAGGCAAACCAGGCTATAAGGCGAGACAGCATTCCTCCGGGAATAAGTAAAATATTTGGCTATGAACTGGCCGAGCCTATAACAAAAATCTTTAACACATAGCTTTCTAGCGGTGATGTCCCCATTCTGTGGATATACTCTAACATCGCATCTATTCCGAAGGTGAAACAACCTCAATGCGAGAGCGACACCCGACCTATCTCGTTAAACCCTATTCTGTCTAAGGTCTAAGACTTTGTGGTCTCTTGGAGGCGCACGGCCTCTCCCTTCGCACCAAAGACAGGCAACTCCTCAAAAGTTGCAAAACTTAACGCTTTAAAAGAACCTTTTTTTCCGGCAATGTGCCTCTATGCTCATGGCATATAATCTAGGAACTTATAGGCACGTAATGTACAATTTAATATATACTCCTAGAATCTAGCTTTTTACCTAATAATTGTATCATATCTTTTATAATTGTAAGGCCCAATCCATTTTGAACACGATGCAATCAGTTTAAATTCTTTTCAATTGATACCAATATTAATGTAAAAGAATTCGTAATTCGCTTATTTCTAAGCACGATGATTTTATTAATAAACTAGACTTACCCATAAAATTCACAAATTAAGAAAGGCTAAAGGAAACCCTCTTGATAATATTGTCCCCATCTTTATTGCACCCTGTGCAAGTGAATGGCGAGCCATGCAACTCAAAATTGCTTCAGTTGAGCAACTCACATTGATTGGAACATAATAGTGGCAGGAGGAAGAAGGCGTTGCAACACAGTCACGGCGGAGTTTCAATGCAATAGATGAATATATTTCCCGTCGACAACGTGGACAGTGGTCAACCATTCTCAGTCTCGAGTCGCATCAATTAACCTGGGCAAATACTGAGTACTGTTAGGTCTCATCATAGGTTCAAGGTGTCAGTTTTTCTAAAACTTTCTTATTTAGCCGATATTTATGCCACGAGAATAAAATACACATAATTTTCAGTAATACTCCTTAAATATACTTTAGAATCCAAAAAATTAGTAATTTCAAAAATATTTGATCGTTATTTTTTCCATGTGAGCTTCTAGAATTAAAAACAACTAGTCCTGTTCTAGAGGTTTAAGCTACCGGGGATTTAAATTTATTTTATTTCTTTTTGAAATCTTAAATGTTTTTGACCGGGAATTCAAATTAAGTATGGTGCAAAATCAAAACACTGGCGACAAAAAAATTGAAAAACGTTGACACCATTTTGCTCACTAATCACTATTTCGGAGCCCGGTATATGAGACACTACCCCTTAATTATGACGTTTGTCAGTTTAGTCGAGCGGGCGGCATTTTATAAATAGGAGATGAGACTTTTCTTCTTCGAATGCATAACAAGTCAACAACCTTTGTTGAAATATACTGTTCCTTCATGGAAATCGCACACTCATGAATCATTACTGTAGGATTCGTAGAAAGCCGCCATTTTCACCGATGTGGCTGAAATTTGCCGTGTTTACTGAGGAGAAATAGCCCCAGTTTCCCTGTTAAGCTCGGCTTTCTAGCTTTCATGACGCCTACATGGTGTAGATTCTGATATAGGCAATTTGGGCCCGAGCGAAGGCGAAACTTTTCAAACGATCGCGGAGCCGTTTTACTAAACTGTTTCGGCCAAAAAATTACACTACAGGCTTCGGAAAGGATAAAGGAAAGGATTGGGGTGCATTTGATAGAATTTCAAGCATTAAATTTGCTGAAAAGGTAAGATTATTTTCAAAGCGTACAATTGCGTGTCTTTGCCACGTGTTCCTTCGATCTAACAGAATTGTGTTTTCCCTGAAAATATTCGCTTGTTTTCGCTTTCGATCGAACGTATTTACGTTGATTGCATGCCCAGTGAATTGCTTTAGCTTCTGGGATAAATTTTCCGTCCAAAAATTGGTTATTTGGGTGGTTTTTGGCAAACAGATGTTAATGCGATCTCTTCCGTTGCCATTAGCAACGGGTCGCAAATTTGACACTTTTATGCATTATCATATTGCGTTTTGATCGCTAATCCAATTACTTCCAAAACTCCAAGAATATTCGTGCCTCATCAGTTTTCGGTCAAATTTATGTCCAAGAAAGCAGATAAATTGAGGAAAATCTTAGTTTTGCATCCAAAACTTCGTAATCAAAGCTAAAATGACCAAATTTTGCCTGGAAAACTTATTTTAGTGTTATTAATGTATTGTTTTTTGTCTTTGGCAAAAGTTTGTAGACACGAATGAAGTTTCCTGTACTGTTAAGGTAATTCCTTAGTATTGCATTGCGCATCCCTACTGCGCACGATTTTCGCGTCATCAGAGCGCGCACATGAGCACGTGCGCGTACAAAACGTAAGAGATTTCCCTCAATCTAAGCCCAATAGCGAAATAAATGCTTTTTTTTTTTCAGGTATTTGCTAAGAACAGTCTAATAAAGAACCTATTTGAAGACGAAAAAAGAGATTATTTGCTATGCGAATAGAATTTTTATGGCTTTCTTCCCGAGGAATTCAGTTAATTTCTACTGTGCAACATGGAATGCACGTGCTTTGAATTGTTATGCAACAGTTTTGTTATGTAATAGCATAGGACACGGGCGGGGCCTGGACAGGGTGTTTGGTTGCCTCAATGTATTGAGCCCCGCTCGTTATGACTTTTGGCCAGGCTACAAAGCAGGCACGCATTTATTCATTCTTGTTTTCCTCGCTGGATCACACTTCGTTTTTACATCGCTTAACGGTAAGCTTTCTCTATGGCAGAGGTTGTTCCTAAAGCACTTATTTTAGGCCATTCTTTTGTTCGGCGCCTTAAGCGAGGTTTAGACTCAAGTTTCGATCCCCGCGCCGCTAGCGATTTCAACCTTCGTGGTACGGCGTCTGTTGACTTGCATGGCGTCGGCGGCCGCACTATGCAAACGCTTCAGGATAATGACCTTCACGTGGTCAGAGACCTTGCTCCAGATATCGTTATCTTGGCAATAGGTACTAACGATCTTTCTCATACCTTTCCCGAGATTGTAGGCTCTAATATTGAGGATTTTGTGCGTTTGCTTCAAGGGGAATTTTCGGTTCGCGCGATCGGCGATTGTGATGTCATCCCACGTGGCATTTCAGTGCCGTATTGTCTGTCCTTTTTACATAACGCGTCGGTTTTAGATCAGTATGTTGGCGTTGCTGGATTATATTCCTAATGTTTTTTGTTGGTCTCATGCGGAGTTCAACAGTCCCTATAAGGACTTACGCTTGAGGGATGGCGTACATGTTAATCCAACAGGGCAGTATTTCCTTTATAGGTGTTATCGTGGCGCCGTTCTAAAGGTTTTGGGTCTGCTGGGGGATGATTGATTCCTGCATCGTGACCCGACCTCGTATTCGCCAACCCCTGTGTTGTTTAAATGTCGAGTTATTCGGCTAGCCATATGTCTCTATGCTAGCCCTTATTTTGTGCATCCATTTGTGTTGTGTTGATACATTTTTGCTTGTCATATGTAGTTATGCAAGCCTTTCTTTTGGCCAGCTGTGTGGCCCAGTTTACTTTTCTAGTCACATTTAGTTATGACTAGTCTAATTGGCAGTGGTCATATGTAGTTATGCTACCTTGCCTTGCCCTGATTTTGTGCATTAATTTGTGTTGTGTTGATACATTTTTGCTTGTCATATGTAGTTATGCAAGCTTTTCATTTGGCCAGCTGTGAGGCCCAGTTTACTTTTCTAGTCACATGTAGTCGTGACTAGTTTAATTGGCAGTAGTCATATGTAGTTATGATAACGTGCCTTACGCTTATTTTGTGCATTCATTTGTGTTGTGTTGATACATTTTTGCTTGTGATATGTAGTTATGTTACCATGCCTTCCCCTTATTTTGTTTATTCATTTGTGTTGTGTTGATACATTTTTGCTTGTCATATGTAGTTATGCAAGCCCTTACTTTCAAAGCCATGCATCTGTAGTTATGCTGGCTTGTGATATGTAGTTATCCTAGCCTTTTTCTTTTATAGCCAGGCATATGTAGTTATGCTGGCTTTGGCTAGTGATATGTAGTTATCCTAGCTTTGTTCTTTTGTTGCCAGGCATATTTAGTTATGCTGGCTTCTGGCTAGTCATATGTAGTTATGCTAGCTTTGTTTTTCTTTTCTGGCATCGAGGGTCAACCAACGCGTCGACTTTGTGTCTTGACATGGTTTTGTGCCCGCCAGGTTGTTTTTAACTTTTCTTACCCACTTTTCTAGCCACATGTAGTTGTGACTAGTTTAATTGGCAGTAGTCTAGTAATGCTATCTTGCCTTGCCCTTATTTCGTGCATTCAATTGTGTTGTGTTGATACATTTTTGCGTGTGATATGTAGTTATGTTACCGTGCCTTGTCCATATTTTGTGCATTCATTTGTGTTGTTTTGATACATTTTTGCTTGTCATATGTAGTTATGCAAGCCCTTAATTTCAAAGCCATGCATATGTAGTTATGCTGGCTTGTGGCTAGTGATATGTAGTTATAATAGCTTTTTGCTTTTATGGCCAGTCATACATGTATGTAGTTATGCTGGCTTGGGCTAGTGATATATAGTTATCCTAGCTTTGTTTTTTTTTTGTGGCCAGGCATATGTAGTTATGCTGGCTGCTGGCTAGTTGTATGAAGTTATGCTAGCTTTGTTTTTCTTTTCTGGCATCGAGGGTCAACCAACGTGTCGACTTTGTGTCTTGACATGGTTTTGTGCCCGCCAGGTTGTTTTTTAAATTTTCTTACCCACTTTTCTAGCCACATATAGTTATGACTAGTTTAATTGGCAGTAGTCTAGTTATGCTATCTTGCCTTGCCCTTCATTCATTTGTGTTGTGTTGATACATTTTTGCTTGTCATATGTAGTATGCAAGCCTTTCATTTGGCCAGCTATGTGGCCCAGTTTACTTTTTCTAGTCATATGTAGTTTTACTAGTTTAATTGGCAGTAGTCATATGTAATTATGCTTCCTTGCCAAAGTTTTGCTGGTTATATGTAGTTATCCTGGCACTGTTTTCTTGGGGGTTAGCTGGTCATATGTAGTTATGCCGGCACTTCCCTTTGGATCCATTTTCTTTCTGGCGTTGATGGGCCTGCCCACTTGTCGACTCGTTGTCTTGACAGGGCTTAGCCTGCCAGGATTATTTGCATTTAGATTGTGTTTGCCCATGTGTCAGCTCTAGTCACCCCTACTGTTTTCTGTTCCTGCCCAGTTTCTCTTTGTTTGAGTTGCAGGTTTTCGTCATGCCTAAAGTTAAGTCTTGCGGTCGTGCCTCTAGCGCATCATCATCAGGTGGGGCTCCAAAATGTGCCAGCCCTCGGGGAGAGCGTTCGTGCTAGTAGCTCTGCTACACAAGGCCTTCCTGCCCAGCTGAGCAAGAAGAGAGGGGCCCGGTCAAGAGCAGACCAGAAACATGTTGTGACTTCGCAGGACCCCTCCCAGCGCATCAGTGACAGTTCAGCCGTAAAAACAGGAGGCCCTGCTGTCCACCCAGTTAATCGAGATTCTGGTCAACAGAGTAGCGGATGAAGTGTCACGTTGTTATCTCCAGCGGAGAACCCCTCGAGTATTGTTCCTACCCTACCATCAGGCTTTCAGGAAGTTTCAGTAACTGGAAGGGGCAGCCAGCCTTCATCTCCGATTCAGGTCACCGACCTCATTGCATCTTCTGTGGTTCAAGGGAGTTGAGCTGATGTCTCACCTGCCGCGTTGGGCCTGGTTCCCTCTACCTCTGAAGGACCACCACCAGTACCAGAGTTTTGTCGTTGCAAAAAGGTCACCCTTAAAGAAATCCAATCACTCGTTGGCCTCTTAAATTTTGCATGTTCAGTTATATGGCCGGGTCAAGCCCTGTTTGTGTCGGCTTATTGACTTAACTGTGGGTGTGGGCATGCCTAATCATTATATCAGACTTAACAGAGAGGTCAAGGAGGATTTAAATTTATGGTTATCTTTCTTATCTAATTTTAATGGGAAGTCCTTCTTCCTTGAAGATACATGGCTAAATTCACCCAAGTTAGGTCTATTCACTGATGCTTCAGGTGCCTTAGGGTTTGGGAACTGGTCTTCTAATTGGCAATATCAGAATATTGCCATTCTTCAGTTCTACCCCATTGTATTAAGCTTATACCTTTGGGGTGCAGCTTTGAGCAATCAGTGCATATTGTTTTTTACTGACCGTGAATCCTTGGTTCATTATTAACAAGCAAACTTGCAAGGACAGGGTTCTGATGGCTTTTGTTTGAAAGTTAGTTTCAATTTGTTTACATCACAATATCTTGTTTAAAGCTAAGCACATACAGGGAGTTCGGAACCGATCAGCTGATGCTTTATCTCGATTGCAGGTCCAGACTTTCAGGCACCTTGCACCACCTCATATGGACTCCTTGCCCTCAGAGATTCCCCGGTGTCTGCGGCCTCAGAATTGGGGTCTATTGTCACCATGCGTGCTAAGTCCAGTCTCCAGCCTTCATCTATTCTGACCTATCAGCGGGCTTGGAGAATATTTTTACCAATTTCGACATGCGATTTTCCATTCTGTTTGCAAGGCGTTTCCCATCGTGCCCCATAAACATTGGCTCTTTTTATTGCTTATATGTACAACAAAAAGTATGCTCCGTCTATTGTAAGGTCATATGTTTTTGCATTAGGCTATTCCCAATTTTTGCATTAGGCTATTCACACTTCCAGTACTCAACAGAATCATTGAGTCTTCGGCAAAGCTAGCTATTTCCCAGTACCAACGTGTCAATTTCAGGCCATGTGCTTGACCACCTTTTTTGCCTTTCTTCGAATTGGGAGATAACCTACAATTCACCTAAAGATGCGGGTACCCCCTAGCAGGTTCATCAATTGGCCAAATTAGTAGATTCTTCAAAGAGTGTGGTGGCTCTCAAACTCACTTTCGGAAATTTTAAACATAGCTACAATTAGTGTCCATTCTCTACAGTTTTGCTTCGCCATAATACTTGTTGCCCAGTACGATTCCTACTGGATTATTTATCACTTCGGGAAATCGACCAGGCCCTCTTTTCCTTAATTCGGATAATAGCCCAGTTTCACGGACCATTTTTGCAGAACTCCTTTCTCTTTCCTTGAAGGCTTGTGGGCTTGACTCTGCACGCTACAAGGGTCATATTTTTCGCATGGGTGCTGCTTCTTTTGCTGCGGAACGGGGAATGTCTGACGCTCAGATCAGAGCTTTGGGTCATTTGAGGTCTAGCCTTCCTTAAGTACATTGTATATTAGGATACCTTCTCTTATATCTTAGCTTGTTAGTCTAAGAACACGCATGACTTGCAGGGGAAGCCATGTGCAAGTCTGAAAGGTGATGGGACTGATTAGCAAGGGCAGCAGTCTCATCAGTTTTTGGTTGCTAAGCTCTCAGGGAGTTTGAGGTTCTGATTAGCACGGGTAGCAGTCCCCCTTGCTCCTTGTACTAGTTTGCAGCTATTCTGTACTTTTCACATTAATCTTGGTGTAGCTTGCTTATCAAGTAAGTAGTCAGGGTTCGGAGAACAGATTGGCGAGGGCAGCTGTTCTCCCTTCCCTGTACCGACATGTATTTATTGTCCTGGTTCTTGATCCCATCTATTTTGTCACAAACCTTTAATATTGGGGAATCCCCCTTTGTGCTGTTGATATCTGAACTGATTGGCAAGGGCTGCAGTTCATGTTAAATTTAGCTAATAATTTGTATTTCAGTAGTCAGGGCAAGGGCGGCTGTTCTCCCTGCACTGTAATAACTAGTAAATTTGTTTCGGTTCATTGCTCTTTGTTTTGTTTGTTTGATTTCTCGGAGTGATTGGGGAATCCCCCTCGGTACCATAGACTCTGGAACTGAAGGGTAAGGGCAGCAGTTCATGTTATATTTAGCTTGTTATTTTATTTCCCACAATGTCTCGAACTGCTTTGCATGGGCAGCAGTTCTACTTTGGTAGATTTTGTTTTTCGAATATCTCCTTGCTAGTATATTTGGTGGGCTGCATTTCCCTTGGGTGGGGCGGCAGCATGATGGTTATCATTCTGCTTTGGCGTTTTTGTGCCCTCACCTTTACTGGGCTCAACACATTTTATAGAGCAATTATTTTTGTAATTAATGCAAGAAAGTTTGAATGATTAAATCGGCTTTGGGCCTTTGCCCATAGCCATTTTACTCCACCTGGGATTGTCTGTTTTTATCCTAGTGCCCAGTAAACGAGCGCGGGTATGCAGCCCACTAGCTTACAAGGTCCTATCCTTTGGGAGGGGAGAAAGGCATAAAGAGATTATTTGCTATGCGAATAGAATTTTTATGGCTTTCTTCCCGAGGAATTCAGTTAATTTCTACTGTGCAACATGGAATGCACGTGCTTTGAATTGTTATGCAACAGTTTTGTTATGTAATAGCATAGGACACGGGCGGGGCCTGGACAGGGTGTTTGGTTGCCTCAATGTATTGAGCCCCGCTCGTTATGACTTTTGGCCAGGCTACAAAGCAGGCACGCATTTATTCATTCTTGTTTTCCTCGCTGGATCACACTTCGTTTTTACATCCCTCCTCCTCCCCTTGGCCTGTCCGCTTTTTCCTTAGGGTATCTTGTTTAGTTTATTTTGCGTTTTTGTGCCCTCACCTTTACTGGGCTCAACACATTTTATAGAGCAATTATTTTTGTAATTAATGCAAGAAAGTTTGAATGATTAAATCGGCTTTGGGCCTTTGCCCATAGCCATTTTACTCCACCTGGGATTGTCTGTTTTTATCCTAGTGCCCAGTAAACGAGCGCGGGTATGCAGCCCACTAGCTTACAAGGTCCTATCCTTTGGGAGGGGAGAAAGGCATAAAAGTTTGATAGTAGAACATGTATTTTTTTGGAAAACAGTTTCGTACTGGGTGTATTTTGCCCAAGGCGAGGACTTCAAGCTAACCACGGAACTGTCCCAAAAAGTGCGCTATTCCCACAACCAGGCAATCAAAAACGGCGTAAATGAAGCAATACTGCTTATGTGAATAAAAGAAGGTTTATTGTCAAAATAAAATTTTGTGTTTTTGAAGTAACCAAGACTTAATTCTCTATGAAGGTGATTCGAATTTTTAACGAGCAACCAGTGAAAATACCCCATTTTATATCATAAATGGTAATTATGCCAAGTTTCCAAAAACGTTTGATAGTAGAACAATTTCAAGGGAATTACCTTAAGTTAATAGTGTTACCATCGTTCGAAAAAGCATAATTTAAGATAAACGCGCGTACATGATTTTTTTAAGGTGAACGCGGGTTTCTCCTTTTCGTCTAAACTATATCTACGATAAGTAGTTTTTGTATAATCGTGATGTGCCTTGCTATAGCTTTCCAATAAGATCAAATTAAACTTTCAAACCGAAAATTGTGGGGAGATAAACCTTTACAAACGGCCTCAAAGATTTCACGGGAATTTTTCCCGCAAAATGGAGTTAAATACACTCACTGCTTTACAGAACGATTTCAAACGCCAAATAGATGGCAGACTTTCAGAATTGGTCTCATTTAAAAGCATGGGAAATATACAGTCTGTATGTTTTAAACTCGGTCAGATTAAAAACAATTTGTTCCCGGCATTCGCTAAGAAGTCTATGATAATTTTTGAAGCAGTCAACATGCAAATTATGGTGTTGTACGGACGTATTACTATCCCTTGTAAGAATGATAACTGAAAAACGAAACAAAGTTTGGCCAAAGCTTACTAATATCTCTAAAGTAGGCCGTTTTTGCGATTTCTATGATGTATAATGTATTGTTTTTTGTCTTCGGCAAAAGTTTGAAGACACGAACGACGTTTCCTGTACTGTTAAATTACAAGTGTTACCAACGTTCGAAAAAGCATAATTTAAGGTGAACGCGCGTACATGATTTTCACGAGTAAATGATATCTACGGTAAATAGTTTTTGTGTAATCGTGTTTTGCCTTGCTTTAGCTTTCCAATAAGATCAAATTAAACTTTCTAGCCGAAAATTGAGGGGATATAAACCTTTACAAACGGCCTCAAAGATTTCACGGGAATTTTTCCCGCAAAATGGGGTTAAATACACGCACTGCTTTATAGAATGATTTCAAACGCCAAATAGATGGCAGACTTTCAAAATTGGTCTCATTTAAAAGCATGGGAAATATACAGTCTGTATGTGTTGAAATCGGGCAGATTAAAAACAATTTGTTCCCGGCATTTGCTAAGGAGTCAATGATATTTTTTGAAGAACTCAACATGCAATTTATGGTGTTGTAAGGACGTATTACTATCCCTTCTCACAATGATAACTGAAAAACGAAACAAAGTTTGGCCAAAGCTTAATAATATCTCTGAAGTAAACAGTTTGGTAATTTTTATGATGTATAATGTATTGTTTTTTGTCTTCGGCAAAAGTTTGAAGACACGAACGAAGTTTCCTGTACTGTTAAGTTAATAGTGTTACCAACGTTCGAAACGTCATAATTTAAGTTGAACGCGCGTACCTGATTTTCTCGAGTAAATGATATCTACGGTAAAGAGTTTTTGTGTAATCGAGTTTTGCCTTGCTTTAGCTTTCCAACAAGATCAAATTCAACTATCTAACCGAAAATTGAGGGGATATAAACCTTTACAAACGGCCTCAAAGGTTTCACGCGAATTTTTCCCCCAAAATGGAGTTAAATACACGCACTGCTCTACAGAAGGATTTCAAACGCCAAAAACATGGCAGACTTTCAAAATTGGTCTCATTTAAAAGCATGGGAAATATACAGTCTGTATGTGTTAAAATCGGGCAGATTAAAAACAATTTGCTCCCGGCATTCGCTAAGAAGTCTATGATAATTTTTGAAGCAGTCAACATGCAAATTATGGTGTTGTAGAGACGTATTACTATCCCTTGTCAGAATGATAACTGAAAAACGAAACAAAGTTTGGCCAAAGCTTAATAATATCTCTAAAGTAGACAGTTTTGCAATTTCTATGATGTACAATGTATTGCTTTTTGTCTTCGGCAAAAGTTTGAAGACACGAACGAAGTTTCCTGTACTGTTAAGTTAATAGTGTTACCAACGTTCGAAACATCATAATTTAAGGTGAACGTGCGTACCTGATTTTCTCGAGTAAATAATATCTACGGTAAATAGTTTTTATGTAATCGTGTTTTGCCTTGCCTTAGCTTTCCAATAAGATCAAATTAAACTTTTTAGCCGAACATTGAGGGGATATAAACTTTTACAAACGGCCTCAAACATTTTACGGGAATTTTTTTCCGCAAAATGGAGTTAAATACACGCACTGCTTTACAGAACCATTTCTAACGCCAAATACATGGCAGACTTTCAAAATTGGTCTGATTTAAAAGCATGGGAAAAATGCAGAGTGTATGTGTTAAAATCGGGCAGATTAAAACCAATTTGTTCCAGGCATTCGCTAAGAAGTCTATGATAATTTTTGAAGCAGTCAACATGCAAATTATGGAGTTGTAGGGACGTGTTACTCTCCCTTGTCAGAATGATAACTCAACAACGAAACAAAGTTTGGCCAAAGCTTAATAATATCTCTAAAGTAGACAGTTTTGCAATTTCCATGATGTACAATGTATTGTTTTTTGTCTTCGGCAAAAGTTTGGAGACACGAACGAAGTTTCATGTACTGTTAAGTTAATAGTGTTACCAACGTTCGAAACATCATAATTTAAGGTGAACGCGCGTACCTGATTTTCTCGAGTAAATGATATCTACGGTAAAGAGTTTTTGTGTAATTGTGTTTTGCCTTGCTGTACCTTTCCAATAAGATCAAATTCATCTTTCTAGCCGAAAATTGAGGGGATATAAACATTTACAAACGGCCTCAAAGGTTTCACGCGAATTTTTCCCGCAAAATGGAGTTAAATACACACACAGTGCTTTACAGAACGATTTCAAACGCCAAATACATGGCAGACTTTCAAACTTGGTCTCATTTAAAAGCATGGGAAATATACAGTCTGTATGTGTTAAAATCGGACAGATTGAAAACAATTTGTTCCCGGCATTTGCTAAGGAGTCAATGATTTTTTTTGAAGAAGTCAACATGCAAATTATGGTATACAAAAATTTGGTTTTATCAACGGAGTTGATGATGTAAATTGGCCACCGTACAGAGATTCTAAAAGCTGACGTTTCGAGTGTTAGCCCTTCGTCAGAGCGAATCGAGGGATTATGGGTTACGTGTAGTTTTTATAGTAGAGTAGGAGCTACGCTATTGGTGGTAACATGGCAACGTGAAAAATAGGAATATATTAGTTAAATGAAAAGCGTTCGTTAATACCGTGAGGATTAAGGGTGCCGATTTGAAAGATGAATTTTTGTTCCAGATTCTTGCGGCTTTCCGTCGTACCTAGATGTAGGGAAAGGCCGCAGATAGCCATGTGTTTTTTGGAGTGGTTAGGCAGATTAAAATGGCAAGCGACTGGCTTAGATGCATCCTTGTCATTCTTCTCAACATCGCGAAGGTGTTTGCGGAATCGGTCACCTAGTCGTCTACCTGTCTCACCAATGTATAATTTATTGCATAACGTACAGGTTATGCAATAAATGACATTTGCGGAGGTACATGTGAAACGATCGGTGATCTTAACAGATCGCTTAGGTCCCGATATCTTGCTAGTGTTAACAATGAAAAGACAAGTTTTGCATTGTGAGCGCGCGCATTTGAAAGTGCCGGGTTGCTCGTTAGTTTTGAGCGCGCTTCTAACTAAAAAGTTGCCTACGTTTTTGTCGCGTTTGAATGAAATAAGTGGAGGTTGCGAAAAGATTCTACCAGTCTCGGGATCATTTTGGAGTAATTTAAAATTACTAAGAATGATGCTTTTGACTGCGTGACTATGAGGATGGAAAGTGAGGGTGAATGGAATTCTGTCATTCTTATCTCTTTGTGACGTTTGTAGTGATGACTGTCGATCAAATTGTTGGGCGCGATGATGGCCCGCTTTGACCACAGAGACAGGATAGCCACGTTTTTCGAAGAACTGGCACATCTCCTCTGATTTGCTGGAAAAATCGGAGTCATCACTACATAGACGTCGAAGTCTAAGAAATTGAGAATAAGGAATGGGGTTCTTGACATGTGATGGATGTGACGATTAATACAACAAATAGCTGTGTGAATCAGTAGGTTTGTAGTGCACACTCGAACTCGAACTTTCATACGTCTACATTCTCTCACTCAAATCAGTATCTTTACCAAATTCGATGTGCGCAAAATTCTTTTTCACGTAATATTATGAGGATCACAATTAGAGCTATGTGCCGAAAACGAATCGCACTTGACAAACAAATTCTTCATTGCCGCTCCGAACTTTCCAAAATCTGTCCAGCAATTTTAGTACAATCGATTCGCGCTAAAATCCGACAACTTAATTCTGGACTGTTTGACCATTTACACCAAACCAAGACTTTAAAACTTTAACAATTAATGGGTCCGCAAATTACCGACGACACTACATTGCATAGCCATAATACCGTAATTACAATTCCAGAAAATCTTCCGCTTACTGACTCAGAGAAATCTGTTCTCAGTAAGGGCTTAAATTTTGACCCTATTACCAAACGCACCAACGAAATTTTCTATTAAGCAAGATGTTGAAAAATTCCTTCGCCGCGTTCAGTTAAAAGCCTTTTTTCATGACAAAGAGAACGATTCGGACACTTCTAACAAAGATATTTTTGAAACACTTCAAGTTCGCAAAACTAGATGGACTCCCCCAGAGGGACAATTTGCCTCTTTAGATTTTTTCACCAAAAAATGCCGTCACGACATTCACAAACTTAAATTCAATCGTAACACTAAATTTTCCAACCTTTCCTCGGAAGAGTGGGCGGCGCTTAAAAATCTTAGTAAACGCAACGACATAGTTGTCAAATCGGCCGACAAAGGCGGCGCGGTAGTTGTTTGGCGGTCCGACCTTTACCAAAAAGAAGCTTTGCGGCAACTTTCAGATACCTCGTTTTATGCCAAAATCCCGAAAGATCTCACTTCCAAAAATCAAAAACTTGTCAAAGACACCATCCAAAATCTTATAGTTAATCAAGAATTACCGGACACTGCCACTAATCTCATCATCAACACCCCTAGAACTTCGTGCATTGACTTCTTGCCTAAAATTCACAAACCCAACAACCCAGGTCGCCCTATCGTTTCTGCCTGTAGCTGCCCCACCGAACTCATTTCTAGCTACTTAGACAGGATTATGACGCCTATCGTCAAATCTTTGCCATCATACATTAAAGACAGTACACACGCACTACAAATTTTCCGCGATTTCAATTTCTCC
>CASBPP010000002.1:5000-30000 GCA_949126865.1 Montipora capitata | reverse complement strand
TTTGTCTTCGGCAAAAGTTTGAAGACACGAACGAAGTTTCCTGTACTGTTAAGTTAATAGTGTTACCAACGTTCGAAAAAGCATAATTTAAGGTGTACACGCGTACCTGATTTTCTCGAGTAAATGATATCTACGGTAAATAGTTTTTATGTAATCGTGTTTTGCCTTGCTGTAGCTTTCCAATAATATCAAATTAAACTTTCTAGCCGAAAATTGAGGGGATATAAACTTTTACAAACGGCCTCAAAGATTTCACGGGAATTTTTTCCGCAAAATGGAGTTAAATACACGCACTGCTTTACAGAACGATTTCAAACGCCAAATAGATGGCAGACTTTCAAAATTCATCTCATTTAAAAGCATGGGAAATATACAGTCTGTATGTGTCAAAATCGGGCAGATTTAAAACAATTTGTTCCCAGTATTCGCTAAGGAGTCTATGATAATTTTTGAAGCAGTCAACATGCAAATTATGGTGTTCTAGGGACGTATTACTATCCCTTGTCAGAATAATAACTGAAAAACGAAACAAACTTTGGCCAAAGCATAATAATATCCCTAAGGTAAACAGTTTTGCAATTTCTATGATGTATAATGTATTGTTTTTTGTCTTCAGCAAAAGTTTCAAGACACGAACGAAGTTTCCTGTACTGTTAAGTTAATAGTGTTACCAACGTTCGAAAAAGCATAATTTAAGGTGAACGCGCGTACCTGATTTTCTCGAGTAAATGATATCTACGGTAAATAGTTTTTGTGTAATCGTGTTTTGCCTTGCCTTAGCTTTCCAATAAGATCAAATTCAACTTTCTAGCCGAAAATTGAGGGGCTATAAACGTTTACAAACGACCTCAAAGATTTCAGGCGAATTTTTCCCGCAAATGGAGTTAAATACACGCACTGCTTTACAAAACGATTTTAAACGCCAAATAGATGGCAGACTTTCACAATTGGTCTTAGTTAAGAGCATGGGAAATATACACTCTCTATATGTTAAACTCGGGCAGATTAAAAACAATTTGTTCCCGGCATTTGCTGAGAAGTCTATGGTAATTTTTGAAGCAGGCAACATGCAAATTATGGTGTTGTATAACCTGCGATCAGGCTCTATTTTATAGTTTCGCGCGGTACGTAATGTGGAGTTGGCGAAACGAAAAATAGAGCCTGACCAAATTCCTCTTCGAAATTCCTTCCGCCCACTTTTTTTGATTGATTGACATGTCCTTCATCGGCCAATCAAATTTACTTCCATTACACCAATACAGCGTGAACGGCAGATTCACGCTATTTTGTTTTTGACCGTGGGAGGAATATTATAAACGAATTCGAAAGTTACCGTTGGCTTTAATTTGAGAGAAACACATTTAAAGCATGGGGAATGTTACTTTCTGTACCTTTTCGACGACTATATTGCGGCAAAGGCCGGCGTAATTCTTCCTCCGAACTTCACTGAATATACAATCTTTTAAGCTTGACATCTTAATTTGTAATTGAGATAACCTAGCATTTTGTCGTTGGACGGTTTGGCAATAGATTTTTAAAGGAAAAAAAAGGAGAAATACATTATTCCTTTAACGTGTTTCCCATGAAGGTTTCTTTGGTGATTTTTTCGGGTAATATCTTCAGTTGCAGTGTATTTCTAGAAGTTGCGCGCAGTAAAATCATAATAAATTTGGCCGTTAATTTTTTGATGGAGTACGAACAGTAAGATGGATTCGCAAAGTTTCTTTATTTTTGCACAATTGGTCTCTCTGGAAAAATGCCATTTTAGTTTCTAGAGTGCGAGTTTTAAGTTAAATCAACCGGAAATATTATGAAGCAATCTTGACTCCAAATTGTGCAAACAAACCGTGTCATGTACAGTAAGTGATACAAAGATATTCAAAACATGCATTCGTGTAACTTGCGATTTTATCAGCATCCCCTCGTGTTGATATATATGTCCTTTGTCTCATCCAGGAAACCAATAGGCATCGGCTTTCATTGCCATTTGAAAGAACCAGCTATTTAGCTTTCAAAACATCAGGGAAGTTTGTGCCAAAGTATTTTCAACCACATGGCCACAGAGCTCGACAACGGAATCGCTAATTTCACTCTCTTTAGGGATTCAAACCCGATTCTGGACAAGCAATGAGATGTTTCAGATGGCATATCTCCATTTATACAAATAAAATCAAGTTGCACCGTTCACGTCATTGTAAGAACAAAAGGCAGCAAATTGTTTCGTACACTTATGGCGGATTAGTCTCGAGGCCTTCGCGAGAGCTCCGCCCAATCACGATGGCATTTTCACTTCCGGCGTTTCAACAGCCAATCAGATCACGAGTTTGGTCGGCCAAAATTTGGCCGACCGTCCGGAATTCTTGAGAGACTTTTGGTCAGGCCCAATTTTAGCGAGCGACGACATAAGAGAACATATGGGCGAAGCTAAAAATGGGCCTCATCGCAGATTAGGTGTTGTAGGGACGTATTACTATCCCTTGACACAATGATAACTGAAAAACGAAACAAAGTTTGGCCAAATAATAATAATAATATCTCTAAAGTAGACAGTTTTGCAGTTTCTATGATGTATAATGTATTTTTTTTTGTCTTTGGCAAAAGTTTGAAGACACGAACGAAGTTTCCTGTACAGTTAAGTTAATAGTGTTACCAACGTTCGAAAAAGCATAATGTAAGGTGAACGCGAGAAACCTGCAGTCTCAAGTAAATGATATCTACGGTAAATAGTTTTTGTGTAATCGTGTTTTGCCTTGCTTTAGCTTTCCAATAAGATCAAATTCAACTTTCTAGGCGAAAATTGAGGGGATATAAACCTTTACAAACGGCCTCAAAGATTTCACGCGAATTTTTACCGCAAAATGGAGTTAAATACACCCACTGCTTTATAGAACGATTTCAAACACCAAATACATGGCAGACTTTCAAAATTGGTCTCATTTAAAAGCATAGGAAATATACAGTCTGTATGTGTTAAACTCGGGCAGATTAAAAACAATTTGTTCCCGGCATTCGCTAAGGAGTCTATAATAAGTTTTTGCCTTGATAACTCTTCCTTACAGATACTTTATTTCAGCCTTATCTACCCATACTTATTTTATTGCGTGAGCGTCTGGGCATCAACTTACCCATCAAACCTCAGAAGATTAATCACACTTCAAAAGCGGGTCATAAGAATAATGTCGAGGAGTGCTTTCGATGCTCACACTGACCCTCTATTTAAAAATTTAAAAATTCTAAATCTTGAGAGTATCTACAAATTTCAAGTAGGTAAATTTATGTATCAATACAGATCTGGCTTACTTCCTGATAGCTTCAATAATATGTTCTTGGTGACACACCAGGTGCATTCTTTTGGCACTAGAAGTTCAAAGTTTTTTCATTTACCACAGTGCAGAACCAATGTAAGAATGTTCTCAATTAGTTTCCAAGGTCCTAAATTTTTTAATTCTCTGAGTTCTGAAATTCGTAATGCAACAAGTACCGCTTCGTTTTGCCGTAAGCTGAAAGCATTCCTCTTATCTTAAATATTTATTAAAATATATTTCCTCTCTTTCTCTGTTTTTAACCTAATTATGATCAATATGACTATCTAATTTATCATAAGATTTCTACAGTAGCTCTGCCATTTTTTCCTCATAAAATTAAAATTCTGTTCTATTTATTTATTTATCTGAGGGAGCCCATTCTCTATAAGCCTGCTGGCTTCTTTTGGGCTTCCTCGCCATGAGATTGTAAACAGTAAGACTTTTTTTTTTTTTTCATTTTCTTCTCTCTCTTGTACCCCTTATGGCGAATCAATAAATGAAAAATGAATGAAAATAATAAATCTTGAAGCAGTCAACATGCAAATTATGGTGATGTAGGGATGTATTACTATCCCTTGTCAGAATGATAACTGAAAAACGAAACAAAGTTTGGGCAAAGCCTTTATAATATCTCTAATATAAACAGTTTTGCAATTTCTATGATGTATAATGTATTGTTTTTTGTCTTCGGCAAAAGTTTGAAGACACGAACGAAGTTTCCTGTACTCTTAAGTTAATACTGTTACCAACGTTCGAAAAAGCATAGGTGAAGGTGAACGCCCGTACCTGCTTTTCTGGAGTAAATGATATCTACGGTAAATAGTTTTTGTGTAATCGTGTTTTGCCTTGCTGTAGCTTTCCAATAAGATCAATAAAAACTTTCTAGCCGAAAATTAAGGGGAGATAAGCTCTTACAAACGGCCTCAAAGTTTTCACGCGAATTTTTCCCGCAAAATGGAGTTAAATACACGCACTGCTTTACAGAATGATTTCAAACGCCAAATAGATGGCAGACTTTTTAAATTGGTCTCATTTATAAGACTGGGAAATATACATTCTGTATGTGTTAAAATCGGGCAGATTAAAAGCAATTTGTTCCCGGCATTCGCTAAGGACTCTATGATAATTTTTGAAGCAGTCAACATGCAAATTGTGGTGTTGTAGGGACGTATTACTATCCATTGTCAGAATGATAACTGAAAAACGAAACAAAGTTTCGCCAAAGCATAATAATATCTCTAAAGTAAACAGTTTTTCAATTTCTATGATGTATAATGTATTGTTTTTTGTCTTCGGCAAAAGTTTGAAGACAGGAATGAAGTTTCCTGTACTCTTAAGTTAAGAGTGTTACCAACGTTCGAAAAAGCATATTTTAAGGTGAACGCTCGTACCTGATTTTCTCGAGGAAATGATATCTAAGGTAAATAGTTTTTGTGTAATCGTGTTCTGCCTTGCTTTAGCTTTCCAATAAGATCAAATTCAACTTTCTAGCCGAAAATTGAGGGGATATAAACCTTTACAAACGGCTTCAAAGATTTCACGCGAAATTTTCCCGCAAAATGGACCTAAATACACGCACTGCTTTAAAGAACGATTTCAAACGCCAAATAGATGGCAGACTTTAAAAATTGGTCTCATTTAAAAGCATGGGAAATATACAGTCTGTATGTGTTAAAATCAGGCAGATTAAAAAAAATTTGTTTCCGGCATTCGCTAAGAAGTCTATGATAATTTTTGAAGCAGTCAACATGCAAATTATGGTGTTGTAGGGACGTATTACTATCCATTGTCAGAATAATAACTGAAAAACGAAACAAGGTTTGGCCAAAGCTTAATAATATCTCTAAAGTAAACAGTTTTGCAATTTCTATGATGTATAATGTATTGTTTTTTGTCTTCGGCAAAAGTTTGAAGACACGAACGAAGTTTCCTGTACTGTTAAGTTAATAGTGTTACCAACGTTCGAAAAAGCATAGGTGAAGGTGAACGCGCGTACCTGATTTTCTGGAGTAAATGATATCTACGGTAAATAGTTTTTGTGTAATCGTGTTTTGTCTTGCTTTAGCTTTCCAATAAGATCAAATTCAACTTTCTAGGCGAAAATTGAGGGGATATAAACCTTTACAAACGGCCTCAAAGATTTCACGCGAATTTTTCTCGCAACATTGACCTAAATACACGCACAGCTTTACAGAACGACTTCAAACGCCAAATAGATGGCACACTTTAAAAGTTGGTCTCATTTAAAAGCATTGGAAATATACAGTCTGTATGTGTTAAATTCGGTCAGAATAAAAACAATTTGTTCCCGGCGTTCGCTAAGAAGTCTATGATAATTTTTGAAGCAGTCAACATGCAAATTATGCAGTTGTAGGGACGTATTACTATCCCTTGTCAGAATGATAACTGAAAAACGAAACAAAGTTTGGCCAAAGCTTAATAATATCTCTAAGGTAAACAGTTTTGCAATTTCTATGATGTATAATGTATTGTTTTTTGCCTTCGGCAAAAGTTTGAAGACACGAACGAAGTTTCCTATACTGTTAAGTTAATAGTGTTACCAACGTTCGAAAAGGCATAACTTTAGGTGAACGCGCGTACCTGATTTTCTCTAGTAAATGATATGTACGGTAAATAGTTTTTGTGTAATCGTGTTTTGCCTTGCTTTAGCTTTCCAATAAGATCAATTTTAATTTTCTAGCCGAAAATTGAGGGGATATAAACCTTTACAAACGGCCTCAAAGATTTGACAGGAATTGTTTCCGCAAAATTGAGCTAAATACACTTACTGCTTTACAGAACGTTTTCAAACGCCAAATAGCTGGCAGACTTTCAAAATTGGTCTTATTTAAAAGCATGGGAAATATACAGTCTGTATGTGTTAAAATCGGGCAGACAATTTGTTCCCGGCATTCGCTAAGGAGTCTGATATATAGATTTAGCCAAGGCTAAAAGTGGAGCGCCTCATTATTAAGTTTTTGTTTATGGTCATTTATATAACCTGTGGAAATGAAAATGTGAGTGAGGTTTTCTTTTTGTATGGTACGGAAAAAAAGGTCTTTGATCCTTTCGGGATTAAAGCATTAGACCATTTCAAGTGAGTGTTATCTTAGCACGAGTTTAGGTTTGGCCTTTGGTCAGAATCCAGTGCGAATTTCGAGTTCATTTCTTTTAAGGTCAATTCCTTAAGATAGACGTTGTAATATATTTTATTGGAATAAAAGAAGGGGTTCCACGTTTTTGTTTTCATATTTTTTGAGGCTTAAGTTTATAGAAATTTGTCTGCACAACCGAAAATGGTCTTAGACTCGAGCTCTGTTATTTAGGTTTTATTTTGTCGAGAGCATTTCACTGCTCAATCCCTCAAAAGTGAAGAAAAATGAAATTAAAGATTGTTCGTTACTGTTTTTTGTCTTTTGCTTTCTTATGGATTTATAAGTAAACTCATAGTAAAGGGGACGTATATAAAACATGGACCCCAGGTCCATGGACCACCCTTGTGGACCTGGTCCATGGACCCCTTCATGGACCCAGTCCATGGACTACCCCTATGGACCACCCCTCATTTTGTGAAAAAAATCTTTCAGAGATCTAGAGAGAGAGAGAGAGAGAAGTGGTCCTCGCACTAATCTGGACATTTTCAGCACTTGTCTCTTATAGACACCTGAGAAATTCAGGTGGAATCCATGACCCTTGCGATGTGAGGACCGTTGGGCGCACTGGTCAATTTGTTGGGCTCGTTTGTTTCGGTGAAGGACTAGATGAATTAAATGTTTATATATTTGAAGTGCGGGTTATAGACGAATCCCTTTAGAGCCACCAATTTGAAATGGATGGTATATAGGTGTCTATAAGAGACAGTTGCTTAAATCAGTAGCCGATAACTAAAGCAAACAACAGCCCTATATTCCTGTTAAGAATGAGAGCAGCAACTTGATGTCATAACTGGATGTTTTTTTTTCTTTTCGGAAAAGGTAGTCTGTATGGATTGTAACCTATGCAGATGTTAAATGCTGTGACATGCATGTATATCGTAGTCATGGGCTCCAGCTTAAATTGACGAGAAAAGTGCGAGTATCGTTTCTCTCTTTCGTCCAAAGATCTCTCTGCTTGTAACTTTACAAAATAAGGGGTGGTCCACAGGGGTGGTCCATGGACCGGGTCCACAAGATTGGTCAATGGACCTGGGGTCCATGTTTTGTATACGTCCTAGTAAAGGAGATTTTCTGTTAATAATGAAATTTTGTAACACTTCTTCATTTTTGGGTATGTCATTCAGAATTGCATTTTTGTTCAATATGCAAAATAAACACCAGTAGTACTTTGAATATGCACGAGATCATACGCGTCCTATTGACGCAAGAAATGATGCATGTGCAGTAAGGATGCCCAATGCTTGTCAAGAGAATTGATTCAAAATGTTTTGACCTTATTTTCAGTGCCGATTACAAGAGTTGATTCCTGCATTGCCTGTATTAGTTTGCAAACGGCTTGAAATTACAAGCTTGTGTAAAACCATCTCAAAACCTCGGCTTATGTGAGCCAGGAAAACGAAAGATGAGCATTTATACCAGCGGTTATCGTCTCACGTAATCCATTGCTTATGTACATGGTAGTCTCAGAGTATTTTTCTCGTTCAAACGGCCCTATTGAGTGATCTGCGCAGACAACGTCGTCTGCAGAGAAAAGGAATCTCAAAAAGACCCCGGGTATTCCAGGGTGCTAGATTGGAGCACAAATGCAGCCATAGGCCATAGGAGATGCTACAGGAAATTTGGCGCCTTGCAGTACGTAGAAATGGCGGAAAACGCGCGCTGCAAAGAGTATTGCGTCCCGAGAGTTGCACTTGGGTCTGTTTCAGCTTTCAGTTTGAGCCCAAACTCAGCTAAACAAAGGTGAGTGCTGTTTTCTCTGTTCAGAAATATCCTATTGGTAACAACATACGCAAAGAGTTTCATCATTATCGTTTCTTGTAACAAAACGTTTTAACCATTTTTCATCTTCTTTCATGCGCAAACCAAAACTGAAAAAAAATGCATTACTTTTATTTTTTCTTAACTTTAACATTTTCAATTATTTTCAAAGCCAGTGTTGTACTTTTGTAATTTAGAAAAACAGCCATGTCAGGGAGACAAGTGGTAAGGGACTCGTAACCACATTTTTGCTTTTTGCTGTATTTTGTAGTCGTGATGAACAAGCAAAATAGCGCTGATAAACAGTATTTATTGAAAGCTAACCGTATTAAAATGGGCTCTCAGACTTAAATACTGTTCATCAGCGCTATTTGAAATGGGTTCTTAGACTTAAATACTGTTCATCAGCGCTATTTGAAATGGGTTCTTAGACTTGAATACTGTTTATCAGCGCTATTTGTAGCCAGTCTGCAGTCTGCAGTCTTTCTTTTGGTTTAACGTTTCAAACACTAATCATGAACAACTAATGTTGACAAAATATTTCTTTCTCACGAAAAACGATCTATTCAGTCTGATGGGGAGGACAACGAAACGGGTAAGAAAAACATTCTTAGAGCTTTTATGTCCTTTGTTTTGCTCTGGATTTATTTCCATGGTGCTGTTGTATTAAAATCTTACACTGCATAGAATCTGCCTGTATTTAACAAGAGATATTTTTCTTTCACTTTTGTACATAGTCGTTTCTGGAGATGGTTCGCCCGGTAAGTAAGCTTTAGTTATGCGGCCGTGACTCAATACTTATTATTTTGGTTCAAATTTCCTTTTCGTTTGATTTTGGTTTTGGTAAGGTATTGTTTAACTGGTCTTTCAGAGCAGATAAAATTGTTCATTTCCTAGATTATCCTCCCTTCAAACTTGTTTGCTCAAACATAAGTTGATTAACAATTACGTCTTTAGAAAGGCTGGTACTATATGATTTTCTGAGAGACCCCGTGATCTAAATGTAACATCGCATTATTATCTCCATTATATTGCAGAGAACAGAAAGAGAAACTGGAAAAATGGCAAGTGCAATTTATATGACCGTTAAAAAAAACTAAAACTGCTCATTTTATGGATGATTCATATTCTAGCTTAGTGGTCTATTCTGGCCCCGTTACAAATAAAACATGATCGCTTATTTTTGTATGTAGTCGTTTCAGGATATAGTCCACTGGATAAGTGAGCTTTAGATGTGCTGCCTTGACCTTAACCTTATGGTGTTTAGGTAAATTTTTCTTTAGTTTGACTTTGAATTTGGCAAGGTATAGTTTAACTGGTCTTTAAAAGAAGCTAAGATCATTATTTGGGTGGCGCGGTGGCCTCATGGTTAGTGTGCTAGACGCCGCTTCGAGTGGTCCGGGTTTGGGTCGTAGCTGAGGACATTGTGCTGTGTTTTCCTTGGGAAGACACTTTACTCTCATGGTGCCTCTCTCCACCCAGGTGTATAAATGGGTACCCGCGTATTTAGTGCTAGGGGTAACCCTGCGATGGACTAGCATCCCATCCAGGGGGGTAGTAGAAGTACTCCTAGTCGCTTCATGCTACAGTAACCGCAGATAAACGCCGGCCTGATGGGCCTTCTAGGCTCATAGCAGACTTTACCGTTTACCTTAAGATCATAAATTGCCACCACTTTTACATTCTTTTGTATTTATGTTAATTAGACCTACTGCCCTTGTTTTGAAAGAAATATTCTTCTGACATTTGCTGGTTGTAGCAAGGCTAGAAAGGCTTATTAGCATTAAAACAATAGAATATTTATTTGGCAGCCATTGTGAAAGAGGTCTGAATAATCCTCCTGTCAAACTTGTTTGCTCAAGTGAAAGTGGATTGGACAATTAAGTCTCTAGAAATGCTATCGCTCTAGCGATGACAGAAATAACCCGGTATTTTCCAACAGGGCCCGCAATCTAAATTTTGCATCATTATCTCCGTTATTTTGTAGATGGCAGAAGGCGAAAGCTGAATAATGGCAAGTGTCTTTTCTATGAACATGATCAAATTACATTTTTGTCTCATTATCCTGTCATAACATCTCAAGATTACGTCCATTATATTGCAGAAACAAGCAGCAACAGAGGAAAGAAAAAGAGTAAGCTTAATTCATTTGATTTTGTACATTTCATAATTTCACTGGATATGCTTTAGGTATAAAGTAGGGCCTATATGCCAAATCAAATTGTTGCTCAAAAAGCAGATACCTTTATCATCAGATTCATGAGTCTGGAAATCAGCTTTTTTCAGCAATCCCATAATTCATTTCATTTTGGGAGGGGTATTTGCATTAAAACAATAGTTATTCAGTTCACTGAAAGTCCCAAGAGTAAATAACTTGAATTGTTTCTATGTAAATATCCCCCTAAAACGTGTTGCATTATGGAATGATGAAAATAGTCAATAGCCAATAAACATGTTACAAATGAATACATCAAAAGACCAATTTTTCTTGCAATAAAATTGGCTTATATTTTTTTAAAAATAAGGCACTAATGCAGCAGTTGATGGAGCTTCATAATATTATTTCTTTGACTACCACACCTACTCCAGTTAATAAGTGATTGACAGTGACGAAAACATCAAATTTAATATTAACATTTATGACACAAATAACGTAATCCAAAGTGTTGTTTTCTGAGCTGTCCGCACAATATCACAAAGATTAGTGACAAACATCCAGTGACAAAACTACTAGTAAACTGCGGAGACCCTTTCGTTCTGTGAGAAAAGAGCACAAAATTTTACCGCTTTCGGTCACAGAGAAACATTCTTTGAAAACTATCTAACATTTTTAAAGAAAGGCAACTTGAGCAACGAAATGTGATTGTTAATGGATGAAAATTTGCAAGCAAGCGACCAAAACATTGCTTAAGACAACTATTTGATAACCTTTGGAAGAAAGTACCTGGCTGTAAGGTCCTCATTATGTAGTGGTACTTTGTTTAAGTTTTTCGAGAAATAATGGTTGACTATTCAAACAACAGAGTTGGTTCTTTAATAGTTGTAGCACTTGTTGGATAAAACGTTATTTAGCCTAACTTGCATGCAACATAACTTTATGGCCCGCTATCTAGGTAATCAACACTGTCAAATGGAAGCATTGTAAAGTATAAAGAGACACAGTCGATGGTTTGCATAACTGTTGAGAATTCTCCCAACTTCCCCCGAGTGTTTTCAAAAATAATTCGACAAATGAAGGAAAATGCTTGTTTTTTACTTGACTGAAACAGGTTTTCTTGATACACGCTCATATTTCCTACCAGCCAATCAAAAGGCTTGTCTTACAATACATAACCAATCAAAATTTGTGCAAAGTCACAGCCGCGTTTCCATACTCTCATACTATCCTAATTAATATTTAAAAAAATTCATATGGCCTAGAAAATACCCGAATTTGAAGGAAAAAAATGGGCTGAGTTTATTATTGAGTACGTTCTATGAGCACGCATTCAGTGAAATTTAATCACATAAGAGCTGTAAAGTGATGTCATAGAAACTAAATTTTTGCAATTATGGGCTTCATTAGGATACGTCTGGAAGGCCTGGTTCCCAAAAATTAGCATTATGGGGCAAATTGTCTCGCAGACACTAGTCCCGTTTTGCTCTGATATTTGACTCCATACAAATCCTTTAAATTTGACTTGGTTCCTGACATGAACTGACTGAAATTTAGAAGTTACTAGCTTGTATGGAGTCATCAGAGAATAACTGGGCTAATATTTCAGACATTTCCCGTGAAATACTAAATTTTTAGTGAGGAGGCCCTGTGGATTTGTCTTGACTCTTATCGACAACGGGAAATTAGCAAATCAGATTGGGAGATTGCAAGCAATTGTGGTAAAACAATATGTAGTTATGTAAAACATAGCTACAAATTTCTCAAATGTGATTTTAGCATTAATAGGACAGCGTATTTGCACTGTAAGTGTGCCATTGTGCACACTGCAAGAGGGCAGTTGAATTTAAACAATTTCCTTTTATGGCATCTCATAGACTGAGAAAGAATATTTCTTTTTCCTTTTCACTTAATCTTTTTTGTTTGTTATACATACTATTAATTGGCAACAGGACTTCCTTGTGTTTTTATCACACTCGTGATGAAAGAAATTGGACTCCCATAGTGTGGTGGTGTGAACTTGTTAATCACTGGTATGATTACATACCAAATATGAGTCCACTCGGTCCAGTTAACATCATTAATAACCTATGCCACCACTTTATAGGATGTTACAATTGTGACGGCTTTGGCCATATGGCCAAAGTCTGGCCAAGTGAGGAAGGAGGTAAGCCTAAGTGTATCATGAAGTTGTTTTTACTCAACATATAAATATCAACCCATTGATTCCCGGGGATTTGCCATTGACGAGTAGAATCGTCTGTTGTTAGACAGAGCAAAATACTAAGTAGGGTTGGTTCATGCCGGCTTGGGAGTTAAAGGATTAATGGGGACATTGTGATGAACCCACTCACTCCCAGGGGTTCCCCATTGACAAATAAAATTGTGTGGTGTTGGACAGAGTAAAAAACTCTGGCGTTCGAAAGAGTAAAATACTAAGTATGGCTGGTTCAGGCCGGCTTGGGCGTCAAAGGGTTAATCTTTACTTTTATTGTACTTTCATGTAGAAATGGAAAAATTACAGTGTTATCGCTGTAGGGGATGGGGGGTGGGGGCACAAAAAGTCTTTGTGTCCCACCCCCAGGCCCAGGCCTCAGCAGAAGGCAGCCAAACAACAAGGTATTAAGTTCAACATTTATGAAAATGAGATTATAAAATAAATAGGGTCCATAAACAGGTTTCACAACCGGAAAGTGTGTGTTGAACTGTCTTTCAACGAGAAAATACGCTCTATTGCTACAGTACTATACATAAATTGCTTTGGTGTGCACACCAATAAATACAATAAAACCTGGTTAGCAGTAATATCAGAGATCAGTTACTTTTGCCATCTATTCAGGAACATTTTCTAGATATTTTGATGGAAGTCAAGTAGTGATGTAGTTTAATTATCACCCAACTTCATAATCTCCTAATGTTGTTTTTTATCCTCTTGATAGAAATCCTAACAACAACCCTAAAAATGTTACTTGGGATAATACTACAAAATTAAATTTGGAATAATTTGTTTCCTCCTTTGACCTTGACTATATCACTTAAGGATATTACCTTGGGTCAATTACTGGTATTGCATTGGGTTTTCCTGATTGTCCAAACTTCATACGCAATCCCATTCTGTGACATTAATGTACTCTTGCATCAAGTCCAATGTTGTCAAGTATTATGTAAGTAATTTACAAACTTTTACTGTTGCAACTTCTAATGCATATTTTCTGGTATATATGTTTTCTCCCAACAGAAAAGCAAGATGAGCCCGGAAAGGGAAAAAATGTCTTTTATATCTATAATCAGCAACATCCTTCTGTTACTGATTATAAATATAAAAGGCTTATTATGTTAATATATTATAACTTATATTTTAACTGATATTAATTAAAATGTTTAAGGAGGCTCGAAATAGTTTCTCCTTTTTTCAAACAAATAGACATATTCTGTCCTTAGATACAGTTGGGGTAATCATATGAAGGTGAAATTTGGCCAGGATATTAAGTACCCATCCTACAATTTCTCACATATTTTCCTCCAAAATAACGTTATCATGGCAATGATATTAGGCATTTCTTTGAGCCTTAAAATCAACATATTATATTGTCTTTTTTGAAAAAAACGCGACGGTGAAAACAATCTCTGTAGTCCAGTTTTTCAGAGCAATAATTCGTTTTTGTAAACGTGTATCTAATTTTTTCGGAACTTTTTTTTTAATTTGAAAGACAAGTGTTTTGAATTAATGTAAGCTAACATGCAAAAAATGAAGAAAAATCACTGTACGGAAGCAGAGATATAAACAAGTAAAGATGCAAAATCAGCTCAAAACCCTTTCGAGCCTCCTTAATTTTGCACACTTCATTTAAGCCTGCTTTTTTATTTTTTCAACACTCTGATTCTAATGGGATTTTTGATTAGGCAAGGGTTAATAACATGTTTTCATATTGAGCTTAAAGGGGCAGTGTCACACTATTTTAATCAAACTTCAAAACACTAAAAGAAGTCCTTTGAGCAATGAAAACCACAAAATAATGCTGTGGTTTTGTTGCCAATGACCATTAAAATGCACTGAAACTAATTGTTGTTGTTCGTGGCCAAGGAAAGAAGCGATAGAAATGAATTGAAACTTCAAAGAACTGGCCAGTTTTTTTCAAGTGTGGATACAGTGTTTTCAGAAAGACACCAAAAATTAAATACAATAGCTCTTTGTGCCATGAATACTGGTATATTTCATATCTTATCAGTAGGTTGTCAGAAATGCTGTACATGTGAGCTTAAGTAGTTTTGATGTTTACTCCCTTTTGTCCTAAAAACAGGAAATTAAATGTCAGTGCCTTGTAAGGTGATTCCCTTGTTTTGCACTGTAAATCTCCTTCCGCTCATAATATTGTGCCATTAAAGTCTGCAACTTCTGTCTTAGTGAATTGTTTAATCACTCTTGTAATTCCCTTATTAAGTGTAGATGACTAATATTACAATTGACAGACAAGGAAAACTAGCACAAAGTGTGTTATATAAAAAACTTAACAAATCAAAAGTGGTTCAACGTTGTCTGTACCCTTACCAACAACTATATTAGTCATTGCAGTGGTCAAAATGTTGTGGACTTACGATGCCCAGCTGAGTGAGTCCAGAACAAATTTTGACCACTGTGATGACAAACATCATTGTCGATAAGAGTAGAGACAATGGTGGACCACTTTCAATTAGTTTTTTACCACAATATTCAACTGCAAAGAAAGTCTATTTTAGAGTGTGACCATAATCACGACACGAAGAGAGAGCAAGCGTTGTCTATAACTTTCTTACAATATGACTGGTTTATGTTCCAAAATGGGCTTTCCTGATTGGCTATTACATAGTATGATTAGCCAATCAGATTGCGAGATTACAAACAATGATGGGAAAAAAACTTTACTGGTTGGTCAAGTTTCCAACATTTCTCACACAAGTAAGTAAAAGTAACCCAGAATAATGGAGAGAACAAGCATATAAACTCATATGGTTTTTTCTCTATTTCCTGTTCATAATTGTAACCTCCCGTACGAACAACACAGCGCTGCTGCAGCGCTTCACAAGTTCTCTTTTTTGGTTGCACAGCGCTCAAGCGTCGCTAAAGCATTGCTTACGAGTCGCTCATGAAACCATTGGCAAACAACACGCACTGCGAAAGCGCTGCAATTTTTTATCACGTTTAAGCATCGCTAAAGCAGCGCTAGAAGTGGCTGCTTAAAGGCTGCAAGAGTTAACTGCGCGAACCTGAAGCTTCTCGCGACACTTAAAGGTTGCAACATCGCTGCACAAAACTGCAGATAAACTCAAGCGACGGAAACATAAAAACCCGCGCATCTGGGATTTCAATGTTGAAGATTTCTTACGCAAAAGTCCATCACAGAGCTATACTGGAACATCTTTTGAAATAATTTATTACCTTGCGTGCCTTGCATGGCCACCAAATCCCGAAAAATTGCTTGTACTCCCGAGTGTATTTCGCTCAGTTGATCGCCGATCGTGACAATTAAGCTTTCATCCAATGGAAGGCATATCGCATATTAACTTCATAAGAACGCAGAACTTCGGGGAACTTTGGAAACTAATCAAAATGTGTCGAAGAAGACACAATGACTACCGTGGAAAGTGTTTTCAAAAATTGCGCGTGCTAGTTCGCGTGCTGCACTATGAATCGCTGGTGTTGAGAATGCGATGCTCCTTAATCAGCGGCGAAACTGTGAGACCGAAATTGACCGAGGGCCTACTGAGTACGGCGACACGTAGGCTAGATTAATTAACAATTAGACCCGTAGCCAGCAAGGGTTACGGGTCAATAGTTATTGACCCGTGGCCCTTGAGGGCGAAGGGTCTAATTGTTTTAGTATCACCCTGCTAACTAGTCGGACAGAAAAAGCAATGATAAAGTTAGCAAATGCAAGTTGAAAATATCTTTATTTGGGAATAAAACGAAAGACAGAGTCACGCTTTTCGCTACTCGAGGACTATTACTAATAGTCCTCTAGTAGCGTAGCCAATCAAAATGCAGCATTTGCATTAGTCCACTAGTTGGGTGATACTAATTTAGGATAGATCCTTCTTGAATAATAATTATTTTGTTTTCAAAGTGGCTGCATCGTCTATTTGTTTTATTTTATTTTATTTTTATTTTTCATCGTTGTTAAATGCTAAAAATTAAATGCTAAAACAATCTGAGACAAAACTAGACATTTCTTTCCGTATTTATTGTTACTTTTCCTTAACCAGCAGGGAGTTTGTTTTATAAAGAACGTGCAAAAAGGCGTCATACAACTAGTCCTTCTCAATCATGTTTGGAAAAATAGCGACAAATGCATTGTCTGGAAAATCGCTGGTTTCCATGAAAATACATTTCTGAATAATTTTATCAATGTGTATTGCTACACATGCCCCACTTTCGGCCCTGGAAGTAATCGTTACGTGACTGCCTGTTCCCCCCGTGATTTTGTCTTCAATAATGGTTCTATTAATTTTTTCCAGGGTTTGTAGTATTGCTATATTGTAAAATGGACAAACACAGTTTGTAACGCAATCGGGTGAGCCACTACAGGGTGTCTGATATTGTAAATATTCGCGTATTACTCCAAAGTTTTGAACTCTTCCCGTACTATTTAACACTTCATACTGGACAGTATAGCTATTTCGACTGTGAACTCTTTCATAACCTAACGAGTGATACATTCCGTTGCCAATTTTAAGACGAAAAAAAAATCTGCATGTTGTGGTCTCTGGTATGACTCCTAAGAGATTGGAAAGGGCCTCAAATACATCCCTAGAAACCTGCTTGATTGTTACTTTGCCAACAGCAAACGTATTTGGTGCGATTTCCTTTTCATTTAAAGGGTGACTTGACGATGTTAGTTTGCAATAAAAGCGATGAGGATCTGTTCCTTCTACAAGTGCTTTGGACAGAGTTGGAAGAGATCTGTTAATATTCACTGCGCTAACTATTTGAAAAACAATACTCTGCGTTCCATGGAATAACTTAAGAAGTCCTCCATTTAGACTTTCAAAAGGGAATGTGGAATGAGTCCACAATGGTCCAAGGTTTCTAACGTCCTCAGCCATATGCAGAAGGGAATGAAGATTTGCGGTTTGATAACGTTCACTGTATAGTTTGGGAAACTTGAGACAAAAGTGCATTAACAACCTTTCTGCGTGTTCAATTTGAGATTGCGTGACAGTTGCGAGACATAATGTAAATATGGCTTCGCTAAATAGCATGAAGTGTTCGTAGTAAACGTCCGGCAGGATACCTCTTAATACCATGGCTCCGTAGAAAAATAAAAATGCTCTCAGCTCGTTCGCTTTCCAGTACTTTCTGTGCTCCTCGATAGAACGAAGGCATCTCGAAATGCGATTGGGAGGCTTTATTTCACTAATGCGCCTGTCTACGTCTTCAACATCCTTTGAAATGTTGAAAGGCTCTTCTTGGCTTTCCCGTGAGGTAAACCACAGCTCTAACAAGAGTTTCATTACACCTTCTAGGGCACAATGCATGTAGTCCACAGCTGTTCCTAGGATAATGTCATGGTAATTCAGGGCTGCAAACCAGCTCGGTCCTTTGATACCATTGACAGGCGATTTTTGTTGGACAGCTCGTTGAGCGTCCCTCATTACTTCATGTTTAGTTCTAACTGGGCCGCAGGGGTCTTCCGCGATAAAAGGATAAACATGCACATGGCCACCCTTTTTAGTTCTTAGGGATTTCCCGGCTTGTCGACAACGTAAACAACCATAGAATCCATTAGATTGTATGCTGTTGCATACCAAACATCTAGCAGGAAGATCGCATGTTCCACAAAGCAAAAGTGCACGGACAGTAATCTCCTCACTGTTGGGGTTTAGGATGCTGATACCGTCCGTCTCTAACTGTTGGAAAATAGTGTGAAACGGTTTCATGAATGTCAACATGAAAGGCTTGTCTGGTCCGAACCATACGCCTGCTAACAACATGTTGTCTCTACGGAAGCGTTGAGAATATGGCAGTTCATTAATTGCGAGGAAAAGAGGCCATAAAGAGTATTTAGAGGACTTGAAAATTGGAACACCATCAGTGTTGTATATAAATGAAATGTTTCTTTCATCTTTTAGAAAACCAGAATCCCAGTGTTTACGATACAATGTGCCATCGTATATGTCTCCTAAAGCATCGTTCGTTCTCTGTCTGTAAAATCTATAGGTGGTTATCGCTGTCCAAATAGAAGCCTGCCTGTAAAGATCTTGTAGCTGACTCACAATAGGTATTTCAATGAAAAATGATTTCCTTCCTACGCCTTTAAGAGGTTTCTGGCAGAGAGAATTTGGACATATTTCCGCTTGTTTGTTGTCAAGGTACAAGAAACAATGAGAGCAGTAATGGTGGAATACCAGTGGAGACTTTGTACTATATGCGAAGTATTGTTTAAATCGTCGCACACCTTCGATACAATAATTAGGTGAAATGCAATGAAGGCTAACAAGCGTTAGGATGTCCTGTAATGCTTCACCAGTCATTCCATGGCGCATTGCGACAGTCATAATCAAAAGCATGCTGACGCCAACAGTTATGGGACAACCCTTGTATAAAGGCTGGTCCTGTCCCTTTGTTTGACTTTCTTTGTCGTCGTCATTCGAAATCATTTTGGCTACATTCTCTAAGTTTTCAGACAAGTCTTCACTCTCCATCTCATCGGCCATTTCTGAAGAACAGTCCACATCCTCATTGATTTTCTGAAGTTCGTCATAATACAAATCTTCTAGTTTTATTGCGTGCTGTTCAAGCCAACTTTCTGAATACTCTACTTGGTTTAGTTTTTCTTCTCCTTTATTTGAAGCGTCTTCTGTGAGAGATGAGTACTCTTTATGAAGCCCAGACTCATCCTCTGCATACCAAAGCTCCCCTAGAAAAGCCGGATTGTTACTTTCACAGGGAACATCGTCCTTACAAGATGAAACACTGACACGAGACCGTTTTACTTGTCTACCATTATGTTCAAAATCGTTACACTCATGATGAAGTTGTACTGGCTCTGCAATCCGTTCTAGTTGATCAGTCATAAACTGGGAAAAATCAGCCGCTGTTGCAGCTATGGCCGATTCAGATATCTGTGAAATAGCCCTCTCAGTAGCGGATATCAGTTCACTGGGGTTTTCGTCGGACTTTTTCATGTCGTTGTTAAACCAAGATAATTTAAACTGTCTTGTGTTAGCCGATCGAGTTTGCTGGTGTCTTGTGTAACATGGTTGTAGAGGAAAACACGGTTTGTTGACAGACAAGCGTTTATAATGTAAGGTTGCCAAAAACCGATAGACCTTCTCTGTGTGGCAGAAACTAATTATAATGAACTCGGATCCAACAGAGAATAACCAGTAACAAAAACTAAGATAACTTCTTGATCAACTTATTAAAACTTTTGATACTCGTACTTCACGAACCATTTAAATGATCGCACACGTGCTTACACAACAGTTGACAAAGTTTGCGTGCACTGAAAGTTGTGATAATTGCCTCAACTGTAAACCAGAACAGATAAGGCAGCAATCTGCAACCTCAAACCTCAAAAATGCAGAGAGTGGGTAGCACTCTGATGTCAAACAGAAATGTGGTTATCCTCACAGGCCCATTTAACTGGTAATGAACTGTTTAATTTAATAAAACTGCCCTAAGATTTGGAAATAGCTTTAAGATTCTAAGTTTCACTGATTTTTTCGATCACTTAATCAAGAACGCACATGACAACATGTAAAAGTTTGCAATGGCTGAAACAGTGAAATTGTAAACCGCTGTCATTTTTGCTGATTTACTTTTAAGACTTTCCTTTATCGTATACGCAGGCATGTCCGGTGAATTAACTAGTGGCTAAGATAAATGAAGAATGTGACACTCACAGGCTATTGTCCAAATTCTTGTATAACCTCAACGGATGCGGTTTTTTTTTAAAAAGGAACAGACAATAGAGGATTAGTTGACTTTTGATGTGGTTGTGATTTCTGGTAAGGAAAAACTTAGGGTCGTAATTCTAGAATAAAGGCGAGAAATTCGACTTGTTGTGATACTATTCTTGCAAGGCGAACATTCTCTAGAAACGACGGGTATGACCATGCACGAAATTTTAACTATCGCTTGCAGTGATTGAAATTAGTGGGTTTTTTTGCACCCGGTCCCCCTATGAAATTTCATACGTGTTGCTATGCCATTGGCCCCAAATGACTGCAATCGATACCTTGGAATTCGCTTTGACTCCAAGCGAGGCAGCTTCAGTTTGCGCGCTCAAATTTGAATGCAAATGCAAGAAGTTAGCTTCGTAAGATATCTGCCCAGGAGTTGAGCTGAGTTTTTCCATAAATTGGTTGAACATGGCAATGGAACGTATTGCAAGCGAACTTTTAAGCCTCGACGTACCTCAAAACGATGACAACTTTTCTTCTGAAAACGCCGAAACTAAGCCGAAGCAAAGCACAAAATATGCGATCGTCTATTGGATTGAAACACAGGAGTTTAACGTTATGCCGCTCTCAAAGATCCCGAAAGACAAAAGACAAGAAGGGGAGTCAGCAACGCTAAAAGCTGAAGGAAGAGAGTGGCTAACAAAAATAGTCAAGATTGGAGGTAAGCATAAATACTTACATGTGGTACGGTTCTCAAAGCTATCATGAAAGGTGGGAACAGTTATAAGCCTATGTTACTCCAGGCAATTTTCGTGCGACTTGTCTCGCAATTTTGTTGCGACACAGGTTGCTGGGATGATGTTACACCATGCAACAGTTGAAAAAAATGTTTCAGCGTTGCGAGACCCGTTGCCCACATTGAAGAGAACTCTACTACTCGCAACGGTGGCGGCAACGAAAAGAATTGCGTGGAATGGCTGTGGTAGGGTATGTTACACCTGGCAATTTTTCCGGTGTGCAACTTGTGTCGCAACAATTTAAAATTGTCAGACAGGTTGCACGAAAATTTGCCTTAGTAGTGAACAGAGGCTTTACTGGTATCATTTGCATGGATCCACCCGTCAGTTCATCATAAAAATTGTGCGTATAAATTCTTTGACGCGCGAGATGTAGATTACGTTTACTTTCACAATAACATTAAATTCACAAAGTCGGGAAAAGTAGTTACCATATTTAAATTTTTTTTTAAATCAAATAATTACGAATACGTATAGACTGAAGAAACAACAGTTTATTGTACTCTATTACAGTGCATGTTTCCTAGTATGCACTTGGAACAGTTTAACTACTTCGTGAGTTTAACTATTTTGGGTGTTTTTGTCAAAAGGTATCTTGCCATAATGATTATGTCACTCATAATCATCTCCCGCCATTTTTGAAAGCTGTGCGCTTTTGTAATTTGAGTAGCACAGCTCAGCACAGCACAGCACAGCACAACATAAATAATAGCCGTCCGGGGTCGTTACCTTTCGAACATCACAGTAGTCGTAGCAACAAGTTGCTCACATCCTATAAAAACGGCTAAAATTCGAAGATTTGTCACTAGTTTTCGAGCTAATAATACGCGTATTCTTTGCAGAGAAAAAACCTGCCTTAACAACAGAAATGAATCGATTAATTGCGGCCGTAAGGAAACAAAAACAAATAGATGAAGGGTCTACCGCCAACGACGCTGAAACTGCAGATGACTTGCCAAACATTGAGCAGCAAAAGCGAAAACAAAAAACTCTCCTTTGACACCTCTGGAAATCGAGTTCAACAGTCTGCTACAATTGGTAGCGAAATGGAACAAACAAGAGCACAAAAGCAAAAGGGAACCAAGGTGAGACGAAAGGCAACTGGAGAAAAAGAAAATACGCCAGCAAACGCGGAAAAGGACAACGCACCCAAAAAAAAGAGCAGCCGGAAGGAAAAGGAGGTAGCTAAGGCAAAGGCTGCCGAGGAATCTGCATTGCAGTTCTTTAAATCTAAAAGTGATGCTTCTTTGTTAACGATTCCTTCGATGCAACTAGACACCATTTTAAGTCCTAATCAGCCTCAACGCAAGTTACCACCATTGCAGAGTGTTCCAACAACATCTGCGCCACCCTCTGTGCCGCCACTTACATGCCATTACACCTCATCCCCGTTTCCATTGGCATCTGGCAATGTTCGATACCCAAACGCCACACTCTCATATTCCCCAGAGCAGCAGGCAACAGCAGGAAACAAGTCGCCACCATTGCAGCCTCTTCCAACCACACCTGTACCACCCTCTGAGCCGCCACACACATACTATTCCACTTCATCCCAATTTTCATTGGCATCTGACAACGTTCGACATACATGTACATCAGCCACAGCATATTCCCCAGCAGAGCCGAACAAAGAAAGCTTATCAATGCTTCAGCTTTTAAATTCCCCACTGGATGACTCGGCAGAGCTGGACATAATTGACCTTTCTCATTCACCACTTTGTCTGGGAACCACTCCTCCGTCATCAGTAGCTTCTCTGTTGAAAGAAAGTATTGACGTCCTCCAGGAGGGTGAGAGGGAACTGAAGGACAACCATGCTGAGAGAGCAGGTCAAAGATGTGAAAACTGCAAGGTCCTCAGCGAAAAGATAAAGGAGCTTGAACAAAAGTTGGAAATCATGAGTAAGTAAAGAAAATACTATACCTTCCGTACCCTGATGAGCGCCTGTAGCAAATAATGTAATTTCTGTAATCAACTTCTGTTCAGATGAATTTATTTATTTATTTTAAATTATTTTATTGTGGAAATTGGTTTTTCCACGAGCGAAACAGTAATGGACATTAAGCCACTGATTGATCTTGAAATTCCTATTTTTTTTCCTTTAGGACCTCCTCGCGAAGTCTCCTTTTACTTTGAAAGAATCCTCAATTTAGACGATGGAAATCTCACTTCATTGGAGGTGAAAAAAAAAATTCAAGGAAGGAAGTGTAATTGAATGTATACCTGCAGGAGCCCACTGAAAATCGACTAATATGTGCCCTAGTCGCAGGCGGGAGATTCGACCGTGCATAATGCCTGACAGTAAAAGCATACGAATGCTGAAAGGTTACATGAAATTGCACAAGTTTCCTTGGTCGTTTTATTCACACTGCGGTTACCCCGCAACGAAAAGTTAATGTTGTCAGTTTATGGCAAACTTGCTTTGGTAATATTGTAAAGCCTTTTCTTACAGTTATAACTGTTTTCGTTATTTTTAGAACTCTTCTAAGTTCAAAAGTGAAAAGGACTTCAGCCGTACGCGTAGCGATCACTTCACACCGGCCTCTGGTAAACAAGAACTATACGCTGGCTGTGGAGTTTACATTTCTTGTGTAGAGCTACACACGATCCTGGCAAAGTCCATTGGCAAACCGCAGGAGCTGCTTGGCCTTTTAGTCACGTATTTCTTTGATGATGCGACATTGGCCAAGTCCGTGCCTTTTCAAGAAAGCCGCGCTAAAGATAAAAATATCCTGGATCAGAGGATTATCCATGCTATAATCGGTAAGATATAACTTTTCTCAGTGTGTAATCGAATAAGACTGATGTCTGTTTAGAGCTCGAGCATACCAGAAACTGACCTAATCGTGATTCGTGTTCATCGAAACAAATTTCCTTTTTTTTATCAGATTAAAGCGTTAGTGTTATTCACAGAACAGATCGCAAAGTTTGATTTCCAAGCACTTCGGGGCGGACCATTAACATTTGAGTTGGGGTGGGGGGAGTGGGTGATTTGGTATAGGCATCATTTGTTTTCAAACCATTTCATGCACAACCATTTTTTTGCTCAGGGCATGTGCATGTATGATATTTTCTCCTGTCTGTTCCCTTATGCGTTTCCGGTTCGCTGATTGTGTTCGAATTTTCTTTCCAGCAATGGTCAGGTGCAGGAATTTATTTATATATGCTTCCAATTGCAAGTCACCCCGCCGTCATCAAGAGTTTTTTTTCCGCCCCGGAAAACCCATATCTTGTGACTGATATATATATTTAGTATCATCCAACTAGTGGACTAATGCAAATCCTGCATTTTGATTGGCTACGCTACTCGAGGACTATTATTAGTCCTCGAGTAGCGAAAAGCGTGACGCTTTCTTTCGTTTTATTCCCAAATATATATTTCTTTAACTTGCATTTGCTAACATTATTATTGCCTTTTTCGTCCGACTAGTTGGGTGATACTAAAACAATTAGACCCTTCGCCCTCAAGGGCCACGGGTCATGGTGACATTCAACTTTTATAAGCATTGACCGGGCCAAGTGTTTAGTGTGTCTATTTCATTCATTATTATTTATCCTTCTTCTGTCTTTGTATTTTCAGTGTATTCAAGAAAGTGCCATTCCTTGTGGGTTAAGGAAAACAAAGTGAGCAGCGAGGCAAGATTTGATTGGGGAAGAATCATAAGGAACAAGTGTATCACTGCCGGAAGACGCTTAGAGCGAAAGTTAAAAAAGAAATGAACGCAATCATGGCTATTTATGTATATTCTGATAAGAAATACGCTGTTGAGTTGCTTATATAGTTATGTACCCAAATTTAAGTTTCCATATCTTGGAATATTTCTTGTTGTCTAGATTTTTTCTTCACTTTCCTGTAATATCACGGACCACTTTGAATTCCGAGGTAGGACAGTTCATGTATCGTGAAATGACATGTAACATAAGAACCACGTGACGATGTAACTTGCGTG
>OX421458.1:30802102-30825895 GCA_949126865.1 Montipora capitata | reverse complement strand
CTAACCCTAACCCTAACCCTAACCCTAACCCTAACCCTAACCCTAACCCTAACCCTAACCCTAACCCTAACCCTAACCCTAACCCTAACCCTAACCCTAACCCTAACCCTAACCCTAACCCTAACCCTAACCCTAACCCTAACCCTAACCCTAACCCTAACCCTAACCCTAACCCTAACCCTAACCCTAACCCTAACCCTAACCCTAACCCTAACCCTAACCCTAACCCTAACCCTAACCCTAACCCTAAACCCTAACCCTAACCCTAACCCTAACCCTAACCCTAACCCTAACCCTAACCCTAACCCTAACCCTAACCCTAACCCTAACCCTAACCCTAACCCTAACCCTAACCCTAACCCTAACCCTAACCCTAACCCTAACCCTAACCCTAAACCCTAACCCTAACCCTAACCCTAACCCTAACCCTAACCCTAACCCTAACCCTAACCCTAACCCTAACCCTAACCCTAACCCTAACCCTAACCCTAACCCTAACCCTAACCCTAACCCTAACCCTAACCCTAACCCTAACCCTAACCCTAACCCTAACCCTAACCCTAACCCTAACCCTAACCCTAACCCTAACCCTAACCCTAACCCTAACCCTAACCCTAACCCTAACCCTAACCCTAACCCTAACCCTAACCCTAACCCTAACCCTAACCCTAACCCTAACCCTAACCCTAACCCTAACCCTAACCCTAACCCTAACCCTAACCCTAACCCTAACCCTAACCCTAACCCTAACCCTAACCCTAACCCTAACCCTAACCCTAACCCTAACCCTAACCCTAACCCTAACCCTAACCCTAACCCTAACCCTAACCCTAACCCTAACCCTAACCCTAACCGTAACCCTAAACCCTAACCGTAACCCTAACCCTAACCCTAAACCCTAACCCTAACCCTAACCCTAACCCTAACCCTAACCCTAACCCTAACCCTAACCCTAACCCTAACCCTAACCCTAACCCTAACCCTAACCGTAACCTAACCCTAACCCTAACCCTAACCCTAACCCTAACCCTAAACCCTAACCCTAACCCTAAACCCTAACCCTAACCCTAACCCTAACCCTAACCCTAACCCTAACCCTAACCCTAACCCTAACCCTAACCCTAACCCTAACCCTAACCCTAACCCTAACCCTAACCCTAACCCTAACCCTAACCCTAACCCTAACCCTAACCCTAACCCTAACCCTAACCGTAACCCTAACCGTAACCCTAACCCTAACCCTAACCCTAACCCTAACCCTAACCCTAACCCTAACCGTAACCGTAACCGTAACCCTAACCCTAACCCTAACCCTAACCCTAACCCTAACCCTAACCCTAACCCTAACCCTAACCCTAACCCTAACCCTAACCCTAACCTAACCCTAACCCTAACCCTAACCCTAACCCTAACCCTAACCCTAACCCTAACCCTAACCCTAACCGTAACCCTAACCCTAACCCTAACCCTAACCGTAACCCTAACCCTAACCCTAACCCTAACCCTAACCGTAACCCTAACCCTAACCCTAAACCCTAACCCTAACCCTAACCCTAACCCTAACCGTAACCCTAACCCTAACCCTAACCCTAACCCTAACCCTAACCCTAACCCTAACCCTAACCCTAACCCTAACCCTAACCCTAACCCTAACCCTAACCCTAACCCTAACCCTAACCCTAACCCTAACCCTAACCGTAACCCTAACCCTAACCCTAACTAACCCTAACCCTAACCCTAACTAACCCTAACCCTAACCCTAACTAACCCTAACCCTAACCGTAACTAACCCTAACCCCTAACCCTAACTAACCCTTAGTAAATTCAAACTAACCCTTAGTAAATTCAAACTAACCCTTAGTAAATTCAAACTAACCCTTAGTAAATTCAAACTAACCCTTAGTAAATTCAAACTAACCCTTAGTAAATTCAAACTAACCCTTAGTAAATTCAAACTAACCCTTAGTAAATTCAAACTAACCCTTAGTAAATTCAAACTAACCCTTAGTAAATTCAAACTAACCCTTAGTAAATTCAAACTAACCCTTAGTAAATTCAAACTAACCCTTAGTAAATTCAAACTAACCCTTAGTAAATTCAAACTAACCCTTAGTAAATTCAAACTAACCCTTAGTAAATTCAAACTAACCCTTAGTAAATTCAAACTAACCCTTAGTAAATTCAAACTAACCCTTAGTAAATTCAAACTAACCCTTAGTAAATTCAAACTAACCCTTAGTAAATTCAAACTAACCCTTAGTAAATTCAAACTAACCCTTAGTAAATTCAAACTAACCCTTAGTAAATTCAAACTAACCCTTAGTAAATTCAAACTAACCCTTAGTAAATTCAAACTAACCCTTAGTAAATTCAAACTAACCCTTAGTAAATTCAAACTAACCCTTAGTAAATTCAAACTAACCCTTAGTAAATTCAAACTAACCCTTAGTAAATTCAAACTAACCCTTAGTAAATTCAAACTAACCCTTAGTAAATTCAAACTAACCCTTAGTAAATTCAAACTAACCCTTAGTAAATTCAAACTAACCCTTAGTAAATTCAAACTAACCCTTAGTAAATTCAAACTAACCCTTAGTAAATTCAAACTAACCCTTAGTAAATTCAAACTAACCCTTAGTAAATTCAAACTAACCCTTAGTAAATTCAAACTAACCCTTAGTAAATTCAAACTAACCCTTAGTAAATTCAAACTAACCCTTAGTAAATTCAAACTAACCCTTAGTAAATTCAAACTAACCCTTAGTAAATTCAAACTAACCCTTAGTAAATTCAAACTAACCCTTAGTAAATTCAAACTAACCCTTAGTAAATTCAAACTAACCCTTAGTAAATTCAAACTAACCCTTAGTAAATTCAAACTAACCCTTAGTAAATTCAAACTAACCCTTAGTAAATTCAAACTAACCCTTAGTAAATTCAAACTAACCCTTAGTAAATTCAAACTAACCCTTAGTAAATTCAAACTAACCCTTAGTAAATTCAAACTAACCCTTAGTAAATTCAAACTAACCCTTAGTAAATTCAAACTAACCCTTAGTAAATTCAAACTAACCCTTAGTAAATTCAAACTAACCCTTAGTAAATTCAAACTAACCCTTAGTAAATTCAAACTAACCCTTAGTAAATTCAAACTAACCCTTAGTAAATTCAAACTAACCCTTAGTAAATTCAAACTAACCCTTAGTAAATTCAAACTAACCCTTAGTAAATTCAAACTAACCCTTAGTAAATTCAAACTAACCCTTAGTAAATTCAAACTAACCCTTAGTAAATTCAAACTAACCCTTAGTAAATTCAAACTAACCCTTAGTAAATTCAAACTAACCCTTAGTAAATTCAAACTAACCCTTAGTAAATTCAAACTAACCCTTAGTAAATTCAAACTAACCCTTAGTAAATTCAAACTAACCCTTAGTAAATTCAAACTAACCCTTAGTAAATTCAAACTAACCCTTAGTAAATTCAAACTAACCCTTAGTAAATTCAAACTAACCCTTAGTAAATTCAAACTAACCCTTAGTAAATTCAAACTAACCCTTAGTAAATTCAAACTAACCCTTAGTAAATTCAAACTAACCCTTAGTAAATTCAAACTAACCCTTAGTAAATTCAAACTAACCCTTAGTAAATTCAAACTAACCCTTAGTAAATTCAAACTAACCCTTAGTAAATTCAAACTAACCCTTAGTAAATTCAAACTAACCCTTAGTAAATTCAAACTAACCCTTAGTAAATTCAAACTAACCCTTAGTAAATTCAAACTAACCCTTAGTAAATTCAAACTAACCCTTAGTAAATTCAAACTAACCCTTAGTAAATTCAAACTAACCCTTAGTAAATTCAAACTAACCCTTAGTAAATTCAAACTAACCCTTAGTAAATTCAAACTAACCCTTAGTAAATTCAAACTAACCCTTAGTAAATTCAAACTAACCCTTAGTAAATTCAAACTAACCCTTAGTAAATTCAAACTAACCCTTAGTAAATTCAAACTAACCCTTAGTAAATTCAAACTAACCCTTAGTAAATTCAAACTAACCCTTAGTAAATTCAAACTAACCCTTAGTAAATTCAAACTAACCCTTAGTAAATTCAAACTAACCCTTAGTAAATTCAAACTAACCCTTAGTAAATTCAAACTAACCCTTAGTAAATTCAAACTAACCCTTAGTAAATTCAAACTAACCCTTAGTAAATTCAAACTAACCCTTAGTAAATTCAAACTAACCCTTAGTAAATTCAAACTAACCCTTAGTAAATTCAAACTAACCCTTAGTAAATTCAAACTAACCCTTAGTAAATTCAAACTAACCCTTAGTAAATTCAAACTAACCCTTAGTAAATTCAAACTAACCCTTAGTAAATTCAAACTAACCCTTAGTAAATTCAAACTAACCCTTAGTAAATTCAAACTAACCCTTAGTAAATTCAAACTAACCCTTAGTAAATTCAAACTAACCCTTAGTAAATTCAAACTAACCCTTAGTAAATTCAAACTAACCCTTAGTAAATTCAAACTAACCCTTAGTAAATTCAAACTAACCCTTAGTAAATTCAAACTAACCCTTAGTAAATTCAAACTAACCCTTAGTAAATTCAAACTAACCCTTAGTAAATTCAAACTAACCCTTAGTAAATTCAAACTAACCCTTAGTAAATTCAAACTAACCCTTAGTAAATTCAAACTAACCCTTAGTAAATTCAAACTAACCCTTAGTAAATTCAAACTAACCCTTAGTAAATTCAAACTAACCCTTAGTAAATTCAAACTAACCCTTAGTAAATTCAAACTAACCCTTAGTAAATTCAAACTAACCCTTAGTAAATTCAAACTAACCCTTAGTAAATTCAAACTAACCCTTAGTAAATTCAAACTAACCCTTAGTAAATTCAAACTAACCCTTAGTAAATTCAAACTAACCCTTAGTAAATTCAAACTAACCCTTAGTAAATTCAAACTAACCCTTAGTAAATTCAAACTAACCCTTAGTAAATTCAAACTAACCCTTAGTAAATTCAAACTAACCCTTAGTAAATTCAAACTAACCCTTAGTAAATTCAAACTAACCCTTAGTAAATTCAAACTAACCCTTAGTAAATTCAAACTAACCCTTAGTAAATTCAAACTAACCCTTAGTAAATTCAAACTAACCCTTAGTAAATTCAAACTAACCCTTAGTAAATTCAAACTAACCCTTAGTAAATTCAAACTAACCCTTAGGAAGGGTTAGTTTGTTTTGACTAAGGGTTAGTTTGTTTTGACTAAGAGTTAGTAAAAACAAACAAACTCTTACACTCCTTTGTTTTTACACAGATTCACATTAGACTTGTCAATCACTTGCTGGAATGTTATTTTAAACATATCTTTATTGTCCTTGGTGCTTTAAAACGCCAGACATACTATTTTAAATCACCACTCTATTTATTCTTACTCCGGAATAAGAATAAGTGGCGTGATGATTTAAAATGGTATGTCCAGCGTTTTGAAGCAGCTAGGATAACAGAAACATGTTTAAGATAGCATTCTAGCAGATGTTTGACAATTTTAAAGTGAATCTCCGTAAAATCAAAAGATTTTTAATTTGTATTCCATGTATTCCTATTCCGAAATGCAGTCAATCGAACACACCTTTATTAACCAACTAACCCAAAGACTTAGTATCCATGTGGCGTTTGGGGCCTAGTCTAAGTCTCAGACCCACTAGGGGGGAGTTGGGGCCTGGTGATGAAGTCTCAGACCCAACATGGGGGTTTGGGTCTTTGCCCTACCATTTCTAGTTAGGGCTTGGCAACCACCTCTTTTCTCTTTATGGGGGTTGTTGCTCTGTGTTGGATTACCTGGTCTGGAGCATTTCCTCCGATTTGCACAAACCATCGTTTTGCACTATAAAAGTATGAAATAAGAAAATAAGTAAAACCACAGGTGATGTACAATATTTCTAAAAGTATTTTTTGTATTTGTGTTTTTAAAGGTTTATGTAGATTTTCGTTGTCTTTATTTTATTTTATTTGAACAAGCCATCATTTTGCACTATAAAAGTGTGAAATGGGAAAACAAATGGAAACCACAGGTGATGGACAATTTAAGTTTTTTGTAATCCTTTTAATTCAATGCCTTTGTATTCTTTTCCGTTTCAGACATTTTGATGGTAGCTTAAGTTTTCATTATGCATCAACAAGCTTGCAAAACCGAGCTTTGATTAGAGATAGTTACCGCATTTCCTGACTTCGAGCATTTCCTCAGACTTGCACAAACCATCGTTTTGTACTATAAAAGTATGAAAATAAGTGAAACCACAGCTGATGAAATATATTTCTAAAAGAATCTTTTATATTTGTTTTTAAAGGTTGCTGTAGATTTACGTTGTCTTTAGCATTTTATTTGATTTAAACAAGCCATCATTTTGCACTATAAAATTGTGAAATGGGAAAATAAATGGAAACCACAAGTGATGACAATTAAAGTTTCTTTGTACTCTTGTTCCGTTTCAGACATTTTGATCGTAGCTTAGGTCTCATTATGCATCAACAAGTTTGCAAAAGTGAGCTTTGATTAGAGGCATTTTTCACATTTTTCACAATTTATTCCATTAAGAACCTGTAGTCCATTAAAGCATGTATTTGATTGCTGTTTCTTCTAAATGATTTAAAATGTTTATTGTGAAGGATGGAAATCAGTGTTGTATTCAGGAAGCCAAGAGCAGAATGCTTTCCCAAAAAAAAATCTATGTGACATCACTATTACTAAGTAAATGTTCACTGGATTCAAATCCTTGTTTGCAAAAGGTGCACATGGGGGGGGGGGGGGGGAATTGATCATTTTTGACTGGAAATTTTTTTGGTTCACAGACATTAGATTATTTAAGATAATACACTGAAATTCTCTATTTTTATTTTAATCTTAAATAAAGAAGGCAGAGAATATATTTCTTGCAGTCCACTGAAAGGGCGGGAAATTTTTCCTTATACTTCTTTTGGGTGGTTGTTGAAAGTTCGTTTGTATTTCTGAAAGCTTGTCAGGTCTTGAAGAATATCGTTAATTTGGAGCGGTTTAATGGAGAAAGATTGTATTTAATACCTTAGGACCTTTTAGAAACCTTCCAGAATTTAAAGATTGAAAACTATAACAATTTCCCTCACATAATTGCATATTATAAAGCAAGACTTTCTGGACATCGATATACTTTATACCAAATGACCTTATCAACAATTTCTCCTTAAGAAGAAACTGGCAATTCATTTACAGGGACCAGGCATTTAACACTCTTTATAAAATGCTGAAAGAGCAATGGGAAAATTTCAAGTGTCAAAATTGCACTTTAGAATAGGTTCTGACAATTTGAGGTAACAATCTAAGGCAGTCTTCAAAGAATTGTTATGAAATCTGCATATTTCTTTAATACCAATACTCAGAGAATTATTGTTTGAATATCCAGCATTATCTGTTCAGCTTTCTTGATATCTTTAAATCAGAGCAGCAGGCTTATCTTATCATCCATCCCCTTTCCAAAGGAATTTAGAAATTAAACTAGTCATTTCTTTAATGAGATCATCTGACTGCATGGATCTATGCGTTACCTAAGACTTTTGGTATAGTAAATGATTTAGTAATTTTATTCTTCCTAACACATCAAGTCCTCTCCATTTTCACATATTTAATATATTTTTAATAGAGTTTAAGATGGACTCCAAGTTTGCTTTCATCCTTCGTGTCGTGTTATATTAAAAAGGAATTGTCGTGTTTAAAGCAAATCAAAAACGTAGAAGTTGTAACCTTTAAATTCTGATTAAAACTCTTTTCCCTAGTCCGCCCCAAAAATGGTTCTTGCAGGACCCATTCCTGTAGGATTTGTAGGGCAGCGTCCTTTTCATTGATCGCGCTGAAATTTGGCGTGTTTACTGGAGAGATATAGTCCCAGTTTCCCTAAAAATCTCGGCTTTCTAGCTTTCATTAAGCCTACATGACGTCCATTCTAATTCAGGCAATTTGAGCCGATGCGATGACCAAATTTTCAATCGATCACGGAGCTCTCGCAAAGCGGTTTTTCTAAAGTTTTTCAGCCAAAAAGTTACACTACAGGCTTCGGAATAGATAAAGAAAAGGATTTGTGGTTCATTGAATGGGATTTCAAGCGTTAAAATCGCTGAAAAGGTAAGATTATTTACTCCGCGATACAATTGCGTGTCTGAACACATGGTCCTTTGATCTCAAAGAATTGTGTTTTCCCTCAAATATTCGCTTGTTTTCGCTTTCGCGCGCACATAGAAGTTTTTTAGTATTGCTCTGTAAGCAGGAAGGGTTCACAGGCCTGTTGGAAGCGTGGTTGAGTTTCAACAAAATGAGCCCCAAAATCAGTGAAAAATTGTAACGCAGATGAATAATAAAGTAGCTGCCATTTCCAAAATGATGAAATTACCTGGTGATAAATAACGTCGAACGCGTCTTGGAGAGTGAATTTTGACTTTGCATAAACAAGAGTTGGGCGATTGTGATCTTTGTTTTTGACTTCGCTCATTTCATTGTCAAACTTTATAACACTTGACAGAAAAAGAAACTTACAAAAACCCGGTATCTTGCCATCATTCGACACAGATGCTTCACTGTCTGGCGAGTAAACATGCCGCGGTAACTTAATCACGGCGCCCGCTGAATTCCGGCCATGTCACTTTCGATTTGGCGATTTATTTGAACGTAGCAAAAATCTCCCAAAATGTTTGTCGCTGATCGTAGCTTTTTATATTCTATATTCACGGTTCAAAATTAATGTTGTTTTCATGTCGTAAATATGTTATTCTCGATCGACCGTTCTGGAGACTTCCTTCTGCTCTTTCTAAAAACTGTGTATCAATGGTTATTTACTTTTGCATCAATATTTGTTTTTGCATAAAGCAAGCTAACAAGATCTGTACCTTGCTGAGTTCGCATTTGTTAGCGTTAATAGTATTTTCGGTCCGATGCTTCTGTTTTATGAGGGGTATATTGTTTTGGTCTCCCATCCAAACACTAACCCCGCCCAACAGGGCTTGACTTCAGTGAACTTCGGCATGACAAAGCTGTCAGATGCTCAGAGGGCACGCTTAAACTTGTGGTGAAAAGAAGTTTATCAACATGTCAGCCCAGAAGCCAATGTTTCTCACTTCCCATTTATTTTCTTCAATCTTTCTGGGTTCAGTACTTTGCTAGTAACCACATGTCTTCTCAGACTATTTACCCACAAGACTTCTACCATGGCACTACAATGATAGACAATACCAAGACAATATCGTGCACTGTTAGAGCTACATTAGGGTTAGGGTTAGGTTTGTTTGCCCCCCAAATTTTGCATAAACCATTGTTTTCAAATGCTCTTGGGAATATGCAGTGTCCCCAAGAGCATTTCAAATCAATAGTTTATGCAAAATTTGGGGGGCAAACAAGTGTATTATGGGGAATTCGAAAATAGAGAATAACCGAATAAACAGTCAGCAGATTACCCTAACTGGTGGATAACCCGCACCTTGAAAACGAAATAAAACACATACAAAAAGCTCTAGAAATCATAACTTTGGGGACAAATTTTAGAGCAGTAACTGTTGTAGTATGAGATCATAACTGTATACTGGTAATATTCCCATGTTATTTTTTCGAGTTCAGTGTTAAAATACTGGAAAGGCTAGTTGCTAGTTTGAAAAGTTGTACATCCCACTTATGAACGTTTCATACTCGACAGAAAGCGAATTTGCGGACACAATTGGTGGTTTCAATCGATTGTTTAGGGCCATTTATTTGTTGAAAGAAAGCTGGGGCGAGAGTGAAAAATCTTGGATGGGTGGAATTGAGCAGTTAATTACCCTTTCATAGCACGTAGGAGCTTGGTGAACGCTATCCATTGTTTCCGTGTTAAGGAGGCTCGAAAGGGTTTAGAGCTGAGCGTGCGCGCGAACGCCACACACGCAATTCAAAATGGGTCACCAGAAATAAACAAATACTGATAATTTCGTTCACCTTTCTTCGAATTCCTATATATATGGAATATATAAAATTGTACACAAACGGTTTTAACGGTCACTTAAATCCGTTTGTGTTGGCCTGTGGCTCCACTCGCGCGTGCACTCGAATGAGCGGGTGACGCATGCGTAAATTCTGATCTTGTAACCCCATCATTTTTCCTAATTTTGTAACTTTACTCGTTTGTATTTCTGCTGCCGGGAGGTTAATGTTTTTATTTTTGGCCATGTTAGCTTGGATTAATTTAAAACCTTTGTCTTTCAAATTTAAAGAAATTCTGTAGGTGACAAAATTAGAGATTTCAAAAAACTGATGTTTCTGAAAAACTGACCTACAGATTGTTGAATTTTAATTTTAGAGATTTCTAACATTATCTGGTAACGCTGAATGGGAAGACTTCACCTTCCCGTTTTTTTCAAAAAAGACAATATCTCTTGATTTTTAGGCTTAAAGGCATCATAACGTTGCCATGGTAACGTTATTTTGGAGGAAAATGTAATGTTAAAAATGTATGATGGGTACTTAATACCCTGGCCAAATGCCGTCTTGATATGATCACCGTAACTGTATCTGAGGACAATACATACATACTTTATTTGGTGTCTTATACATTGTATATCGACAAACCCCCAAATAAATTTACAATTTGACAATTTTGTAATCTCAAGGGTTAACTACGTTTTCTGTCTAATTTCATAGTAGTCATGTATATGCTTTGCAATTATTTTCTGTAACTCAACATTACTACTGGGGGCTGGGGGGGGGGTTAACAGTAGCAAAAATATATATTCTGTCGACATTTTCACAATTTGATTGGGATTTTGAATTCTTTATATAAGCATTCAAACATAGATTTCCTTTTTTCTTGGTAAACTTGGCAGGAGACTAAGTGTTTTTCATCTTCCGCTTCTTTCTTACACAAAAGGGCAGATTCTTTCGTTCTGTTTGTCATATGGTCTCATGTAACGCCCGGTTTCTATTGCCAATCTATATTACTAAGTCGCAGTTTTGTTATGGTGGTTCTGTGCCGGATGTTGCTGACCTGGTGAAGGTATTCCTTGTATCTGTAATTATCTATTGTTTTTGACTTTACGGAGGTTCGCATTTTGTTGCTTTGATTGGGATCTTTCCTTATGTCATTATTCATCCCACTGAACCACCTTTGTAATTCAATGTCCTCTGATCTTTGTCTAATGCTTAGAATTCCTATATCTGAAAAATGTGCTTTTTCCCAAAGATTTCCTAAACGTATATTATATAAAGAGTTTGATTTTTTTTACTCCAAAGAGCTTTATCTTTAATCCATTTTATGTCATTATAAGCCGCTTGAGATATTTGTAACAATTATTCTGTTCGTTTTTAGCTAAAGTAAGCCAGAACTTAAAAGGTTCTGCATTGGGCCTTATTCCCTTTGGAAACCTGCCTGTTTCGGCCCTGCAAGCATTGTTTTATTCACACCTAAAGGCCATTTTAAAAATTTATTTTGAACAAGTTTTTCTGGATCCGTATCGAGTTTACCATTACAGTCAATACCCCAGATTTCACTACCATACATGAGTATGGGGGATATGAATGAATCAAATGGCTTGATTGGGAGTTTGATGTTATCACTGAAGTGGTTTCCCATCTCTTTCCTGTTTCGAATTTTAAATCTCTCTGCTTCCTTTAGATTCAACATTTAACAGACTATCTTTCCTTCTTCAAATTCAGCTATCCAAACGTCTTTCACTGAGTTTAGATCACCATTCCATTTGAACTGCTTCTTGTTTGAGTTAAAATTTAAATTATCACAGAGATTCATTAGCGCCATGCTTGCCGCCATGACACCTCACTGCCTCATTTGTTTGAAAAAAGAAGAAACTATTTCGGGCCTCCTTAATTTAATACTTTTTATTCAGCAATTTTCAGACCTATTTTCAATTCTATTGATGCTAGACACGTTTTTGAAAAATACTACTATTTGTCAACAAAATCAATCTCAGGTTGTACCATAGTTAATAGATGTAGGCTGGTTATGAAACTCGACAAGTTTCTTTGTTTTATGTTTTTGTTCGCTTTTTTGGCCTTGACCCTGCACAAAAGCCGGCAAAAACATGCTTTTTTCGGCAGGATAACCAATCAAAAGGTTCGACTAATTTATTGGAAATTAACTTGCGAACCAAAAACAAAAGATTGTGTAGGGTCAGGGTCGGTTTAACATCTAATTGCGACTGTATTGTTCCTGCTTTTGAAATTCCCAGGGTTTCATAACCAGTCCCTAGATTAACTATGGTTGTACCGAGCCTAACGAGTCGCTTAAAACTGGAAAACTGGTGTTAACTGGAAATTTGTCCCTGATATGCTGGATATCTTGGGACTGTTTTTGTCACCATAAAAGTTGTTTACACAGGTGATGACAATTTTTGGGCACGGGAAACTAATTATGGACGAAATCAACTCGTGTTGGCATCACGCCCTCGTGCGGCTTTGTCGTAGTCTTCACATAAAAGCAAAAACAAAATACAATTCCAGAAAGGAAGCGTGTTTACAATTGACTGTGACACCTCTGTACTGTAACGTTCCAGTTAAACAAACGAGGCAAACTACCATTCCCGGTGGATTAAAAAAATGGCACAACCCGCACCTTGCGGTTACCCACAACAACAATTGTTTACTGACGATTTAACACGTTATTTGAGGGTAAATGACGGCAGTTACGGTAATGACTCGTACTATTAAGCTCATTCTTAAATCCATTTCTAAATTGCATGGTTATTTTGACATCATAACTAGCTCTAAAATTATGGAATTGATTTTACTTTGATTCATCAAAATCATTCATGAAAATTTTCTTTTGGAAAAGTGTTTAAAAATTGAAACCATCACAAACACATGAGAATTAAGGCGGAACTACATTTTTAGGAAAAAATGTGAAACAAGCAGTCAAGCAGTAAACCACTCTACAAACAACGTTCAGCTGAATAAACCATTCAAAACTTTCGTATTTTATGGAACATCAAACAGAAGAGATACAGCCCGAGCAAAATAAAGTGTAAAACCGCTTGAGATTTATTCGTACAAGTCTCTTACCTTGTCGGTGATGTACAGTGCTTGACAAATGAGACGGGCTGTAATATCATCGTCACCAGCACGCATCCGGAAGGAAGAGAGTGACAACAAAAACCGTCATGTTGTATTCAGCGCTGTCCATGACAAACCTCAGGTCTCAATGCATCCTGGCTATCGAAGAACAATTGCAAGTTTATTATGGCCCTCCCTTAAAATTCAAGTCCGTTAAGCTGGCAAAACTTAAACACATGACGGGCATCCACAACGCCGGTGAGAAACCAAAAATGTGAACTGCTGATTCGATATTGCCCTATGTTGTTTAAGATCCATAAGTTGCCTATGTTAGTTGACTTGATTAGAGATGAAGAAATATCGAGTTAAAAAACCTTAACTTGGACTAACTCGTTAAACCAACGGCATTGGCTTGTAAAAAGCAAATAAGAAAGACAAACTACACGACCAGATAAGAATAAGGGCTTAAGCTTAACTATTCATAGACAAAAAGCCTTTGAAAGAGAATACGTTGGAAAAGCTTGTTACCTCTTGCCGGGTTGAACATAAGTCGTCATTCCTAGCTGTTCCGGACATTGACGATAAACAGATGTTTTAGTTTGATTGCTCCTTATAAGCAAGTTGAGAACAATTAAGAAATCATTAGAGTAGTAGACAAAAGAACTCATTAATTTATCACCCATTTGTCTGTTCGTCGTGGATCACGTTTTCGCGTCATTAGCGCCGGAGGTCAGTAGCTATTCACTGACTATTCCCAATGGCAATCGTCATGCACGGCAGAAACAATAAACAATTAAATTAAAACCTATAACGCCAGTTCTCCACCAGTGATTAAATAAAATAAGAGGACGTAAGGAGATGAATGGTCTCCGAAAAATCACCAGGAAGTATCCTCAAGGGTGGAAGTTCTCTAAGAAAAATAACACATGCCAATTAGAGAGACCTCTCTTTCTAATTAACATTAACCTTAAACAGGAGAATTTTGCGATAAACAAGATTTTGTTTTATCAAATATAACTTTATGATTGGTTGTTTGTTTTCACTTTCATGCTAAACTGCAGAATACCAAGCCACTTATTTGAATATGAATGGCTTGTGTTGTTGTATTATTTGTTCATCAAATTATGCCGCTACAAGAGCAAAATAGTACTTTCATCGCGTATAATTGTGATATGATGCACAAGAAGCTTTTAAATAAAAAATAAGGCAACCGTACAATGCCAGAATTTATCAAAATGGCGGCGCACAGACATTTTAAAGCAAAAATAAGCAATTCTGAAATTCATGTTTTCGATGGAATCGCTTGCTTTGAAATCTTTTAAACAACGTTCATTGTCAACCTTATATCATATCATTTTGAGATCATTTTTAATGAATGAATAGCTATTGTACATAATCGACAGGAGGCTCGTGTTTCATCTCTTGTGAAAAAATGTATGGCAATGTGACAATATCGCCACCATTAGGACAGAAAACTTTCCTGTCTGTGTCTTCACACTACATGTATAACAGCAACAGGTAATGTGAAAAGAGTGCGAAAACTATTATGACTAAACCAAAACATGATGAAAAAAGGAGAGACAATCAAAAGTGGTATTACATTTGAAATTAAAAATGTCAAAATGGATTGAACTAACAGATAAAAAAGCTCGTGCACAAGTCTCGACTCGACAAAAACTTGAACAACGGCAGAAATTAAGGCTTCAAGAAATGCGACCTTTTCTTGGAACTGTTTATTGAAGGCACTTTTACGAGGGACACGCATTTACTCACAACGAATAATGGTGTTCATCATCACGTAATCAAGTCATTAACGTCAAACCAGAGGTTGATTGATTGTTCAAAACAAAGGGTTATTTTCTTGTTGTTGGCAAATTTGAATACAGAAAGACATAATTATTTGCAAACAATATCTTTACTTTCCAATAAGCCTCTGGAAGACTGCAAACCATTTTGACGGAGCAGAAAAACTTGATTCCAATAATTCTGTTGTTACTGGAATAAACATAATGAATAAGCACTTTTATTTTGGTGAGTTGTATTTGTTTCTTGCTTTTTTGACGCAGCGGCTTAGTTCCAATGTAGAACAGCAAGTTTTTATAAACTACAGTGGGCATCTGAACTGAAATTTAAAGGAGGTGTGAAATAGTTTGATTATTTTCGTCTGTTAAGTTACGCAGTATCATGGAAGGTCGTTTCTTAAGCTATTACACATCAAGTAATGAATACTGCGACTCGAGAACATAAATTGGGAAAAATCTCACATTTTAGCGACAGGCAAGAAAGACAGTCTTGCTAAGCAAAATAAACGACTACGTTGGTCAAAGGTTCGGTAGTGTTTTTAAATCTCCTATTGACAAATGCAAAGCAAACGTCAGTTCGTTTTTGGTACTTTACTTCATAAGGAAAACAACGCTTAATTTCCTGTAAGAAAATTTTTGGTCCAAATTCGAGCATCAAAAAGCCAAGCAAATTGCGAATTAGAACCACATGTGCAGGCACAAAAAAGTTGCCCACATTATTACAACCATAAAGCCTGGTTTACACTGTGACATAAGAATAAGCATAAGCAAAAGCTGTGTAAACCAGGAGTGACATGAGCATAAGCACAAACATGAGGAAAAGGAATCGTTTCAATTTCCTTATGCTCGTGCTTGTGTATATGCTCACGTCACGTTTATAACTGTGTAAACCGGGTACAACATAAACATAAGACCGAAGTGTCAGCTGTGTTTTATGCCAACGGATATTCAAGTTAATAGAGCCTAAGATGGCGTCCAAACGTACTGTTTTTTACAAGAAACTTGCTGGGGCGGTTCGCAATTATACGATCCCCGCCTTTGAGACAAATCGCCAGAAATAAAATTCTCAGTCCGCTGGTTACTGTTGCCGAGTCTTTGTTCTTTCCTCTTTCGCAAAATATCCCTTACCCAACAGGACTTCTTTGTTTTGTTTTCTCGTTCTCTCCCTTGTCGCTGTCGTCTTTTTCCATGAAGCATAAGGAGTAATAGTAGGAGGAGAATTCCTTTTGGAAACGTTGCTCGTCCCATTCTCAAGCGAGTTTTTTTCTGGAGCTAACTACGTTTGTGTATGTCACTTTTCTTATGCTTATGCAACATGTGTGAACTTCGTTATGCTAATACTTATGCTTATGTCCAGTGTAAACCAGGCTTAAGTTACACAGCCCGCCTCGATGGGCTTTGGGTTGTGTATTTCTCCAATATGTTAAATTTAAACTATTGAAATAAAATGGCGATGATGATGATGATGATGATGATGATGATGATGATGATGAAACTGACGTCATTAACATTTTACCTTGTAAATGCTGCTTATTATATATGCAAAACGCGCGTACACATGCATTGCATTCTTAAACTAGCGTCGGGTGTCTTTGAGGTCATTTTCTTCTCGATCCAGCTCTTTCAAGGTTTTAAAGTTAGTAATGACTGACCATTAATAAGAAAATTGAAGTTAAAATAAACAGGTGTCTTTTTTAAATCAAGGCTAAAAACTTGGGTCACTATGTGTTTAGCTAACAGTTTTTTAATCCAAAGAAAAAGATAACTTGATTTTTTGGTAATAGTAATAGCAGCAAAGTGAAACTTTTTCTGTATCACTTCGGTTTCATTAGCCCTGTCTTCTTGCCTCTCTTAAAACTCATTCGTCCTTACCACAGGATAATTATACCCAGGTTTTACTTTTGCAATTAAACAATTTTCTGTAAAAAAGGAATGAAAGAGCAGATGATGGTCCATCTGTGGTAAATTACCATATGATATTTAACTGGGTTTTGCAAAAAAAGAGACTATATCTTCAACATATTTAGCAACTATTCACCAAAGTGGTGGTGGTTAGTGGTGGATATTTACATCGCCGCTTCTCGGCTCGGTAATATCCACCACTAGCCACCGACACTGAGGTGAATAGTTGTTTTAGTATATGCACAAAGGATTATTTTAACTCATTTATTCCTGCAACGATTACAGCTTTTTCGGGCGCAAAATCCGCGCGAATCGCTCGGAGGTAAATCGCAAAGGATATCTGGAGTTTGAGTAGCAGATCAGAGCGCGCGTTCAACGCTATCCACTGTTTAAGTATATACTAAATTATTTTATCGTCAATTCCGTGCCGCCCAACTTAACCAACTCAATTTAGGTGCTGGGAAGCCCGTTTCTTGGCTTGAATCGTTGGTCTTTAGTTTGCAGACACCCGACCCAACCGAACCGCTTCAAAGCTGTCGCAGAAACTAGTTCACAAGTTGTACGAGAACAGCAGAATTGAATTACTGAAATAAACCAAACATAGCGAAAGAGGAAGGAGATCAGCAATTGTAAACAAACATATCCTGTGAATTGTACCGGGTTAGTGTTCCTAAATGAAAGAGGTTGAAAGGAAAAATAGCACAGTCCTTGATTCTTAAGATTAGCAAAGAGAGCACTTATTTTGGCTTATCTACAGAATAAGGGAACCTTTGTTTACATTTTGCGCCTTATTAGCACTTGACTATAGCTATCGTTTTCTATCAGTAAGCAAGTTTGCTAACAACGAGTTCAAATCGCAAAGGTGTAAGTAACCTCCATGTTTCGTTGTCTCGAGTTCATTCTACCGTCCGCAAACAGATTTCACCCAAAACTCTAATTACAACTACTTTCAAATGCCTCGTCGATGACAAAACGGGACGGACTCGAACGCATCTCACTAACCCTCTTGTTTCGAAAGAGCGAAGATGAAAACAAGTTGCAAATTTGTGACTTCTCCAGATATTTTAGTCGCAAAGGGAAAACATTCAGTCGCAAATGCGACTGTATTGGTCGCAATTCCAAGCCCTGAAGTTGTGAAACAAATAGTTCAACTGGTCAGCAACAGTTTTTCTAAACTCCAAATTTTAAGCCACTTTATCACTGTTCGATAATTAACTCAGATAATTTTAAGCGTGGCACTCTATCAAATATATTACCGTTCATTACCTAGGATCAATACTCTTTTTATGGAGTATTGCTATGTTAGTGTTATGTTTATTGGTTGTAATGTCCATACTGACACTCCAAAATCAGGATATAATAATTAAGGGTTAGCAGTTGCCACTTTGCTGCTCTTTTTACTAAAATAAATGAAGAAATGACAAAATTATTTTGTTTCTCGCCTTGAGTTTTCTTTCAATCTGAAGACAGCATATTGTAGCGTAATTACGCTGCAATGTTACGTGCACAACGCTATTCCTTCGATATCATTCGCCATTTTCAGCGGTTTCTTTCAACACAAGTATTGTGGGCTCATATTTTGTCTTCCTACACCGCTGACAACACAATGCAGCGCGACGATTTTGCGACTAAATTTTGCGAAATTGCGACTTTTCGTATCTTGTCGCAAAATTGCGAATGGATTTTTTCCTTAATTTCAAGCCCTGAACTTACAACTGCATTAAACAAGCCGCTAAACTCGTTGGTTCCATTGATGAATTAGCAAACTTGTTGGTTCGGTCGACGGCAAGAAACAGGTTCCCAGTGGGAAGCACCCTATGTGCAAGTATTCACGGTTAAATAAAACCAAAACGCAGGGCTAATAAGTCCAATAATTTCATCTTCGTTCACTATTTGATAAGTGAAGAAACTGGCTCGATTGGTATGGCGAGCCTTTCCAGTCAATATTCAAACAACTTTATTTTGTAATGCATGTATTAAATTTCTGTGCAGTAATTTTTCTTTCTTTATGTTTTTTATTTTGCTTTGATATATTTTATATTTCATCCTATTAATTTCAATGTAAGTGCTAAGCACGTATATTATTGTTTATCTCTTTATTTTATATTCGTTCTATATGTGTATCTATATTTGTGCCATATATATTTTTTTCATTCTTATAAAGTATGCAATACGTGATTGCATTACCGTGATACACGTGCGTCATTTTCCGCCGTTTTGGCCGCATGTCGTGCGGCCGCGGATGCCTTGCAGGTTTTGAGCCATTTAAGACTAGTTTTTCACTAAAAAACGTTGCGGCTCGGCTGGATTCAACAAGGTTAGTTTCCCTCTGTCAGGCTATAAACAAAAATTTGAAAGAATGTGACAGACCTGCACGATTACATGTAAGACTTGACACCGCTGGGTTGTACGTACTGACAAATGGTAGGGTTTTCTCGCTAGGGCGGGTGACAAGAGGTAAAATGCTTCGATCAGTGTATTGGAAGGTTTCAGTCGGCGCGGCGGGTGATATGTTTTGATATGGTGAATAGATTCCTTATGGAATCGTTCTCCTTTGTATACTGTTGTCGGTCTACGAAAGTGATCTCCTTTCTGAAATTTAAGCGGTTAAATGTATCGTTAGGTTGAAGTTCTTAGCTTGTGCAATGAACACGGGTTGATTTCCTGTTTATCTACATCCCGAAATATAAGTGATAGAAACCGACGTTTCGGTGCATCTTGCGCCATTATCAATGTTACATAAAGATAAAATGCGGTTTGTGAAAAGGCTAAGTTGAAACGAATTTGCATAAAGGAGTGCCAAGCTAATTACATGAATACTTTAGCACGAAGAGAATCCGACTGTACATTCAATGCTGGTTTAAGATATTGAATACACAGCATTTCATTAACAAGGCAGTCAAATTTGTGCATGGTAGTACATGGACTGGCAGTCAAATTTGTGCATGGTAGTACACGGACTGTAGGTCAGTGTTTTGTTCACAGAAATTGAAACAAAGATGCTAAGCCAGAGTAACGTTAAACCAACCACATGGAAACGTTTTATCGATGGAGTTTTCTCACTATGGGACGTAAATAAACGGGAAATCAACCTGTTCCTTCCACAAGCTAACAGCTTCAACGTGACGATAAAGTTAACTGCATAAATTTCAGAAAAGAAGATCACTTTCCTAGACTGACAACAGTATACAAAGGAGAACGATTCCATAAAGAATCTACTCACCATATCAAAAGATATCACCAGCCGCGCCGACTGAAACCTTCCAATTCACTGATTGAGGCATTTTACCTCTTGTCACCCGCCCGGTGTCAAGAAGGGTCTTATCAACGGAGAGGTTAGTAGGTTTCGCCGAACAAATTCTTTGAAAACAACATTTGAGGAGGCACTATCTCGATTGAAAGCCCGTCTTGAAGGGCGAGGCTACCCTACGCATCTTATCGAGAAACACCATCTGAGATCAATTTTTTTGGAAGGCAGTCGGCAACCTAGCAGTGTCAAATCTTAAAACAATACTGACGCGTTAAAGCAAACTGTAAAATGAAGGTTTCATAATTATCTGAAACAACAAACCCGCAAAAGGGAGACCGTGTAGGTCTGTCACATTTTTTCAAATTTTTGTGTATAGCCTGACAGAGGGAGACTGACCTCGTTGAATCCAGCCGAGCCACAACGTTCTTCAGTGAAAAACTAGTCTTAAATATCTCAAAACCTGAAAGGCATCCGCGGCCGCACGACAGGGTTGTCACTTATTTCTATTCCTCTAACTGACATTTCCCTTTTCATTCAAGTTACACGACGTACAATCTACTTTAAACTTCAAATCTACTTCAAAGAAACAAACATTTTAAACAAACTGAGAAGATTCACAATAGGCGAGGCAAAGAGTTGAATCCGGACCGATGGCTTCACCTTGCAGTTTCCGATATCCACTAGACTAACGAGACAAGCTCCTGGAAAGTCGAATTTTTTAGAGTATTGACATAGTAGTACCCAGCAAAACAATTGAAAGTTAACCGTCTTCAACAGGGTTTTTAGACCTAAATACTGTAGATCAGCGCGGCTTAGCTTAGAAACGCTATTTCTTGTTGAACTTAAGTTCCAATAGCCCTTTTCACGGTTACAAGGAAGGATTACGTCTTTTTGCAAACGTTGGCCGTGTAGCACTTATACTTTAACAGACTTAACTGATTAGAGTGCAATGTGAAGTGCTAGTTTTATACATTACACTCTAATCCTTCCCTGTACTTGTAAAAGTTCATTGCCATGACTTTAACATCTTCAGTTCCCACGGCCTGCTCCCGTCTGACCTTGTAGCTCAGTCCAAACATGTCCAATATACCCAAACGGATACGATTCGTCTCGTCAAACCGATGGTCCATTGGTACGAATGGTAGGATTGGTACCGATAGAAAATGATGTCATTCCAATGGTTTTATTGGTGAAAAACAAGTTTGCTTAAATTAAACCAAGTAGAAACGCGCTAATAACTATGAATATTCCTCGTTCTATAAGCCAACCACACAAAACACGTTCGCTTTCACAAATAGAACCACTGGAATCACTACTGACACCAACGGAGTCTATTTGTGAGTATTGGACAACCCTCACTAATGGATATGGGACCACACAAGGACAGAGAAAAACTCTGGCCAGGATGGGAATTGAACCCATGAACCTTTGGGTTAGATATTTGCGCTGCTCTACCGACTGATGAGCGAGGGTTGTCGAAATCGGAGACACCTTAGACTGACCCCTTTCAGCACACCTGGAGATGACGAGTATGAACAAAGTCCACCAGCTGCAGAAGGCGAAAAGGAACCAACAGAGTCCACCAAAGAACTTGTCTCTCCAGAAGGCCAGGGCGGCCTTACGGAACATTTATCGACATTTGCTATGGAAACTTTGTTATCGTTTACATTGCTACGTTTCTGGTTATTTTGCAGACACAAAGGAATGTTTACGGTTGTTAAAAAAAAAGGGCATGAAACAATGCTGTAGTGTGTAGTAGACCGCTGACAAGTCGGCGGGCTCGGGTACGTAGATTGTACGTTCTTCAAGATGGCGGACATTAAGGATCTGTAAACACGAACGCTTGCTATTTGTTTAGTGTGAGCTATCAACTTCTTTACATATGGGTCTCAGCAGCTTTCCTCGTCCCTGCTTTACGATGCTGATGAACTGATTCCAAATGGGCAAGTCACATTTGAACCTAAAAACAGAAAATATACACGCCCATTGTGAAATATATTGATAAATAAACAAATTATGAGGTTGAAAATTAGTGATAATTAATTTACATAAGAACATAAGCTACTTCTTTATACCTCTTGCACTGGGAACAGCACTTCCTTTGCCAACTGGTAAGGCTCTGGATTGCATGGATGAATGCCACTCCTGTTGTAGGCATTTTTTATTATAGGTTAGCATGATTTTTTTTCGCTCCTGATATTGAACAAGGGAATTAATACATGCATGAGGTTTTTGTTTGAAAGGTAAAACTTCCATTAATTTCTGATAGGTGCCTTAGTCATAAAAGTGAATTATACAGGCACAATTTCCATCCATGATAAAGTGACAATAACTATTGCTTAAATTGTCCAGTTAAGTGCGGGGATTACTTCTATCTTCTGGCCGTCTATAACCCGCACTTCAAAAAACAAACATTTCTTTCAGTCTCTCCTTTGCTTTCAAAAGAGTAGCATAAAACGTTCTCTGCATGAGTCGCACGAAAAAGACAATGTATATGAGAAATAAAACAATGTATAGCAGACAGTGCTTGCAAACAAAAATGAATCCATCTAGATCGGTGATATAAGAAAAATTCAAGCTAAAGTAAAGACTGCTTTCCGTCCCCTTGTTTAAGTGAAAAGGATTAGTACATTGCACTGTCAGAGATTCCTAACAATGAAAAGAGGTGGATGATCCTATCGCCCTGAGATGGTGAACTTGGCTGAGTTCAACCTCCCCACTGATTTAAACATGCATGTACTGTAGTACTGTAATACTCTTTGAGTTACACCTGGTATTGTTATTTTTTCGCGGAACAATTTTCTTCTTCTTTTTTTTTATTTAAACATATTAACCATTGTTTGCCTTAAAAGCACCTTGGCTTATCAAGGGGGCTCACAATAATACAGTAATCAGGCTTACACTCAATTAAATTTGCATTTTACCCACACCATTAATTAAAAAAAGGAACTGTTTACATAGACACCAGAGCTATGAGGAGCCCGAGGGAATGGTCATACGAGCAACACATGTGTAAGACACGAGGTTTCCAAATTGTAAAAAGTTCTACATGACTCCAGTCTTGGGATCTGTCAAGTTACAAGTCACATAAGAACTTCCTGACTAAGAAATAGAAAGAAGTTCTGAGGAATAAGAAGACTCCTTGGTAGTGGTGGCAGGCAGGCCTCCAACTACTTGTCAAATGAACCTAAACAAAAATTTCTGCATGTAAACCAAAGAAAAAACAAAACGGTTTTCAAAAAGGAAAGTGAGTTTCATATCGTTACTCCTATGTCTCAAAAACCTGCATATTATCTTCGCCCCCATCACTCACTCTCTCCCCATCTGACTCTTCTTCCATAAAGTAAGTGTCAATTAACTCATTTGCATACTGAGACACTGTTCCATTACAAGTGTACTCTAATGCCTCCAGACAGGCCACTCCCTTGGCAATCTCAAACATTTCTTTGGAAGCTGGAACACTTCTTAGAGCCATCTCAACAAACTGAAGACCAGTGACAATTGTGTCTTGGTCAGGTGACTTGAGAATGTTGACAAATGCATCCATGACACCTAACTCTAAAACAGTACTTAGATAACTTGGTCCATGGTAGGAAACATTGCACACAGAAATAGCGGCCTGTTGCAAGAAATAAAATTAAGTGATAATTAAGTCACTGGCCAATAATTTGTCCAACTTTCAATACAATACAATACTTTTCATAAAGGGGTCCAGAGGACCCCCAAATTTGAAAACCTGGATACATCTCTGCCGCATAACCATAAACCGG